>BMAV01015552.1:0-36434 GCA_019973955.1 Trichonephila inaurata madagascariensis
TCGTCAATGATTGGCTCTTCTTAGATCTTATAACTGATGCATTGAATATTTTTGTCTTCATGGTCAGCAAATAATTTAAATCTCTTGGATATTTATTTATTTATTAATTTTATTGTAATTTGTTTCGATGTATTTCTGAGGAATGGACCTCTTTAAGAACAATACAATGCTGACAAATATTCTTTATTTTGAAATTGTTAATTTTTTTTAAATAATAATTTCTGTGAATTTTTATGTTCTTGTTCTTCACTTCCTAGGCCGCGGTAATCATTTTATTTCAAAATTCGTGTTAGATTTTTTATTTTTTTAATTTCTATGTTCCTCTTGTCTTTTGTGTTTTAATTAACCATTTTAACAAAAGAATACAGCACTATAATAGATGAATCTATGTGTATAAATGAAAATTTCTACGTTAAGTTTACTGTAAATTATTTTGAATGAACTAAGTGATACGCTATAGACATTTGGCGTTAAACAACATAGACTGCATCAATAATCAAGCCTTGCTTCAGTTACGACCTTTTCAAATTTTACGTTAATCGTCAACAAATTAATGACTCAAAAATGTTTAATTAGCAGCATTGCATTCTTTGACATAGATGGTACAAATTTCTCTATTTAGATATTAATGTAATTGACTTAATTTTTGACTTTGAAAGAAGGTGGCGTAGTAACTTTTAAAAGAACACTCGCTAGGATTCCTTTTTCACACAATTTCTACTATTAGTTCATCTTCTCCCTATCTCTTGTTCAAATTTTTAAACGTTAATAAAATGCATTTTAAAGAGCTCAATTGAGCTGAAATTTTATATACACGATTATTTTGGATGACAATACAGTAAATTAATTATAATCAATAAAAGTTAATTGATTAAAATCTAATTATTCAAAGGGATTTACACATAATTCCCCGCGCGTTAGATTCATTTGTGCAACTTAGCGACCATTTTGCATTTGCGCCCGAAATTTTAAAAGGTTTTTTCCTCATTTCAAAAGCCCCTCATTTAACCCTGAAATTTTCTATACACAATTTTATTTAAGTGACAATACGATAGTTTTATAATTATAAAATTAATTGACTGAAACTAATTTTTTAAAGAATTACAACATGGATGTGGGTTTCATTTTTAGGACTTGGTCAACATTTTATAAGATTTTTTTCAGTTTTAAAGACTTTTAAATTTTATAAACGGTTGTTTTGGATACAATACGATACTTTAATGATAATTAATAAAGATTAATTGCCACTTCATATTTGTAATTTGTCATATGTATATACATATTTTTATTAATTGTAATTTTTTGATAAAGAATTAAAATAAAATTTTCTTTTTTGATTTGGTAGGAATTGACTTTAAATTTTTTATATTACTTGTTTGTCATAACTCCAATGTAGACTAGGTAAACTTTTGAGCGACGCTGATTGCTGTGCCGAGGCCTGGTTTGAATCCCGGAGGAATGGATGTTTGTAGGTATAGTGTCTTTGCGGCATGGGGGTACTCTAAATAACGTCAATCCGCTTTCCCCGTAGGTTAGTGGAAGGGGAAGAAGGTGGGATACCCGACCCCTAGGATATTCTCCCTAAAATTGGGGTGGAACCGAGATAAAAACAGGCGCACCTCTAGCCCTTGCCATGATGAATTTCGCGGGCCTGTATCTGACACAGTCGAGATCAGGTGGAAGAAGAAACAACAACAGGTATACTTTTACGCTCTGTAGACGAACTAAATAATGTAAAAAAAACCAAAATTTTTAGAAAAAAAAAATTCATCCATTTTTCTGCATTCTATAATAACTTCTTTTTGATATATACTTTTTTTTCAGTTTAAATTGCCTGATTTAAATTTTTCGTTGTTTTGAGGTCTGCTATATTTCTGTAGTTTTTCAAAATATTTTATTTTAGAATTTTAACTGAATAATTATTAGTAAACAATTATTATTGATTGAAAATACACGTAGATACTTATCTTTATAGATTAGGAATCATCATAAAATTAACAACAATTCCTTTTTTTTACCATTTTTTCATACAAGATATTTAACGAGAATAATAATAATTGTTAAGGAACAACAAACACTTTGTTATCAACTGAATAGTAGAATATGTACATCAATGAATGAAATATGCAATTAAAATGCAATATAAACTGTCATTACAGGGTATACATTAAAAAAAAATTTGAACCTGTATATTGTTTTTTTCAATGTTTAAATTAGGGCATTATTTTCTTAAAAACGAATATGGAGCAAGCTTGTTTTGATCGCGCTAAAAAAATTATTGCCCCCTAAGAGAAATTTTTAAAAACCCGTTGTTTTAGTCGGAAAACATAACCTTAAAAGCAAAAAAGTCTTCTGAGACATAGAAAAATTTAAAAGATTCTTTTTTTTTTTTAAAAAACTTTTAAAAAAAATTTTTTGAAAGCAATGGGTTAAGTCCATTTGACTTATCTCACACGATAAGGTTCAAAAAGTGTTTCTAGCCAATCAGGGGCGTCATAGTCATACGTAAATACAACGGGGTTTCTGTTAATTGTTTGAATATATCGTCATAGGAAATGTGACAGATTGGGGTTAGAACAGGTCCTCGGATAGTATTGGGTTTAATAGGAAACGAGTAGTTTGGAAAACGTAAATCAAAATCAAAATGAGTCCCCAAAAGGAAGAAGAAAGGGTCTGAGGTAAAAGCGTGAGTTAGAGGAAAAAGGGGTAAATCTCAAGTCAAATCAATTAGAAACACAGGGTAGGACCGATAAGCGAAATCACTTATCAGATCACTACCAGCTCTTTTCCCGTAATAAAAAAGAATTAAAAGAAAAGGGCCCAAATGAGTAGGAGAAAACGGGCGGGATCTTGGTCAAGTGGACCACAAAGAAATGGCAGAAACGCGGACCCAATAAAATAAATAAAGACCATTTTTCAGATAATATTTTTATATAAGTAGGAAGAAGAACCGGGAAAGGGAAACAGATGTGGTTCAAGGAGTGCATCTACGACCACGCAAGAAACAGAATCAGGAGTCCCGACCGGCCAATGGAGTGAAGTCAAGTCGAGCTTGGAAAAGCCGAAGAAAACTACAGACCCTACATCAGGCAACATACGGGATCAAAAGAGCACCCGAGAAATGAGAAGAGGAGCAAAAGTAAAAAGCACCTTGTCAATGGAAGTCCTAGTAGGAGACAAGCCAAAAAAAATCAGGTTGTATTGTTTCTTTTTATGTTTTTTCCCAACAAGTGGTCGGAAGAATTATTGAAAAGAAGGAAGTCTCGGGCGGTGTTTAAATAATATAATCCAAACAAAAGTTGACCCCACAATGAGTGTATATATATATTTTTTGAATTTTTGACTTGTAAAATTTTTCTCAATTAATGGGGGAACAATTGTAATCATGCATTTGTTTACTTGATGATGACTTCGTTGAGATGCGACAATTTCCCCTTTGGTTATTTGTTTTAATGATTTATTGAAAAATGTTTGTAATTGTATGGTGTGTATATATATATTGTTATATTATTCCATATTAATGTACATCTGGTTCAGGGAAACGCGGTGTAGTCAGGTTACTAACAATAACATTAACGGCGCTGCGCGACTCATTGGGAGTTTGACGGAACCAGATGCGGGGTGTATATGAAAGTTTGTTTTTAATTTAAAATGATATTTATGCATAAAATTGTGAAACATACTGGTATTAGTGAATATAGATTTTGCGAACTTAAAAGTTTTTATTTAGGTGACAGACCCAGAATTCCAATGTGAAAACCCAGTCTCCAAGTCTCTTTGTAATCTCAAATGGATGGAACAACAATGGAAAATAAAATTGTATAGCAGTTTAAGTAAATATTAAGTAGTAATTAAGTAAAGTTAGTTAAGGGTTGGACCTGTTTTTTTCCATCCCAAATCAGGAAAGGTTTTTCCCCGGGCCCTCCGCTCAGATGGGGTATACCCACATATGTAAAATGAGAATATACCATGATTAAAATGCAAAACTGTTAATGTTGGTCTAGTTAATTGAGTAAAATTTATTGTGGCTGTTAAGTTCAAAGTAAGGAGGAATATTAAATTTAATTCTAAAAATGAATAATGAAAATTTCAGTTAAGTTAAATATTGGAAATTATAGAAGTTAAAATAGGATTCAAGGTTAAATTTAAATAAAACTTAGAAAGTGAGGAGATTTAGAAATAAAATTTAGGCACGTAATTTCTTAAGCGCCATTTAGACCCATAAATCACGTTTTGCTTCTTGGGGGTTCTTTGACGGCCAAGATTAATGGCAAATCTTTTTTCCCAAACCCCAAAACCCAAAATTTAAATGAAAGTATAGATAAATAAGATAGCCTTTAAAAGGACAGAAGTTTTTTGTAAGCGGGAGGCAATTTAGAGAAAGTTCAGTTTGGAAAAAGGGAGAATGTAATTTGACGGCCTAACCAAGGAATCACGGATATCTAGCCATTACTACAAGGTGCATACTATTGCAAGAGCCCAACAGCCTATCTGAAGGTGTTTGGGAAACCCTTGCGGAAATTCAAGGTAGGACAAATCCCTTTGATACAAAAAATCGTAATATTATTAGGATTAGAGTAGGCGGATAATATAATTATTTAGATAAGTGATCCCAAATTTGGGGATCTTTTGCTACGGCTGCACTGTTTTGTTATTCTCACTTAATATGTTTGTTCAAAAAAAAATTTAAGTTAAACTCAATAAAAGGGAGAATTCTAAAATGTCCTTCATTGAGAATCCCACACCTTTAACTTTTTGCTGACCAAAAGATATATCACAAAGATCGACATATCACAGGACTTTTTAAAAACACACGCCATCTTTCCCAATTCAAAATATTACTGTTAAAAGCTTTTTAAAAACAATAGAAAAATAGGTAGATCAATTTTTAACTATTAATGTGCCTATAAACCAGAAAACTTAATATTTAATTGTAAATGTTGAATTCATAGAAAACATCACAAGCATGTTATTCGGTAACCCAATAAAAAGGACAATAGTTTAAAAATATAATGAATAAAGGTATGGGTTTTTGACTAATGATTTCCCAAAAAAAAAATTATAAAAATCAGTTATATAATGATATTGGGAATTATTTACAAAATTTTAAAAAAAATATGCCTATAAGGCCCCCAGAATTCAAAGGTAAAATCAAAACAGCTTAATAATTTTCACTTTGGTACAATAATAATATCTTTTTTTAAAGATATTAAAAACAAATTAAAAAATTCAAAATAAATTTATTATAGTTTTTGTTTAAAGAGTGCCAGGAAATTTTTCCTTTATATGTAAATACTATTATAATTTAATGATCAACAAATATTTTGATAATAATACAGCTTTCATTAAGTCATCAGTTTCTGATATAGAAATAAATAGTTGCATTTTGGCTTTTCATAAACAAATAAGAATTCAAATTAATAATAATTTTAAATATCCACATATATTTCTTACTCCCAAATTTCATAAAGACCCAGTCAAGTTTAGGACAGTTACTAATGGTTTTAATACATATATCAGCAAATCAGGCAAAATTCTCCATGAAAAATACAATACTCTCCATTACAAAATACAATAATTCACTGCCATACTTAAAAATAGTAAAGCTCTTATTGAACAAATGAAAGATAAAAAGATTTCTTCAGTCTATAGTTTAGATTTCGAAGATCTTTTTAACTCTATTAATATTGATGATATGATTATTATACTTGTAAATTTACACAAAGATAATTTATTTTGTAATGTTAATTATGATAGATTTGGCTCTCTAGTTAGGTTTGTACTTAAAGAGAACTATGTATATTATAATGGTAACTATTATATACAGATTAAAGGTTTGCCACAAGGTGGCCCTGCTAACAACTGTATTTTCAATTCATATTTACATTATTTTGAAAATAGTTTTATTAATAATTCTGAATATTACATTTTTCGTTATATAGATGACATAATCATTTTTGGCAAGCAAGACAATTTTAAACCTAACACTAATTTTTATCCACATTATCTTCATTTAATACAGACAAATAATAACAACAATGAAGCAAATTTTCTTGATATACTTATTAAATTAAAAGATAATATTATAGTTACTAATATTTATGGTAAAAAAGAAGAATTTTATTTCAATATTATAAAAGTTCCTCATTGGGAGAGTAATGTACATGTTTCTATATTCAGAAATATTGTAATTAATTATATACAACGCAATCAATTTCTAGTTTCAAAAAATTCAGAAGTAATAAATAACTATAAACATTTCACTAAATATTGCTTAAATCACAAATACCCAATTAATTTTATTAATAGTTATTTGTATAAAGCAATTCTAATTATTATGGATTAAAATTCCCTTGAATAATAATAGTTTATTACTATATATTTATCATTTTTCCTAATTATACTTACCTCCTTATTCTAATATTAGATAAAATTAATTATGATTATTTTATTCATATATAACTAGTGTCACTAAAGTTATGGTAGTTGGTAAACTATATTTTTAATTTTTATTTTTATTATTTTAATACTTTTGTTAAGTACTATATTTCAGCCATTCACATGCTTTGAATCTGCTTTTGGATCCAGAATCTGGCAATAACATTTTTTGCACGCAGATTTAGCGCGGGCTCTGCATTTTTAAATACACCTTTTAGGTAAGTTACCTCTATATTCTAATGGATTTAGATATTTCTATCCATTATTTTCAACAGGATTTTGCTCAGTATTATTGACATAAAGGAGGAAAGTTGGCTGGCGACAAAACATGTTCCACCCCACTTTTTTATATAAATTATCTTATATATAAGCTGTCCTAATCAGCAATGTTTATAATAGCTTTTTTGAGACACGCTTGGGTGCAGTCGTGTTTTTTATGCGCTCTGTACTCTACTTCTCAAACGTTTTCAAATCAACCTTTTCCTAACCATCTGTCGTTCCTATAGCTCTTTTCAGAGCTTTAAGGATAGGGCGGCAATCAACCGGATTGATTTTCCTTTTCCCTGCTGATTACTCGGATTTCTGATTATGGACTTGACAACTGACCAGCCCAACGTTATGGAACTTTCGCTGCCTTCCTCCACAGACTCGACCCGGCCTGGAACTCCCACAGTTACCAACTGTGAACGACTTCATGACATCACAACGGACATTAAAAAATTCGGAATTGTCATCGAAAATATACAATCGACGATCAGGGCCCTCCACCTCAATGGAATCAATGATGACAATGATCCCACGCTCATGGACCAAACCAGGAGACTTCAGGAATACCAAAGACTCCAGCATTTGGCGGTAAGTGAGTTTAGATCTCAACCCCTTTGTGACACCCCTGGCTGTACCATACACCATACCCCTAGCAATTCTCCCACTAAAAGTAATAAATTAGAAACTTTTAAAACCCCCGCAACTAAACGTAAGGATAACGAGGATGGATATACTTCCCCCTCAAATAGGCAAATAGCAAAAAATAGAAGGACCTCCTCGCAAACCGAACTTAACTTTAAAATCGACCTAAGGAATAAATTTCAAAATCTTAAAATTGACCAGATAGCAGGACCCTCCTCTAGCTCTAATGGTGCCACGCACACTAACTCCATCCAGCGCAACAGTTCACAAACCAATAATCAGGCCGACACCAACACCACTAAAAAATATCTACCCCCACCAGTTTTTCTCAAAATAACCGATAACTACCGCACTCAAATTAAGACACTTAATGACCGACTTCCTGCACTCCGCAGCAAAATGACTGGGGAGTATTTCAAACTTTACACCGATACTGACGATCAGCACCATGAACTCAACAATATACTCGAGGAATTAAAGTACGAGTTTTTCTCAATCACCCCTAAAAAAGACAGGCCCATTAAAGTTGTCATTAAAGGACTCCCCCGCGACACCAACCCCGACAATATTCATAGCGACTTAATAGATTTAGGATTCACCGTCATCAAAGTCACCCAACTCATAGGACGCATCACTAAACAAAAACTACCAGTATTTCAAGTAACACTCCCCCGTAACATACCTAACGCCAAAATTTTTGACCTAGACAAATTAAGTTATATTAGCATACACGTTGAAGGATACGAAAACAAAGGAGCAACACAGTGTTACTCCTGCAACAAGTTCAACCACACTGCCGAAAACTGCCGCCTCACTCCCCGATGCCTAAAATGCGGCGAAAAGCATCAAACTAGAGATTGTCCCATCAAATATGTTGAGCAGGCCTACTGCATCAACTGCCAAGTCTTTGGCCATATGGCCAACTATGCCAAATGCCCTATGTACCCCAAGCCACGAAAAGGAACCCCCACTAACACCAAAAACACTTATTCTTCAGTAATTAATAGCATAGTCCGACCCAATGTTTCATACGCCCAAGCCGCCAATAACAGTGCACCTAGCAACACCTCTAACTCAAACAACAGACAACAGATGGCACCACTTGCAAAAGGAAATCCTGCTATCAAAACACCAACTCAGGCCAGCCGCGTACTCGCCCCTCCCCCACAACCAGTTAATGCAAATACCAATCCTAACTTAGTTCTCATTAATCAAACCTTACAGGGCATCATTCAAGCCCTCTCAACTTTAGCTCAGCAAATTAATACCCTAAACTTTAGTGAAAATTCTCCTCAAACTAACAATAGTAAAAAATCCAAGCAAGCTAAAAAACGCGAATTACACGCCCTAGTAGAGGCAATAATAGACGATGATGAATAGACACCCAATGTATGGCCTGAGTTTGTGTTCATGGAACGCAAACGGCATTAAAAGCAAAATTCATGAATTTAAATTGTTTGTAGAGAAGCACAGTCCCGATATTCTTCTAATCCAGGAAACACATCTGAGACCAAATCACCGCTTCAATATCACCAACTACAATAGTTATAGAAATGACCGTATCACGGACGGACCTGCATCCGGTGGAACGCTTATTTTAATTAAAAATACTATTCCTCACTTCACACCTCCCCCACCACAGCTTCAACACATTGAAGCCACCATTATCACACTAGATCCACCTAACACCAACCCCATCACCATCACTTCAATTTATGTACCCCCACACTCAGATAAGCAAAACTTCACACACGACTTAGACAATATTTTTCAGATCAACAATAATTGTGTGATTTTTGGCGATTTTAACGCCACACACAATGCGTGGAATTGCTCCCATAACTCTACTCGTGGTATACGACTTAATAATTATACTGACACCTCCAATATTGAAATTGCTTTCCCGAATACTCCTACTAGATATGGCTATGGATCGGCCAACACACTCGATATTGCACTCATAAATAACTTTAACTACCCTTACACCATGACTTCCATATCCGAACTTTCTTCCGATCACAACCCAGTTTTCCTAAATTTTTCGCTAATTAATATTATGCACAAAGATAACCCTAGAGCAATTGCCACTTGTTGGTCTGCATTTCGCGATCATCTCAAAGGTAACATTCACTTACAGGACTTCAAAAACATCAAAAATCCACTGATACTTGAAAATAAAATAGCGCATTTCACCGATGCAGTTCGCTCCGCCCACTCCCACTCTTCTAAGCCAATAGCAAATAAGCACCACTCTTACACTCCACATCACATTCGCGAGCTCATCACTAAGAAGAACAGAGCCAGGAAACTTTTTCACAACACACTTAACCCAATCTACAAAACAGAGGCCAATAGATTACAAGCTCACATTAAAAAACAGTTTAAAATTCACTCTCAACAAGTTTGGAGCGACAGGTTAAAAGCGCTCAACACTGAGGATAATAGTATCTGGCAAATTCAAAAAATGTTCAGAAAAACCCGCTCCAGCATTCCATCTCTCAACCACGCCGACGGCATCGCTACTAGTGATGACCAGAAGGCAAATTTAATCGCTAATAGCTTCAAAAACAACTACACGGAAAACAAAAGACCAGATAATTCCACAAACAACATCGACTCTGACATCACCTCCAAGCTCGAGGATTTCTTCTCTCTCCCCCTACTACCCCCTGGCACCTACTAACCCCGATGAAATCTCACTCTACATTTCCAAGCTAAAAAATAATAAAGCCCCCGGCTTTGATAACATCTCTAACAGAGCAATTAAAAATTTCCCTCTCAAAGTACTAATTATTTTCACTCATCTGATTAACAAAATTCTATATCTCAGGCATTTCCCAATTTATTGGAAAACTGCCATCGTTTTTCCCATTAAAAAACCTGGGAAAAACACCCACAATCCCGATTCGTATAGACCAATTGCTCTCCTATCCGCGCTCAGCAAGATTACTGAGCACATCATTCTCAATAGAATTAACAACTTTGTCAGTGATAATAACTTTCTTAACCCTAATCAATTCGGATTTACTCGTCAACTTTCTACTTACCATCCACTGCTCAGACTCACGGAAAAAATATCCGCTGGATTCCAGAGAGGCAGGTCCACTGGAGCTGTCTTCCTGGATATCCAAAAGGCATTTGACCGTGTCTGGATCAGTGGACTCATTTATAAACTTATTATCTTTCACTTTCCCCCCTCTCTTATACATATTATCAATTCCTACCTTACTAACAGGACTTACAAAGTCAGAGTCAACGACACTCTCTCACTTCCACACCACGTTAACATCGGCGTACCACAAGGTTCCTTACTCGGTCCAATACTATTCAATATTTACTTAAATGACATTCCATCACACCCACAAACAATGCTCAATATGTACGCGGATGATTCTGCAATCTTGGCAACTTTCAAAAATACTAAAACAGTCACTATCGCACTCAACAAACACCTGGCTCTACTTGAAAACTACTTCAATCAATGGAAGATAAAAATTAACGTCGACAAAACAGTAGCAGTTCTATTCACCAAAAGGATTAAACCAGTTACACCTCCCACGTTATATTCTACACCTCTCCAATGGTCTCAGTCCACAAAATACCTCGGTATTGTACTTGATAAAAATCTCACTTGGAAACACCACATTCTACATGCGCGAGATAAATTCCGGAACGCTCTTAGATCAATTTACCCCTTAATTTGCCGGAATTCCGATATGGATATGTTTAACAAAGTGCTTCTCTACACAGCCGTTTTGCGGCCCATTATCTCCTATGGCTGCCCTGTTTGGGGTTATGCAGCAAAATCTAATGTTAAAATTCTAGAAACAGCTCAAAATTCTGTAATAAGAACTATCACTAAGGCTAATAGATACACCAAAAATTCTAATCTATACAAAGCTCTTAAACTTCATCCTTTTAAAAAATATATTCAAATCCTAGCAAAGAAATTCTTTGCCAATATTCCTAACATCAATAATGCAAACTTAATTAATTTAGATAACTATGTACCTCAGGATAATCATAAGAGACCTAGGAGAATTCTCCTAGACTCTTATAATCCACCTTAATTTTATTTGATTCATTCATCTTTTGATGAATGACCTGCAAAATCTTAACTTTAATTTTTTCTCAATACTTAACTTTTCATTGCTGCTCCCCATCAGGAACGCCCATTTTATTTACTTAATTCTGGTACAGCCAATAGAGATCTAACTCACTCAGTCACAACCGCCAATCATATTGCACCATATCCACACCAGGTCTCAGCTCATCTCACGCAGTTCCAGCAGTCAAGACACCCACGTCACCTCCTTTCCCCGCCACCACTTCGATTACTACGACTTCCAGCCAGCCAATCAGGAAGCTTCTAGCTCCCCACCCAGGATTCAACTTACAGGCAACACTCACTATTCCGTGATGGGACGGAGGGACGCTATGCGTCCCAGGTTCCAAAAAACAAATTCAGTAATTCAGTAAATGTTTATAATACTGAAGCATCCATTTTTTAAATTTAAATTTCGATTGCTCATGTGTTCTTCATTTTGTGGTTTGCTTACTGTCTATGTGTTTTTCGATTTTGATATATTGCTGGATATTCATTTCTCGTTCGTAGAGAATTAGACTTTATATATATATTCCACTTTTAACACTTGGAAATGCACTTTAATAACTAAAACTGAGAAGCAATAAGAATTATTAATCCGAAGTTATTTATCAAACATAAGAAAATACTTATCAGGCTTAATCTCTTGTACGATCCGGCTTGCAACCTGCTAACTCGTTCAGCCGTAAAGTGGACGACTTCCACTGTTCCGTGGATCCTGTCTTTAGATTTAATGCTACGGTGAGCGACCACCAGTCGCTAACACTAGGATTTCCACTTAGGATCCATTCTTAACGATTACCTTACCTACTCAACGACTGGCACTTAAACAGAAGCATGAATTTGCATACAACCAAGTCCTTTCTACGAAAAGCGGTTTTCAAACTAATATCGTTCGAATAGTACTCGTTACAATATATGTTAGCAAACTTTTTTTGATCTAAAAATACACGGGTAGTATAAGAATTTATTTTTTTCAATACCATAATCTTTTTGATGAATTTTTTTCCCATTACATTTGAGCATCTTAAGCTTTTTATAATATTTCAAATTTTGCCTGAATTTTACAAATAGAACAAGTAAAAGTTAGTTAAATGTTAGTTTTGAATTAAGTCTTGAACACGAGATTGCTTTAATCATGTGACCGTCATAAATTGAGCCCATTAAAATGAATCTTAAAAATTTTTTGACGTTAAAGATACAATAATGTACGGTATGACATACTCAATTTTTACCAACATACTTTCAATTGTTTTGTATTGATTGATTTGATATAGTACAATGAATTATATAATTTCCTTGAACTTTCACCAAAGTGCAGTGTTTCTCAAATAGTGGGCAGCGCCCCCTAGGGGGGGGCTTCATAACTCTACGAGGGGGGTGCGAGCATATTGAAATGCCGAAAATAAAAGATTATTTAAAAATTTCTTTAATTTACTGAAAGTAAACAAACAAATACATTCTGACATAACAAAAAATAAAATTAAAATTTACATTGATGTAATATACTTATTTAAATATCACAGTACTGTGTGTGCACAATGTATTTTATAATTAATTTAACTATTCTATGTTAAGAAAAAATTTAATAATTACCTGTAACCTCATGGGCTTGCCATATATAAAATTATATACAAGAATTAACCCTTATTTTGATAATTTGTACTATTTACAATTAATCCCTTAACTGCGGATTAAAAGTTACGCGATTCACTTCCCAATGCCTCCGATTTCCATGTAGGCTCGTGTATATGATGTACTAAGGGACGGAAAAAAAGGAATAAATAAGGAATTCCCCTGATATAAGTAAATCCTTCGCAAACACTGCCGAAGTCCTTTTATTGCATTCCAAAACCTACGGAATAATTTTATGAATAGCAGTGCACAGAAAAGACCCTACTTTGGAAAGACGTATATATACGTCTGGGACATTTAACGCACCGGTCGAAAGAGACGTTTATATATGCCGGTGGCCCTTAGAAGTCGTATTCTAGCTTTAGTTATAGTATAATTGAGTTAAATGCATTGTTACTTGTTTTATGTGTGTGGGGGTGCGATGAAAATTATGACTGGTATTGGGACGCAAATATTGAAAAATTGAGAAGCATTGCCATTGTGTCTTTTTCCCCCCCTTTCTTTAATTTAACCCGTTCCTTTTATTAGAAAAAGTACCATAATGTTCATCTTGCACATTTTAGTCATTCAAATCTCAAAAGTCTTCTCTTTGCAAAGAGAAAATGTATTGGAAAAAATTTGAATATTTTTGTTCACGAAATCTGTTTTTTAATTTTGGTATATATGCATTTTTAAAGTGTCATTTAAATAAACTTATTCTTCAAAATAAATGGAAATTTCAAATCAAAATTTTTAAAAACAAATAATATATTGTGAAACTCTTATGACGCATGTCGCGTACAGTTGCTAAGGGCAACCGAAAACCGCATTAAAATAACGGTATTCTGAAAATTATATTGTCAGACACAGAAATCGCGAATTTGTTTACACAACATCATTGAATAAGCTTTCGAAACATTTATTTTTTTTTTTCTATTTTAAAACTTTAACTGTGTTGTGTTTTACAAAATCTGCAAACAATGATTACTTCCAATTGAGTTATTGTATTATTAAACCACAATTCTGATATGTTTGGGCATCAATTTTTATATTTATCATTTCTAAACAATCAGTAGTCATTTTCAATTGATGAATTTCTGTGTAGTATTTTATTTACTTCGGATTTCGACTAAAGTAATCTTATATCTTTTAGTAGTTTAAATAAATTGATCCTAAAACAACTGGTAGTAAAAAGTAATGGTGCGATATACTTATTATTTTTAAACTTTTTAAAAAAGTTATAAGCAAATTTTATATATATTATGCATTATTAAAGGAGTTTATTTAAAACATTAAGGCATAAAAATCATTGTATAGTAGATTCGTATATATACTGTGAAAATCGTTTTACGCGAAACAGAGAAATGTTTTTTCGAGTTAAAGAATATTGCACAAGAAAAAGCATATATTCAACAGAATTAAGTTTATAAGAGATTACATTTTATTAACATAGATATGTATATATGCGTATATATTTAATAAAATTCAATGAAACAAAAACATTCCCAAGAGCTTTAATGAAATTTAATACAAACTTTTCAAGTTTTCTGAGAAACAAAACATTTATTGAGTTTTTGGAAAATACTCTAGTACAGTGCTTCTCAAACTTTCAATACTTGCGCCCCAACAATTAACCATAATTTTCATCGCGCCCCCCTTAACACAAATAACAATGTATTGAATTCAATAACTTTGACACTAAAGCTACAATACTACATAACGACTTTTTCTTAAGTGCTACCGGCGTATATAAACATCTCGCTCAGCCAAAGCATTAATTACCCTTGACGTATATATACGTCTTCCTGAAGTACAATATTTTCGGTGCACTGCTATCCATAAAATTAATCCCAAGGATTTGGACTGCAATGAAAGAACCTTGACAGTGTTTGAGAAGGATTTACCTCTATTTCAAAGGATTTGCTTATTTATTCTACTTTTCTTCCCTTTCCCCCAATACATCACATACGCTAGCCTAAGTGAAAAATGGTGGCGTTGGGGAACGAATTGCGTAAGTTTTAATCGGCAGTTAAGGGATTAATTATAAACAGTAATAATTATCAAGATAAGTGTTAATTTTTCATATAATTTTTATACTGACAAGCCCATGGGGGACTGGTTATTATTAAACTTATTCTTAACTTATCGTATTTTTAAATTAATTATAAAATACATTGTGCAGTACTGATTTATTTATAAGTGTATATCACTACAAATGTTAATTTTATTTTTTATTATGTCAGAACGTATTTTGTTTGTTTACTTTTAGTAAATGAATAATTTTTAAAAAATAATCTTTTGTTTTCGACTTTTCAATATGCTCGCGCCCCCTTGTAGAGTTATCGCGCCCCACAGTTTCAGAAACACTGCTTTAGTACTTTTGTTTGGATTAACATCTAGTTGTCAACAAACTGTTCGATGTTGTCTATTTTTTATTCATTTCACCATTGGAATGTGCGTCTAAATAACTGCGTATACTTTTCATGATGTTCCTCATTTTGGATGACATGGGAACAGGAGCTGCATTATTCATTTCAATTTCGTCATCAAAATCTGCACCAATGATAATTTTTTAGTTTTGAACAAACTCCCAAATGTCTTTGTCTGCCAAAATTGAGGCTGTATACACATCATCATCTACTGCAATAAATTCTTCCTATGATACAGTAGGACAGTCCAATAACATAGAAAAATAATGTGACACCACTTCTTTTATTCACAAGATTTTCCATTATTTTGATAACCACCCACAGATCTACCTATTATAAATACTTTACGTATATAAAATTAAAAAAATATTGTATTTATAATTAAAAATTTAAATGTACTATTTATCATTTACTCATTATAATAATATTAATTTGTGATCCAAGGGTCATCCAGCCGCCCATCCAGTGCAATGGTTAGTGACTCTGACTGGGGTACCGTAGGGCCTGGGTTCGAATCTCAGAGAAGGCATGGATGTTTACATTGTAATCCTTCATGACTTCAAGTTCCTTCTTTCCTTTGCAATGTGCGCTTCATGCTTACTTCCGTGAGCCCCCCAGTGATATTTTGTGGTGCAGGGGGATTTATAAATGTTCTCAATAAAAAGAAAGTGTCACCCATGCATACATTTTACTTAGTAATTGGTATGTGCTTGCATTTTTTTACACAAGCTGTTGGTCCAAGTCTGCTGAAATAATCTGCAATCCTATTTCATACTCTGCGATTCATTTCTTTTTATATTCTGCAGAAACACAAGGTATTTAGATGAAAAGTATCTGTTACCAAATATTTTTCATTTAAATACATTGTTCTGTGAATGGCATTAAAATGTTTATCTTCGTGCGAGAAATCATGTGCATTTTGCAATGAGTTTGCAACCTAAAATTAAGGATTTGATCTTGCTTAAATTTAAATTTTAAAGTCGAATATGCATATATATCGATAAGGTGTAGATCTTCCTTCATTATAAGTTTTTTTCCACAAATGAAAAAAGGCGCATTTTCCATTAGTAAACAATTCAGTTTTGAAAAACATTATACTAACGGGTATAAAATTATTTCGTGGAACCTGGGGAATGGTATAAATAAAAGAATATTCACAATCCAGTAGATAGTACTTAAAAAATATTCTTTTATTATTATAATAAAAATTAAATTATTATTATAATAAAAACAAAATAAATTTATCATGTATGAAATATTTAGTTTTAATGACCGGAATAAGCTTTGGACCAGGGATTGGCAACTTTTTAGCCGTGGCGTGCTAAGCCAATCTACCAATATGATTCAGAATGACACAATAGGACCTTTTTGAAACAATTCGATTCCCGTGATACTGCATGCAGAGTTAGAAAATAGAAGTCAATAATACAGAGTTTGCAGTTTTATTATATATTAGTTTTGCATCATGCTGTTTATTCTTCACATAAAAATAAACAGCATAAAATATAACTATTTCTTTAACAAAAATAAAAAAAAATTAAAGCTGTTCATATATATATTATGTATTTTTAAACATATTTATTAAAATAAGAAATATACAACATTAAACATAAGTATTTCCCTTCATTCTAGTGAAATAAAAAGATAAATAGAGATTTTAATCCGTCTAGTACTGTACTTCTTTACTTTCATATCGCAAAATCAGGAGTATAATTTGTGATTTTTAATTTGACACGATTTTCGGCATTCAAAAGTAAAGCAATTTCTTTGTGGAGACTAAATATTTTTCATACTAGGAAAGATTTTTTACTTAAATATGCAGAATCAAAAGGGGAAAGCAGAGTATATGCAATTTTTTCTCTTCAAACAATTAAATCTCTCGAGCAATTGCATTCAATAATCTCAAAATAGCTGTAAATTTATCTTTGAGGTTATCTTTCAGATTTTTGTATTTTCCCAAATATTCATAATTTTGAAGATGTTTGTCAAATAACTATTACAAATTTATCAACTTACCCCTCAAAATTGACAAATTTTGGAAAAATGCAGAATACCACTGAAAATTGTACCACGTGCCACAGGTTTGAACCTTCTTTAATATTTGTGTTTATACAGACTTGCATCCCTTTATAATTCCTTTTCAATATTTTATTGGGACTCGTGGAAAATCCCGTGGAACCCCTTTATCGGGGAAAAAAGTTTCAAGACCCTGTTTTTTCTTTTTGTCAATGAACAAAAGGTACATGCACAAAAACTATTTCTTTTAATCAATTTCTTTCAAATAATCCCACAAAACTGTTTTTCACTCATCATCAATTACGTATTTACAAGCAGATATAATACATGAAAATGCACAAAGTAATTTACCTACTTCGAGAGAATTTTCCTATGTTTTATACTTTTTGTCTGAACATAGCTTCGCTGTACAAACTTTAAAAAAAATGTTATTTCAATTAAAAAAAAATGTCGATTTCCCAATCTTTTCTTTATTTGCTTAAAAAGTTGAATTTCCTATAGAATTTCCTATAGTTGAATTTCCTATTGTTCTTAGTCGTCAAATTATGATTTAATGATATAATCTTTTTTTTTCTCAAAAAAAAAAAAAAACTTATTGATTTTTAATTGATATTTTTTGGTTCTGGATCAGTAAATTCCTGATCAAGCTATTTTCCCTAAAACCATGCGTTGCTCTCGAAAAGTAATTAGTTTCTTGAAAATACTGGTTTCAAAATTTATTTCTATTGCGAAATTCCAAAGATTGATATCGTTCTTTTTACTATCGGCATGGACCAACTAATTGGAATTTTAATTATCAATATGAAGCGATAAATTTCTAACAGATGATTAGGAAAGTATTTTGTCAGTATACGTCTTTTTAGAAGTATTTTGAGCACAAATTGTTTTTATCTTTAATTTAAAATATTATGGTAGTTTTCAGACACAGATTTTTCAACCACTGACACTGCCATTTAAAATATACAAATTATTATTTTCTCACAAATCCCATATCTGTAATTTGCCTTTTCATTAGTTTATTCACAAAAATATATAGAACAACTATACCCATAACAAATATCACAAAACATATAGATCAACTATACAATCAGACGATAGCGTACAGAAATCAATTCAATAAAAGTGAATCGGAACAAAAATTATCGTTACCACAGTTCGAAACAAGGCACCAGGGGACCCAAAAGTCCGTTTCCATATGAACATTCAATAATTCACTAAATAATTTAGGTAGAGACGTAAAAACCAACACACATGCTTGAAATAACACATGAGGTTTTATTAAAACCAAAAAGAAAAAGTGTAAAAAGGTCTACTTAGATTTCTTTTTCAATTCCTAATACTAGTTCACCCTCTCCCTATATATGTATCTTGTTCAAATTTTAAATCGTTAATAAAATACTTTCTATTCATCCATTCCAGTTCAAATACATTTTTTAAAATTTGTAGTGGATGACACTTGATGTTAATATAGTTTTTTCCAGCATTAATTCAATAATTAAATTAAAACAGGAATAAAAATAATAACAAAAAATATATAATAGTCTAACAGCATATATAAAAAGGAAAATCATTTGCTGAGTCCCTGTAGCGCAATGGATAGCGCGTTGGACTTTTAATCTAAAGGTCGAGGCTTCGAATACCACCTGGAATGGCCTAATTTCTGAGAATGTGATTTCTTTTTACTATACTATTTTATTAGAATAATTAAATGTAATTAATGAATAAATAGTATCAAACAAAAACGGTAGTCCAACACCCTATATAGAAAAGAAAATGAAAAATTACAAGGAAAATCGCTTTCTATTTTGCCACAATATTGTGATTCTGTCATATGTGTATACATATTTATATTAATTATAACTATTTAATTAAAGTAACTAAATAAAAAAAAATTTGTTGACAATTTTTGTTATATTACTTGTTATACCAACTTTGAGATGCTGCTTGTTTCCCCTGCTTCATTAGTTTGCTCTTAAAGGCTAATCATTTACATATTTCAGTATCTGCCTTTCATACGAATTGGATGTCTATATAATCTCTTTACATGTAGTATTGCAATTTTAATAGCGGGTCGTACCACATCGAATGTGCTTAAATTCAAGGAAAATATTCATTTAGTAATGAACTACTTTTCAAAGTGCTTGCAGGTAATAGTATTTTAAATTATAAAACAAATTCTTTGCTTATTTATTTTTACTCTTTTGGCTTAGTAAGTTCTTTATATAATTCTTCATACTTAGTTTAACAAATCTTCAGGTCTTATAAAAACTTTAGGGTGCATTCTATACTTAAATCAATGTGTAAAAAATTATTTTTCAGACTTCCATCAAGTTAAAATTTCTCAAAAATTAAACTAGTAATTAATCGAAAAATTTCGTCCTCATCCTTTAGCGCTATAATCAGTGATCCTCAGTCGTACTAGAGAAAGTCCCCGGTGTAAAAAAAGATTTGATAATTAATACATTTTTAGTAATAAACATTAAAACGTGAATTTTGTTATTTTAACACGCTTTTATAAGTTTCACTTGTATGAATCTTTGAACTCGATTTTTACCCACTTTAAAAGGTCAGATTAATTCGAAATTTTGCACACTTGTCCAGGATCGATGACAATACAATAATATAATAATTTTGTTTCATTGTCCTGAACAGGATAATCAGGAATAATGATTTCTAGATTTGGCGAATAATTCCTTATACCATTTCCAGATTTGGCGACTAATTCCATATACCTTTGCCAGATTTGGCGATTAATTCCAGATCCCATTTCCAGATTTGGCGCGACTAAAAGATTTAAAGTTACCCTGAAAGCAAAAACGTTTTTTTGCGTCAGCAATTTTTTGTCATAATATAAACAATTGTACAGTCTTCCTAAAAATGGAAATAAACAAAAAGACTCGTGCATGGGAAAAAAAAATAATTTGCTCTAACTCAAGGATGAGCAAACTTTTTCGATGGCAGGCCAAAAATTAAAAAAGGAAAGTTTATGAATAAATGATCGTTTAAAAAACTAAAAATACATGCTTTTACTGTAGATCAAACTAAAAAATGAAAAAAATAAATTATAGTTTAAAAAAAACCAAAAACCAAAAAAAAAAAAACTCGCTTTTATGGTTAATCAAACTAAAAAGTAAAAAAATATTTTTAGTATAAGAATGAAACGATTTACGAGAAAAATAATTTTATTGAGTAAAAGCGTTGGGTGCTCTATATTAATTGTTATAATTATGCTTTTAGTTTTCATCGGCTATGCAAAATATAATTATAAAAAATACTGCAGAAAGTAATCTTTATAGATTGAAATTTGATACTATTTCAGTAATCCCAAATCGATATCAAAATTGTGAAAAAACGCTGCTTTAAGCTATGTTTTTTTAAAGCAATTTCCGGTTAAAAGTATATCGGAAAACAATTTGATACAGATATTACGTCTAATAATTTTGATTACGGTCAAATATGATGGAATACTACTTTTACATTCATGTTACCTCAGGATAAGAACGCTTTAAATGTGTGGCAATAGCTAATTCGGATTTCAAATGCGGTTTTAGACAGTGTTAAATTACAACTAAACAAGTACACAACATCCGAACCTTCTACCTTTATTAATAAGATTATCCCTAGTCTGGCAACTAACTTTAAAAACGAAACTTATTGTGTTTACATTCTTTTGTAAAAAAAAAATTGAAGGACAATAGAAGTTCAATATCCACAATACTTAAAAAAAATGGCCAAAGATTCTAGAAAATACCCTTCAATAAATTATTTCTAAAATTTTACAGTTTCACAGAAAAGCAGAATTTGTATTCAATGGATTCCAGCAAGACAAGTAATATTAGTGTTTTGCAAGCTCTTAATTCAGTTTTGCGGCTGATTAATTTAGATCTTAATTATTTGCTCTTTTGATTCTGTGCTCTTAGTTTATTTTTATCATTGTAACGAATGGCAAAAAGATGGACAATAGTGCGTACTCTTTTGGCCGTTTAAACAATCAGTCAACCTGTAAGCTCGATGCAGAAAGCAGACGCCAATGTCTGCACGCTCAAACCTCTCGTTATTTCTATAGTATTAACTGTTTCGATATAACTGTAACTGTGATCATTTTGAATGTGAAGTAGTTTGAATTTAGAAACGATGAAAAAAAGTTGAATTGAGCTAGCCCAGCGTTTCTCAAACTGTGGGGCACCCCCCTTAGGGGCGTGACAACTCTACAAGGGGGCGAGAGCATATTGAAAAGTCGAGAACAAAACATTATTTAAAAAAATATTAATTTACTGAAAGTAAGCAAATAAAATACATTCTGACATAATAAACAAAATATATATTTACACTTATAAATATATTGGTGCTACACAATGTATTTTATAATTAATTTAATAATACTGAGTTAAAAACAAGTTTATTAATTACCAGTGACCTTATGGGATTGTCACACACACACATATATATATATATATATATATATATATATAAATATATATATAATTTAAAACAAAAATTAACACTTATCTTGATAATTTTTGTACGGTTTAGAATTAAACCTTGACTGTGCCGATCAAAAGTTTCGGATTCGCTTCAAATGCCAACCGTTTTCCAGTAGGCACGCGTATGTGATGTATTGGGGAGGAAGAAGGAATAAGAGCTAAAATAATCTGGAATAAGTAAATCCTTTTCGCAAACATTGTCAAGGTCCTTTTATTGCATTCCAATGTCTTCGGAATAATTTTACAGATAGCAGTGCACAAAAAAAGATCGTATTTCCCGGAAAGAGTATATATACTTTCGGGGAAAAAATACTTTGGGGCTTAGCGAGACTTTTATATACACAGGGGGTGTTGCTTAAGAGGTAAAAGTCGTATCGTAGTTTTAGCCTCAAAGTATAGTATTGAATTCAGTACATTGTTATTGTATGGGGGGGGCGATGAAAATTCTGATTGAATATTGGGTCGCGAGTGTTGCAACTTTGAGAATCACTGAGCTAACCACTGTAGTAATTCCTTGATCACAGTTTTACATCATTAATCATTGTGACAAGGTATTTAAATACATCAACTTTTTTGAAGGTGTAAAAAATAAACTAAGAGCAAAGTTGATAACAGAATCAAAATGGCTAATAAATGCTTCAACGGGCTGAGAAAATAATTAAGATCTAAATTAGTCAGCCTTAAAACCAAATTAAGAGCTTACAAAACACTGATATTACCTGTCTCGATTTATGCAAGTGAAACATAAACCTTAAACAAAGATATAACGTTCTCAATGGACATATTTGAGAGAAAAATTCTCACAGCTATCTTTGGCCCAGTTTAGGAAGAAGGATGGTGGGGAACCAATTATAATTTTGAACTGCACACAGGTTTTATCGGCACACAACTGCAAATAACACATCATTCTTGGTAATAGATTAAGGTGGCCTGGTCATATTTGAAGAAGCTTAGAAGATAATCCCATTAAAATCTTGACTTTAAAACCTGAGGGAACCCTAACTAAGAAGACCACCAACTAGATGGTTGGATGACATTGAAAAAGACTTACATACTTTGAAAATTGAAAATTGGAGAGGAGTCACTATGCAAATAGAGAACGCTAGAAAAAGCGCGTGGTTGAGACAGCCGAGACCTGTTAGGGACTATTGTGCTTTTGAAGAAGAGTCTCTCCCGCACACGGTTAGTATGCTGGAAACCATCCTGGTCGTTCCACAGTCGGTACGTACAAAATTGCACAGACTTCATTGACCAGGATGCAAAGAGCTCACATCAAGAATTTGAACTTCTTTGACCGGGTAAAGATTTTTCATCAGGCCCTTGTTCCTGTCATACTTCTACTCATGTCATTGACACTATTGGCGTCTTTGTTGCGCAGCTGTGGAGGGAGGTGGAACTATTATGAACTATGATGGAACTATTAGAGCTACATAATATAATGGATCTAGTCAAAGTATTTGGGGCAAGGGACATGAAACAACAAATAACAACACATCCATCTGTATTATACTTCCTAAATGATAGAATTTTATCGATACATTCTTCACATGCAATGATTAATAGTTAGCATAAACTTAACTCAGTGGCGCAACAGCCCATGAGGGCCAAGGGTTACTGTGCCCAATTCAGAGTACGTGACCTTGGGCCCTGAAGCTGTGAGGAAGGTGATATTCTCTCATTCTCGCCTAGAAATGTAGGGGGAAGAAAGGAAGACTAGTCATATCCAAAAACAATCTATTTATTGATCATACAATTAGCAACGCAATTCAAATAATTTTAAAAAAGAGATGCTTTCAATATAAGTAATAAGTGGATTAATAACGAAATACGCAAAGTACGAGCAGACTTTCAATATCAACCCACTTAAAATTCTTAATCGCGCGAATCTACTTTCCAAATTATCTGATCACTAATTAAACTGTAGTGACAAATCGTCACTTTAATTATTTCACTTATCCAATATCTGAAATATACTATAAAATTTAATAATATCTGATCAGTAGCAATCTATCCTATCTCCTCACTGCCTCTCCTTATTAGCTTGAAAACCTAGACTATATATAGCAGATCTAATTTAAATAATCAAGGTTTCTTCTCCAGAGGGTTGGTTGGGAATAACTAGATTTGAAATACCAAAGATTTTCCAAGAGAATTTTATTAATGGAAGGACATGGTTAGAACCGTCACAAGGTGCATGAGCAGATGTTCCGGTCTTTTGTGGTTAGTCTGACGCGAAACCCCCAGTGTTAAGTTCCCAAGCAAGGTTGGTGCTCCTTTATCGAGCCACTGAAGGGATAAAAGGCTGAGTCAATCTTACCCAGCTCGGGGTTTGAACCTCGGACTTGTGGCGTGGAAGCGCGATGCACTAACCCCTCAGACACTGGGCTTCAATAGTTGGCATACTTCTAACAAAAAAATAATCTGAAATAAGTTTTATGGTAAACTTTATAATAATAATAATATAATTATCATAATTATTTTTCCCAAAAGACGTTCAAAAAACGCTTTAATAATTTAATGATTTAACTAATAAAAAGAGAAAAAATACAACCTGAATCTAATAAATATATCCTTTGCTGATCATAAGTCTAATGCTCCTGATGTAATGCAGCATTCTAAGTCATTAGAGAGCAATTATTTCTTTCATTTATCAAATCTAATAATCATTTCACTCAAAAAATAATTTTTAAAGATAAATGAAGAACTCTAAGGCTAATTTGCTTTTAATCAATGGAGTGAAAACGCAATCTATTACAAAAGTATAAGCAATTAGGAAAAAATTAGTCATAATCTTGGAGCTTAATAATTAGAAAATGATAATAGTGTTTATCATAAAAAGTATTGTTTTTCTAAGAAATAAGGATATTAAAATTCTTGATCAGTTACCTTCACATTGCATGATGTGACTATATAAACAACCTATCAATCCAAGAAAGAGTCGCCTCTGGCAGCCATAAAAGCTTAAAATGGCTAAGAATAAAAAAAAAAAAAGTGAATTTCTTTCTGTAAAAGATTTTTCCAAAAATGTCCTGTACTGGTTTGTAAAGGTTCTGAATCGCCTTTTTTTATCTGTTCCAAAAGTTAATGTTGATGAAAACATTAGCTTTGTGCAGAGATTGGCAAACCACGGCTGTCGAGCCACATGTGACTTTTTGCATAGATGGTGGTGACACCTCAAACTTCTCCATCTGTATAGTTTTAAAAACATAATTATGTCTGCTAAAAATGATTCTCTTTCGTCTTTTTCCTGTTTTTTAAAAAGGAAACTCACCTGTATTTACATAAGGTAAGCGGGCACATTTCAGCAATATTTTTTTTGGGTTTTTCCCCAATTTTTCCCTATCATGGGCATTTTTCCCATAAAAGGTTTTTGATTAAAAAAACTGTTTTTCTCTGTATAACCACGGTGCTCTTTAATATATATGCATTTAACTGGCTCTTTGATACTTCAGTTACCTTGTATTATTTACACAACTAGGCCTTTATCTCTCGAAAGTTTGACGACTTCTGACTTAGTAGAAGAGCCATAGCTGGAGTTTTAAAATCTCAAAAATAGGGAGTAGAGGAGTATGTAGAAAAAAATACTATAAAAAAATGTTTGATTCATGATTTCTGGTCATAATGCTTCTTAAGAACAGCCCTGTAGAGTACCCGAAGTGGCGCATATATGGCGGACCGAACTCGTGACCTATGGATTCGAAGCAAAGTAACATACAACCAGACAAAAGTGACTACTACTGTCCGGAGGCTGTTAAGCGCTTTTGTAGATACCACCTCTACAGTACTCCCCCACCAGTGAGTCGATGAATAGGCAGAGGAATGATATATTTGTTATGGTGGGCACATGAGTTGTTGTTGTTAATTGCAGGCGTTGCGTCAAGTGAGTCTGACAACTTTGGTTGTTGCCCGCTTCTGTCACCGAGTGCATTTTCAAAAGATCGTCCCAACCTGATTGTTTAAAACATCCGACCATTTTTTGGACACTGGGGGGTACTGTGGGACCCCTCTGTAAATTTCATGGATATTTTAAATTGTATCTCCCCCTACTGGTTCAGTTTGGGCGTGGCTTCGAGGCTAAAAACCACGAGAGGTTTTCCCTCCTCGAAATAAAAAATGCTGTGTTTTACACCCGCTTGCAAACAAGAAAAATACACAAAATTTGGATTGATTCGCACCTTTAGTAAACGGGGTTTTTGGGCGGGCCCGGTTTTTGAACCATGGCCCATGAGGGGCAACCCGGGCTGGCCCCCTCTCTAATACCCAAAGGGGGGACGTTTGCTTCGACAGATTTAACGTGCATTTCCTCCCGGCGGGTTTTAGTGGCGGGCTCGCTCGTGACAAGGCAAGCCACGGCCCGATACCTTACCACTGGCTACCGCGACCCCCAAAAATACACTAAAAGTAATAGACCAAGTACTACCATATACCTGATGCCCGCTAAATCTGTCAAGACTTTTAAATATGTTGACGTGACGTGAAAAATTTAAAAAGTAAGGTGAAGCTCAAATGTCAACTTCGTCCTTTGTGTTTCAGGCCACAGCCGAGTGGTATAGGTATCTTTGGGTTTGCCTTGTCGGTTCGAGCCCCTCCACTAAAGCCTGCCGTGTGGGCAGCGTCCCGTTAAATCTGTGAGACCGTCCTCCCATTTTTGGGTTTGTTGGGAGAGGGGTGGCCCGGTGTCGTCCATTTTTGACCAGGGTTAAAAAACCCGGGCCCGCCCAAAACCTGTAAGGGGAAATCCGCTATTCATAAAGCAACCCGTGTTTCAAGTTTACGAGGTTCGTCACCAATAGAATCCTATGATATTTTGTAGTGCATCGTTAATAAATAATAAATCAATTATTTTAACTTTCCGAAGTAATAGATAGCATTAGGCAGTGGGCCAATGGCTGCAAAATGTCGTCGAAATTACTTTGCATCGTTAATGCAATTAATAGTAAAATATAAGAGATTTTACCGCATCCAAAAAAGGCCACTTATATATATAATTGTGTTAGCTCATTTTCTAGTAAACTATTTCATCAACATGGAAAAAAAGGTTTTCTATGATAAAAAGAAAATAAATTAATTAAATTTCTCCAAAAAATAATTATTGAAAGAGTATTAATTAAAGGAAAATTATTTCATGTCTTGCAATTAAAGTGAAGAAAAATCACTTGCGTAAAAAATATTGCATTATTAGATTACTCTGTGCTCATGTACCAGGCAAATAAATATATTAACACAACACGCGCAAAAATTTTCACACACCGCGCCACGCACGCACACACATACCCAAACATCTTTTACTCTTTCTTTTTCTTTTCTTAATTATTCGCTGCTGGTGGACAGTGAGAATGGCACTGCTGTCAAATTAAGACAAATGGTCGTTTGATGTTCAAAATTAGTAAGTTCCGATGAATGAGTAATATTTTCGGTTCATCGTATTCCCATTTCCGGAACAATTTTGGGAACATGGTATATTTTCCAAAAAATTTTAATTTTAAAAATTTTCAAAATTTTTTTTGGGTTTCCTATGAATGCATACTATGTGCAGATTTGTGCTCAACATTTAAAAAGTGACATTTAATTTTTTAAAAAAATTTGTGAAGAGATTTTAAAGGCTACCCCCTCCTACAAAAAATTTCGTAAACGCTTAAATTTGATTTACAAGTAGATCAAACTTAAAAAAAAAGTTGGGATGGGTTTTTGATAGCATGATTGGTATTCGTTCAATACTTCTTTTTTTGAAGCTTATTGGAAGTTCCTTATAAAATGTATAAATTTAACTTCAATTATTTTTTAAAAAAAGGTATTGCGTTCTAAATGCATTCCAACTTTTTTTACGTGTACAATTAGCAATGGTAAAAAAAAATTCAAAGCATTAGGCACAATAGAAAAAGCCTTAGCATTTTAAATGAAGACAAATATTATTTATCTTTCTGAGATAATCGTTTAAAGTTTTATTTCCCTAGGGGTGTGAATAAAATCAAGGGAAAGTATAAACTATGCGTTTTTTTTTAAATTTAGAGTTTCAAATTTTGTAAGTTTAAAAAAAAAGTTTATAAAGAATAGTTAAGGCTAAGAAAAATTTAAAATTTTAATTTTTTTGACCGATTTTTGTCAATTGAATCGTACTGTGTGTATCCCCTTAATTCAAAACACCAACCTCAATTCATAAACTTCCACTATGGATAGGTGCACCCGACTTTAGAACCGATTCATGAACATAATTTTTCTATTTTTAATAAAAACCGTATGATAATGTTATGACTACGGATATAACCCTTTGTGTCCTGTGTAGGATATTCCTCTAATCTTGCGGCAGAATTCACTTCTAGACCACCTCCGAAATGAAGGGTTTCCTGTGTTTTGTGACCTGGAAATGCAAGACTTCTGTGAAAATACTTATTCATTTACGAAACGAACCTTTCATGAGTTGTATGAAAGAGTTCATAGAGAGAAAAAATGATTTTGGGATATGTCAAGTACCCTTGTGAAGAAATCGTTCGGTTTTTATGATGAACAAAAGTGTTCCCTGTTTATAATGAAAAAGAACTGTATGTAATTCATTGCTTTTTTTTCTTCTCTTGAACCTCTAGTCTACCATCGACTATTTTATTTTGTGCCAACTGATTTTATTCTTCTGCATCTTTTAATTAGTCATGGAAATGTGATATAGGAACATTACTAGAGATGATCTATATTTATAAAATCAAACTTTTCTCTGATGTCTTGAAGTTAAGAATTTCAAACTAGAAAATTTGAAAGAAGATGCTTAGAGGGAAACAAATTCTGAAATGAGAATGTATCTGCATATAGATATACGATGAAGATATATTTGATCTTATATTTCTTGTAAATACAAGTTCATCTCCTGAGCGTTACTCTAGCGGGTTTTTTTGGTTTTTTGTACAGGTAAGTGTACTACTACCGTTGTTGTTTCCTCTCTATTTCTAACCATCACTAAATCCCCATCACTCATCACCAAAACGGAATTTTTTTTTCACTGAAAAAACAGCATTGCAAGAGTTTGCTTTCTTTGGGTGACAAATGATTTTTAGTGATTCGCAGTTTTTTTGTTTTCATGCATTGCAAGAAAATAATTGTAAAAATAATTTCCCGAACAAAAGGCGAACAGTTCTGTTCTCGTACATATATATACAACTTTACTTCTCAGTGGACCAATGGACCGACTAATGCAAGCTCTATTCTTCAAGTTCTGGTAATTCCTGGGATTTATATATATATATATATATATAATTACCCTTTTCACTCATATTTTGGGAAGTTCCGGGCTTGAAACCGACAAACAAGCAATCGAGTCTGGCATTGACTTGCCGCAATGACGGTCAAGAAAATTAAAACCGAACTAGTCCATGTTATGCATTTAAGTGCAAAACATGACGATAATTAATGCGCTCAGATACCGATCTCGTCCTTTTATGTGGCTGAAAATTTCGAAGTCTGTCGCCAATATCTTGCGCGTTGCTTTGAATCAATAAATATGACAATGTAATACACAAATACTAGTTAGAACCATACAAGGAGGGATGGCGAGGGGTTATGGGCGAGAACTTGAAGCTAGTTTCACACGAGTCGACTTAATGCCAGTCAGTTCATTTACTATCCCCATTCTCTAATGTGGTAGCCTAATGGTTAGAGCATTGGACTCCAGACCGGAGGGCTTGGGTTCGATGTCCGATGCCACCAAAGACCCTCCGAGTACACACGGAGAACGTGCTCGTTAAATCAGTGGGTACGAAAGTCTTGAGAGAGGTTTACAGCAGAAACCACGGGTGCAGGGTGCCTCCCTCCAGTCTATGCCTAAATTGTGGAGGTAGAAATAGTTTGTGTCACCATCAATCGTGTAGAAGTCCACCCTGTCTTAGGCTCTGGCAACTCTCCTTAAGGCCAACTCTCCTAGACACGCCAACAGCAACAAACTCTTCTTGTGTGAATAGAGGAGATAATTCCTTTCACACGCAGACACAGGGTTGATTGAAAATCGAATGCCGTGGAAAAAAGGGAGGGAGGAACTCATCAATACAATGATCTCCATTGAGCTATCTCTATTTTTCATTATACAATTAGCCGCTTGTGACGATCACAGCTTCGGCAATATCCTTTTAATTCAGTCAGTTTGTCGAGTGAGTGAGTGAGTGAATATTAACGTCGCACTGTTCAGCTACACGAGGGCTTTGGGCGACGGACCACGTAATTTGAACCATGGTCAAGTGACGTGGACGACACCTGAGCTGGTACCCCTCTCCTAACTACCACACCACACCAACGGGAGGACGTTTCAGCTCTCGACAGATTTAACGTGCATCGCTGCCCTACACGGCGGGTCTTTAGTGGTACTGGGCTCTAACTCGTGACAAGGCAAGCCACGATCCGATACCTTGACCACTCTGCTACCACGGCCGTCAGTTTGTGGAGAAGTCGGCTTATTATGGATGGTGAGAGTGGCATTGTAAGGAGGGAATACTGACCATGTGTGAAGGGCCCCCGGTGATTTCTATTCAAAACTAACACCCGACTTTCTGCTCTTTCTGTTATGTGCAGTATAAATTGACTCGTATGAAAGGGCTCTCTAAGTCATGTTTGTAAATGACCTAACCCTGAATACTCCACAATGACCTAAAACTAGACTAGACTCTAATTTAGGTAACGAATGTTTTAATAGCTTAAATACAGTGTTTAACAACGACTTATTAGTAAAAGATAAAAACAAGCTTGGTAAAAAGAAATAGACAAGATTCGTAATGAGAATTAAACGATGTTCATATAACAAACAGGACTTAGAAATGTAAGCTGTAGAAAGCGAAGTAGTCTGAGCTCTATAAAGTTTGATTCCTCTTCATCGTTCTGATATGTTTCTACGTTATGGAGAAGTCATTATGAATGATATTTTATGTACGTTAAATTCTTCAGCATTTAAACCAGAAGTCTGTGTGTGTGTTTCATATCGCCAGAGAGCTGCTTCATAATGCGAGCTAGGATTCTGGCGTCCAGCACACTATATTATATAGACGTTCCTTAATCGTTATTGGTATACTTTATCTTAAATATAAACTCAGTTGACTGTTGTAGTTTGGCTAAAACATTAGAAGACTGTTATGATAGCAGATTTGAAGATTATAAACGTTTTAAGACCATAGCTTCGTGAATTCTGATGTACATTAATTATAAAATCCCAATTCCTTTATCAAAAGATGGTTCCTTTAAAAGACGGCTCTGCAGAGAGCACAATCTCAGTCCAGATTTGAATTCATATTCTTATCATCACTCAAAAGTAAAAGACTTTGGATATGTTATTGTTGTATCGGATGCTTCCAACTGCCAATTTATATTCATCACAAAGGTCTTCTAACCGTAACTATTCGTAATTCTGAAGTGTCTTCAGATGAAGAGGTCGACAACCGAGCAGGAACCCTACTCTTCCCATTTGCGTCAAGTTTTTTGGCGCCCAGTGGATCTTAGAATAGAATGTAAACAAGCAATCAAAAACGGTAAATAAATACAATCCTTAAAATGTCAACGTTTTTCTTTTTTAAATTTCACACAAAGCTGACACTCGTATTTTTAGATCTGTATATTTCTCAATTAATATTGATTCCATCGAACATATAACATTTTCCATTGTTATGACATATTTGGAAAAAAATTAAGTTCATTTATGGTGGAAGCAGACCTAAATGGTGGCGTAATTACATAGAATGCATTATTAGATAGGATGTTTATAATTAAATAAGCAGCATTACATAATGATAATTAAATCATATGATACTGCTTATTAGCAAATAAAAAAATAAAATTGCTTAAAATAATCAATCATTATGAAATCTCAGTTCATTTTCCCTTTAGTTTAATAATGGTAACATTTTTGTTTAAAAGTACTATAGTTCTTAATTAAGACTTCAAAACCAAGAAAAGGAAAATTGTATTTCACAAATTCCGATGATGTACTTGCATTACTCATCAGACTGCTTAAGAATATTTCAGAGTCATTAGTTAGACAAAATTATACCATTGAGCAACTGATTAACTTTTTTTTTGTTACTTGTCGTTAAAAAAAATTAACAACTCGTTCCCATTGTCTTTCGGGATATATAAATGAGGAAATGGATCGAATTTTTCCCATTCAGAGATGAAAACTCTCCGCTGAATAATTTCCGAAAACCCCAAAATGAAGACATTGCTAATTATCGTTATCCTGTTGTTGCTTGAAGGTACGTTTATTGTTCCTTTAATTAATTTTACTCTTATGAACTAACAGTCTAGGCCTAATTTTTGGCCAATATCTATTAAAAAAGTATATTACGTAAAGATAAAAAAAAAAGTTATATTTCTTACATAAAATAATTTAAAATGGTATTTGTAGTGTGTGGTTTTGGAAAATAATATCCAATCTTATACTAACTTTTGGTTCAAAAAACACAAGAACTTACTTTTATGGGTGTCATTTTTCATGTGCAATAACTTTCAGTTTGTTCAGATTTAAGAGTGCCATATATTTTTATATACTCAAGCAACTTACATTTCTCTTTAGCATTAAAAATTTCATCAAAATATCCCGTTATTGGATGTAATTTCACCCCAGTAAACAAAAAGTATTTGATAAATTTAATAAAGATGAGTAAACTATAAAATTAACCAAGAATTTTCGTGTGAAGAAATATTCCGCTGTCTCTCAATTTTTATTTGTATAAGTCGCAATTTCGTTACCTTTTCATTGACAAAGAATAAACCCAGGCTTCTCTAGAATTGCTTAATGTTTTTTTCCTTTACTTTTTTCCCCTAGAATCAATCTTTTTGTATTCCTAACAACAATTTTACTTATAATTGGTCTTTGTTGACTATGTATATGTAGTTTTACCTTCTAGAATATCTTTCTTGGTTTAAAGCAGTGATTCCCAAAGTGGTCTATATAGACCCCCAGGGATCTACGAGAGCCTGCAAGGGGTCTACGTCAGCAAGAAAAGAATTGGGGGTCCATGAAGTGTAAATTGGGGTCTAGGATTGTGATGCTCATATAACCCTTTCATAGCTTTAATTTTAACTTTTAATGAATGGAATAAATATTCCATATACATAGGGTGTCACGTATTACTTACGTAATATTTTATTATAATAAAAACACATCTATCTATCTCGAATTATGGAATATCGTGAGAAAGTTTTTAATTGCTTTTCCTCGGGAAAAGGAATTTCAGGACGGTAGCTAATTTTCATAACGAAAAAGAAGAAAAAAAAGACTGGACACTACTAATAGAGATTTAGCATTTATCCTAACAAAATTGCTGCCATATGTTGAAAATTTGTTAAAATGCATCAGATTCATCCCTCGCATTAACAACCATTTGTCTGTTGCTCAGTTATTTTATGTGTAACAGGTACTGAAATTTAATTTAATTAATAAATGTTTAAAATTAAGATGCGTTAGTTTTCTTAAGTTTTTCCCCACTACAGTTAAAAATTTAAATCTTTTAAAATAAGTAGCTCTGTACCATCTATCAAAAACACATTGAAACTGACGAATTTGCATTTCAACATTAAGTATGCAGGGGTCTACCCCAAACCTAAAAACATTGCAAAGGGTCTATGAGACAACAAACCACATTAAATTATTTAATTCATTTTTCTTTAAACGAATTTGGATTCGTTCATAGAGCACATATTCATGTGAGTTGGGAATTATTACCAGCGGCGTAGCTACCAATGGCTTAGGCAATGCCGTGAACCGGGGCCCTCAAGCTCAGGGTGCCCCCTCGGACCCTGATCACCAAGCAAGCCGAACTTGCGATAAGTTCTCCCACGTTTAAGATATAATGTAAAAGGTTGCACAACACAACTATAATCAATGCAACTCAGTTGAAATTAATTTCGAAGTTATAGGGAATTCCCTTAAATTCCTTTCGTTGTTTGTATAGTGTTGTGTGTGAACTTATTTAAAAGTTTATATTACTTTCAATTTTGTGTTTCATTTTTCTATAAGCTGTTACTTGAAAATGAACTCCATGAAAAATCTTGCCATATTTTTATTACATCTTAAGAAACCTACACAAGAAGCAATTCCTCCCTAGTTACATTCACATTTTTATTTACAATTTGATCCCTAATAAACTATTTTCCTGTTTCAATATTTCACAATCTACTCGTATGTACTATAATTTTCTCCACCCCTCTCCTTTTCTCTTTTGCAGGGGTGTTTTATTTTTAAATAATTATAGTAATATTGTATTGTATTTTCTTGTTCATGCATATTTTTTTGTATCATTTCCTGTCTATGTTGGTGGACCATTCTGTAGCTGTCTATTGGGGGTGTTCGATCCCTCCGAAAAAAATAAATAGCCAGGGATTCTCCAACGACGTTTTGTTGAGTAGTATTACGTTTCTCTTCCCTTTTAACATCAGTAATTACTCGCGATCGCTTAAGAATTGTATTGCATAAATTAGGAAACTAAAATTATGGATAAAAAAGAAACCCAGTGGTGCGTTTAAGCGCAAACAACCCAAAGAAAGAGAATATAGTTAACAAAAATTGCCCCAAATTGTCAAATTTCCTAGTCATCCTTCTCGAGTACTTCTACGAGGGTCGTGTGGCCGCGGTAGCCGAGTGGTATAGGTATCGGATCGTGGCTTGCCTTGTCACGAGTTCGAGCCCAGTACCACTAAAGACCCGCCGTGTAGGGCAGCGATGCACGTTAAATCTGTCGAGAGCTGAAACGTCCTCCCGTTGGTGTGGTAGTTAGGAGAGGGGTACCAGCTCAGGTGTCGTCCACGTCACTTGACCATGGTTCAAAATGACGTGGTCCGTCGCCAAAAGCCCTCGTGTAGCTGAACAGTGCGACGTTAATATTCAATCAATCAATCAATCTACGAGGGTCGTGGTGTCAATTCGAACCTGGACGAACACTAAAGCTCACACAAACTAAAAAAATTCATATACATACATGTTGGTAATATGTAGTTTTGCTTTACTATATTCTACAGGGGACGATAAAGAGATGATGTTATAAAGTAGCTTTGTATATTTATAATACACATATATTTTTACTTTTTTACCGGATAAAACCCAACCAAGATAAGACCCCCCTTATTTTTTCTTTTTTGCACCAGGGCCTTTGTATACCTAGCTACGCCACTGATATCACACGAATTTTTAACAATTATTACAGCGGATAATAAGTCTTTTGTTACCACTTAAAATTCAATTCTTACTCAATTCAGTCTGCATTATAATATTCTCCGCGTTTTCTATGTTATCTTCTTCATTATCGCTTATATTGTTCTCATAATCGCTATAAAACCGTCCAATTCTAGCATAACTTTTTTTTCCTTTCTATCTTTTTGGTGAGGAACACCATATTATAAGATTATCTCTTCACAGTAATAAAATAAACAAGAAATATAAAATCATTTTTTTAGTCAGCTCCAACTTAGGTTAGCAACGAAAAATTCTTTTTTAATTAATGAATTCATATTTGAAAAAAAACTGTGTATGAACGTAAAGTTATTTATCCACTACAAGTGTAAAAAAATATATTTAAAGCCAAGTAAAAATCCGTTTGATGAACTTACTGGCGTCACATATGTTGGTGCTATTTCTAACTTCGTAAAAAATAACGCAGAATAAATTTAAAATTTAAAAATAAAATTTAATTAATTAATTAATATTTGAAAAACTGTTTTTTAATCAAGTGTCATCCACTACAAGATTTAAAAAATGTATTTGAACTTGAATGGATGAGTAGAAAGTATTTTATTAACGATTGAAAATTTGAACAACATGTATATATATATATATATATATATATATATATATATATATATATATATATATATATATATATATATATATATATAATGGATTTAGATATTCTATCCATTATTTTCAATAGGTTTTTGCTAAGTATTATTAACATAAAGGGGGAAGGTTGGATGGCCACAAAACATGTTTAACCCTACTTTTACATAAATTATTTTATACATAAGCTGTCCTAAGTCAGCAATGTTTATAATAATGTAGCATCCAATTTTTATACTTTCACCCTATTATATTCTTAATTATTCCTTTATCCTTCACTGTCTGTTTGTCTTGAGATTTCAATTTTTTTTCAGTTTTGCTTGCTTAGTGTTCATCTCTCTTTGATAGAAAATTTCGACTATATAATAATAAAAGTAATATAAATATATGTATATATATATATATATTTATAAAAATTGTTAGAGATAATTTCTAAAATTAATGAGTTATGGGAGACTTTGATAATCATTTAATATCAAACAAATTAAATATTTCTTGTTCGGTTTGAACAAAAAAGAAATTAGGTATATTAAAGATATCCTTAAAAAGATTGGTTTTCAAGACTGCCATGCCTTACATATAACTAAGGATATTATTAATTTTCGCATTCATAAATTCAATATTGAAGGTAAATATTTAGTAAATAT
>BMAV01015554.1:12717-26755 GCA_019973955.1 Trichonephila inaurata madagascariensis
GAATACAAATGCAATTAAACGCAATACAGAAAATAAGAAGCGAAAAACAATTGTATGCATTCTTTAATTCTTTGGAATGGTATAAAGGAAAGGAAATGATGCTTCAGGGCAACAAATTGGTTGCATGTAAATGACAAAAAACATTGCGTTTAAATGATATAGGATTTTTATTGTAGTGTGTGGTCTTCCCGAACATCTAAGACTACCACACACTTGTATTATATCTGCGTAATTTCCTTAAATCCTTGTGCAGTGTACATGTAATCACCAGATTTATTCGATTCTGAGCCGCACTTTTTTTCCAATGTTATAATACCACTGAAAATAGAGAGCAGCTTAGAATCGAATGCGGAAAATTCGTTGGATGAAGAAAATTGAAACTGACGATTATAGTAATTACAATTTATTGTGCGTATTCAAAAGTTATTAATGCTGGTTGTTGTTTTTGTGGTGTCTTTCCCGAATGGAAGGAATGAAAGTGTTGCCAGAGCCTGAGATAAGTTGGAATTCTACACGATAGATGGCGACACTACCTATCTCTACAATTTAGGCAGGAAACTGAAGGGGAGGGAAATATTCTCCAGCCCCTTGCACCCGTAGTTTCTTCCGGTAAGGAGTCAGATGCTCTAACCACTAGGCTACCCACGGTACCTTAATAATTAATGCTGGAAAAATGAAATAATTATTCACTTCTAATTTTAATTTTTATTTAATTTCGTAAGTATCGAATATTGATAAACCCTTTTACACCTTTTTTTTATTTTTTTCAAAAAAAATGCTGATCTTAGATTCTAATAAATACGGTACTTAATACTTAATAATTATCGAATCGATATTGTATCTCGATTTTACAAGCCTATTATCAGATTCGAATTCAATAAAAAACACGTGATTATATTTGCCACGTGATCATTGCATTAAAAGTATTCCAGTGCGACGAATATCAATTAAAAATTTTTAATTATTCCTACCTGTTCTTCGTTTGCTTTATTTAGGATTAGAACAAATTAAATAATTATTCCAACCGAATAAGAATTTTCAAAAGGTTTTACGCAAACATTTCTTTCAAAAAAATTCGAGTAGATTTTGAAAGCTGTAAATTAAAACACGACTGAATACGCTTGGATTTAAATAGTAATTAAAGCCTTTAATGGAGTTTTAGTGAGAGACAACAAATAGCAGGGTAAATAGTGAAATTCATTAATATAGATGAAATAATGAATGGCTAATGACATATTAATGAATTCATTAAATTTTGGTGTAATTCTGACCTTGATCCTAAAAAGATTAGAAGATATTATCTCAAGAATAATTTAAACAAATGAATTATCGAATTGAAGAGAGATTGTGTAATTAAATTATATATTCATTTATAGGGGCAGAAGAATAAAACTTGCTATGTAGAATCATCAACTGTAATTAAATCCATGTAAAAGGATTTCTGAGATATTTTATAATTACAACTCCACAGAGATTGATAATTGAATATTTTTTTAAGTTCTATAACCTTTAAATATTGCTCCTTTTAAAAATGTAATAACATTATGTAAATTGAGAGAGATTTATAAAAATTTATCGCCATGCAAGAAATTGTATCAAACAACCTCTAAGCTCACAATAAAATTGTTAAATAGAAAGAAAATTATTAGAAATATTATTTGTATATAAATTTATTCATTTAAATAGCAAGTTAAAGGTAAATTTATTTGAATGACTATATTTCAGATGAAACTTTGTGATATAACTTTAAATCTCTCTCTTTCGGATTTAATTTTCTTTCTACTGTAACGGGTCTATTCGTGTCCTTCCTAATAATCCTCTTAAAAAAATAATGGTTTCTTTAAGTATTATTCTATTGAAAACTTTCCTCCGAAGAAAACACGAATTATTCAAATCAAGGCTTGTGTTTAAAGATTAACTTTCAGGTTCGAGGAAGAGAGAGGTTAGAAGTTAAAATGGTAGCAGTTAGTGATTAACATAAAGCTAGTCGAGAGAGCTTCGTAGATTATTTGATTAATAATTAAGATAGACGATTTGGTCAATTATATGTTAAATTGGATTAATGTCGGCTTGTGTGAATTAGATTAGCTTAGAACTTATCTTTAAATATTTAGAAGGTGTATTGCCAGGACGTGCTAAGAGTAAGTGATCCGATTTATGATTAAATCTTCAACTATCTCGTCTCCCTCGCTATTGCTCCCGTATTTAACTAAGGTGCATTTGTTTACTTGGGTTGTTCAAATTTGTTACGTTGTTGAGAATTGTTAATAAATTGAGTTTTTGTTTTGACTATTCCTTCTAACCCTCGTACACTAATGGATTGGACCACCCATCCATTACACTACTAACTGAAGATTCATGGTGTTAAATATTTGATGTACACTTTGATATCTAATTTTATAAAAAATAAAAAATGTTGCCAAAATTCTGAAAATCTCTTTTAAGTTTTATTGTGTTTAATTTTATTATTATTATTGATATTTTCAACTGGAGTTTTCCTTATTCATAAAGTGTTTTTGTAACAATTGAAAGAGGCGGGAAGAACTAGAAACAGAAATAGCACAAACTTTCTGCAGTATGAATTACTTGGTTTTCAAGGTATCTCTTTCTCATATTGGTTGATGCGAAGTTCAAGCTCGTTAGTTTGATTCCTGCAGCAATCCGAACGCAGCAGGGATACAGAAGTGATTAAGGTATCCGACTACGTTCGGAACCGTGATTTTGCAAAAGCGTATAAGTGGATAATATTTATGATATTTAGTGTCAATTAGATTAGAAAATGTATTTAAAACTATTTAAAGAATATTATTACAATAAAAAATTATTTAAGTACAATATTTTGACAAAAAATGAACATAGAATGACCAACTTTCAAAATATTCTCCTTTTGTGAAAAATGCTTCTATTATAATAATATTTTGCTTGTATATAGCTCAGACCTCTGTACAGAGGCTCAACTACAATTTTTGAAATACATAACTTAGAAGTGGGTTTATCCATTTTTACAACAGAGGGGAGAAATGTTAAGAAAAACGCCGATAATTTTTTCAATTGGTTGTAAATCTGAAAATAATGTGAATTTTTCAACAAAAAAAATAGTTCAGACTCTCTAGAGAAGTCTTTACTTTATATAAGCACACACACACACAAAATATTATTATTTTAGAAGCATTTTTTATAAAAGGAGAACATTTTGAAAAAAGATTATTCTAAGTTAATTTTTTGCCAAAATACTGTATTTAAATAATTTTTTTTTTGTCAAAATGTCCTTAAAACAATTTTGTACATGTATTCTAACCTAAGTGACACTAAATATCATGAAAATTATCCATTTATGCACCTTTTTAAAATCAACGGTTCCGAACGTAGTCGGATACCTTAAATCGAACTCGAAATTATTACAATAAAAATTCACAGTAATTTACAATCAATTACAATAAAAAATTTACTTTTATTAAGTTTCACACTAGATGTTGCAAAAAATCAATCAAAATTTTTGCTATATCAAAAGAGTTCTATAAATTCTTATAATATAAAAAAGGAAAAAATTTTACATATATTTTCAATTATACTTTTTTATGGAAATGATGCCCCCAAGTGGTGGTTTTCCTGTTTTTATAAACACGTCTTCACTCAAAAAACCAAAAAAAAAATTTCTCAAAGTAAGCAGAATAGTCTATATTTTCATTTTAATAGTTTAATTGGACGTAATACTGCAACTGCACGAACACACAGAATATAAAATTAACAAAAGTCTAAAATACATTTAACTAAACCAAACATTACTACAGTGAATTCGAAGACATCTTTTTTTTACAACTACAATATCAAAAATACAGTTCCACGTGCATGCGTCATTGTAAGTCATTGGTGGTAAGAAAGTATTTCTGGACACACAACACTAAAAATGAGCACGCGATATGAACACACGACAAGCGGAAGGGTAAGAATCAAATTGTACTTATTTAAATGAGATGGTCAAGTGACGAGGAGGACACCTGAGCTGGCAACCCCTCTCCCAATAACCACACCAACGGGAAGACGTTTGAGCTCTCGACAGATTTAACGTGCATCGCTCCCCTACACGGTGGTCTTCAGCGGTACTATGTCGAACTCATGACACCCTGGCTACGAGTCCATTGCCTTGACCACTAGGCTACCGCAGCCACAAATTAATGTAGAAATATCGGGACAAGTATCTGCTATATATTATCAGCTGCCCATCCGGTGTTATGGTTAGTGACCCTGACTGTTATGCCGTTGGGCCTGGGTTCGAATCTCGGAGAAGGCATGAATATTTGTAAACGTATAGTGATTTTGCGGCATGAGGGTACTCTAAAGCAACCGTCACGACTCAAGTCCTCTCGAGAGGTTGGTGAAAGGTAGGATGCCCTGACCCCCTCCCAGGGTGTTCTCCCTCAAAATTGGGGTGGAACCAAGCCAAATCATAGTGTAACCATGATTTCTTTATTAAGGGCTTCCAATAACCCAATTCAAATGGACGCTAGTTTCGAGGCCACCAATGTTCAATTCCAGTTGAGGGTTCGAGAGTCTCGATTACTAACAATACTCTTCAACAGTAATAACATTGGTGTTTGTTCGAATCTAAAAGTCATCATATGATGTGGTGGGAAAGTTGGGAGGCAGGGGCGCTATATATTTCAGCTGACCATAATGTACTGTCACCAGTTTGGTGCTCAAAGCTACGGCTAACAACAGGAGTAAATATCTACCCCTTTGCCACAATGAATTTCGTGGGCCTTCATCTAACACCATCAGACAGGTGGCATTAGAAACAACACAACAACATATTGTTAAAATCATCCACTTTATTTTTATTTGTTTACTATTTATACGTTGCTCGCTAGTGACATTCATTTGTGGTGCGGCGTTGCTCTAACTTAAAATGCCAATTTGGTTTCTTAAGATAACCAGAGATAGAGAGGATAGACTTCGCGGATAGCACATTGTTATATGGTATTATTGTAGTAAGCAAAAATATTTTGATTTTTCATAACGAATCTTGCATATATCTTTTTAAATTTAAAAAATAATGAAAAATATATAAATGTATTAATCCCTCTGCGTACTATGATATTCATAATGAAATATTAAATACATTATATGACTGTCCATGGGAAAAAACGAAGAAACCTCAAAATATTTTTCCTTCAATACCAAGGCTATAAATTTATGGAATAATGAAGAGTATTTTTGAGAGCAATTGAAAATTCGCTTACAGATTTCTTCGTGTTAAACATTTGTTGATAAATAGAGAATATAATTTTTAAAAAACTGGAAAAAACATTTATATACTTCAATTTTTAAAATAAGTTTTGTCTTCAAGACAAAAATTCTCTCTAAAAGATCAATTAGCATTATTTATTTTCCGAGATCCTCACTTTTAACAAGTCTCTGTGAAAGTAATTAGCAATTCCTAAGCCTCGAACACGAACTCTGATAAAACACTGAATGAAAAACAACTTGTTTTTTCTGAATCCGAAAAATAACAAAGCACTTTTTTTATGTGAGGCCGTTAACTTTTTTTATTTCACCTCCTTCAAGCTAATATCAAGCATTTAATTTTTTTAACTCCGCGTTTTATGTGAATACTGTCCAACGAAAAAGAAACCATTTAAAGGGAAATCATGCCTTGCTATTTGTATTGGTTAAAATGCGATAAAAGAGCTTTAACTAGGAACGACTCGAAAGGAAATATTTTATAAAGATCTTTACGGTGAAAAATGTTACTCGGTTATTTTTAAAAAGTAATAATTAAGCTTAAAATATGCATTGAAGGCTTTGCTATTTTTCATTGCAGATTATTTAATGTATTGTTACGTAGATTCGAGGGTTCGACGATTTTATGCAGAACAATCACAAAGAAAATAAACAGTTCTTCAAGAGCGATGCGAATTTATTAACAAAAATCCAATCCTTTAAATACAAGATTCGCGGCAGCAATATTCACAGAGTATATCTCCGAAGGTCTTCACACCTTCAACAGCAATCAAACACAATAACAAGTGTTGAAAAATACACGTATGTAAAAGATTATTCACAAGCGCAGCCAAGCTAATCGCCAGTCGCTGGTTTAATCCAGACTCATCGGTTGCGGCTGGCACTCCGCTTTATAGGCGCGGCAGAAACTTCCAGAAATATAAACGCTCGTGTCATTGAACGTGACACTAGTGATCTACTACTTTCTAGAAGATTCCAGAGGGTTCCGAACTCGCCAACATGGTCGCCAATGACGCCAAATTAGTCGCCAAAAATTATGCCAACTTGGCTCTACCGCCAAGATTTCGCCAAGTCCTCATTAAATCGCCATTATAACGTAAGGGGCGGTATTGCTTGTGAGTAGCACAATTGTAACATGAAATAAATATAACATAGAGTAATATAAATGAATTAAACACTCAAATACAAATTATTTACACTATTTACACAAAATTCGTAACACTATTAACTGTTTCTTCTCCTGCAGAATTTTGAATGGTAGGAATTATTGTCATTATAAGGTTTTAGATGATAACTAGAAAATTCTTCTTTAGAAACGGGGGGGAAAAAGAAAAGAAGTTTCGGCACTTTCCATTTTGCTGGTGCAAGCGATAAAGTTGCCAAAATGATACAACCAATGCCAAACGGAATATTCCCTCTAATAACTTTTTACTGGAACATTTTTAAAGCAAGTCGTAGACTTGTCTTAGAAGTATTGTCTTTTTCCTAAATATATCAGAAATGAACGAAAAACAAATGAAAACTTGGGCTTTGCGTAGAACAATAGCTGCCCATACTGTGTGTTGTCGCCAATAAAGTCTTCTTGGCGAGATTTGAGCTCTCGAAATGGAAAAGTACCGAAATTCCTTTAAAATATGCTTTGCGTGGTGTAGGTCTTAAGTTATCAAGAGAGTAAAGAAATGTTTAAGCTAGTTAAAATGGGCTAAATTCATATGACGTCATAGTTGCATAACAGCAATCGAGTGTTTCCAACAAATCAGTTAATAAATTCATGTGACGTCATAGTCACACGATAAATAGAATAGCGCGTTTCCAGCCAATCAATTCAAGCACTTTGATGTTGCCAACTCTTGTCTTTTACCTAAACTTTCTTTTAAAAAGTACTTATTTGTGAGCAATAATAACGCACATAGGTAAAATGTGTATTTGATTTTAAAATACACGTAAAGTAATTTTTTTTAATTTTTGAAATCTTTTTTAAGAATCTTAGAATTTTAACTTCTGTACCCAATAATCAAATTTGAAGTTTTATCTGAACTTTACAAGTGTTACACAGCAAGTAAGAGTCTAATGTCACTTTTGAATTCAATGGAGAATACGTGAGTGCATTTATCATGTGATAACCATGAATTTATCGCATAAAACATATTATAATATATTCAAGCTTATACTTAAAAATGAATATACACCCGGCTAAACTTTAAGTAGTCAGTCTAAGCTACAATTTGCCCATTTTAAAAAACAATTTTCCTTCATGTTAAGATTAAAGAAAGATTCATTCTTCATGATGAATAAATTATGTTATTCCGTCAGATGTAATTTTGCTGTAAACATTATCGGCAGTCGCAAGGAATGTTTTGCATATGGCAAAACTTTTTCACGTCTTTCTGGGAATTGGTTAAATGCACGTAGTAAAAAACACACATCTGGCACTTTACATTGCCACGTTTATTTCAAAAGAAAGTAACTATATTTTGGTCAGTTGCCAGATTTACCAAATAAAGTTCTTTAATATTTCCACGCAAGACATTTTGCTGAATCCATGTGCACACATTATTATTTTTTTCCATTTTATTTATCCAATATTTTTGAATGTCGCATTAGAACCTAGAGCATTTTGGATTTACGCGCGAAAAAGGAAATATCTGTAAAAATGTCAAGTTTCTGTTAAAAGTAATATAATTACATGTTGCATAACACTGTCATCGAGATCCAAAGCGTGAGCACGTAAACTTTGACAGTTCAAAGAATATATTGATATTCCCCTTTTTTGTGGAAATAAAATTTGGGAAGATATATGTGATTGTTTTAAGTTTGTTTTGTGATAACCTTTTAAATTCATTTTGTAGATCTCCGAGAGCTGTAGATTCTCTTAAGCCATGGAAGAATTTTGGATCAGAATTTTCCACAACAATGTAAAGTAGTTCAAGACTTGTTGCTCTTGATAACGCAGCATATACCAATTGTTAAGAATATGTTTTCTCATACTTATAACAAGTCTTGAACGACTTTACATTGTTACGGAAAATTCCGATCAATTGTTTTGAGCGTTACAAACCCGAGCGTAACAATTCTTGGCTTCTTAAAACGCATCATTCAAGTTCACTCTCCAGCAAAACTCGCCTAAAAAAAGTTATCACTTCAAAAATTTTACAAGTAGTATAAAAGTACAAATCCATCGTCAGTCTTGAATTCAATGAAGAACATGTGATCGCCATTATCATGTGACCGTCATAAATTTAGCCCATTCAATGGGAAGCGCATTCTTGCAAAATACCCTTATGTGTACTCAAACGTGTATGATTGAATTATTGTTGAACCATTGATATATTTTACATCCTTGGATTGTGAGCATTTCATTATTTATGTACAATTCATGAATTTAGTAAAAAAAATACATTTTTTTTCTTGTTTTTTTACAAACAATTTTGCCGACCACTAAAGTTGGTCACCAAACTATAGATATATGAGCCGTTTTCTTTGAATGTGGTGAAAGTCCATTTGTGAGAAAAAGTTAGTTAATATAATGACATTGAATGCAATCTGCTATGAGAGCTTTTTATCTACAAACAGTTCCCGAAGAAATTCTTCAAAATTTTCAACATTTTGTCAATATAAATTTATGTAGTTAATGAGATTACTTTTATAATTACTTTGAAAGTGGTTCAATCCACTTTCCGCAGACATAATATTTATTTTAAAAATTATGCTGCATAACTTCTCTACTTCATTGTTATAAGTATGGCAACACTGTTAATGGCATAAAAATTTCTATTCGTTCACTGGAATTTTGGTGTATAATGATACAAATTAAAAATGGCGCATATTAATATTAAGTTGTAATTAATATTGTAATTTAAATGGCATTACCTGAAGAAATATTGAAATTAAGCCTTTTTATTTCATTTTTTGGCATATTTAATAAAATATTCATTAAAAAATTGATTTGATTCAATTGAAATCCCATATTTAATAATTCATCAATGTATGATGTTCATATTTTGTTGAGTTTGAAAGAGGTGTAAGTCCATTTGAGATTATCAAAAGTATAAATTTATTTTAACAAATACTTTGAAACGATTACAATTAAATCAATTAAATATTTGAAAAACATAAAATGAGTATGTTAACATAAATCCATATTTTTTAAAAATGTACAAATACAAACCCTTAAATATCTCCATATAACATGAAATAGGCTTTCAAAGAAAATGGCTCGTGTATCGATTGTCATACGTAGATAACAGCCTAGTAAATTCCAAATAAATTTTTAACAATGTAAAATACAAATTTGAGCACTTTTAAATGGAATTATTGTATCTTAGTAAACAGAATAAAAAAAACAAATATGAATGTTATAGAAAAAGAAAGAAATGATAATTTTAAAAAAAAGGCTTACCTCTCTTTTTCCAAAAAGTAGTTCTTTCGAAAGTGGTGAATTATTTTAATAGGTTCAAGAAAGTTGAAAAAGTTTCTCAGATTGCCGCCTTTTTCCCCACATTAGTTCCACATATTAAGCATCAAATAGATTCTCACGCCTACGGAATCACACAAATTTTTTTGATGATTTTGTACATTTTAGGGCCACATCTCGTTCCAAATTGTAAGGAAAAAAACTAAAATCATACTTCTGAGTCATAATGTTTTGAAAAACTTATCGAAGGGACATAATTTCGAAATGAACTGCGCAATGAATATCGCAACCGAAATCTTGATAGTTTTTCAATAAAAACATTAAAATGTTTTTTTCCTTCAAAAAAAATTATAAAAAAATCGTCTGTCTTTTCTTAAAAAAATCTGATAATTTTAAATAACGAATAGCAATTAAAATATGAGAACACGTGAATGTATTGAAATATGTATCAGGGTTGCCAAAATAAAGGTTTGTCATAGTGAAATCGTTATCGCTCCACATGAAATTAAAAAAAAACTCTGCCAAATCTGAAAGGTATCATAATTTTCATTTTAATCTTTTTTTTTTCCTTGTGCATACAATTTCGATATGAAGATCTCCTAATAAATTGTAAAGTTCAACAGAATGTGATAAATGAAAATATCAAGATTCAATGAAAATATGAGACAATATTCTCTAATATTACGTTAATGATTCAGTGGTTTTGTTTTTAAAGTATTTTTTCTTGAAACGCTTAAAAAGATTTTAAAAAAATTAACAGTGATATTTTTTTAATCTATTAATATACAGTGGGCCACAAAAGTGTTCGTATATTTGCATTTTCTTATAAAATTTAATGTTTTCGACTAATAAAAATTAATATATTGTAATTGTAATTTTTTATGATATCTGCAACTTATTCTTAATGGAATGACATAATTAATTTTTTAAAAATAATATAACTATTTTTAAAAAAAATTAATAATCAAAAAGCTACTAAAAAATTATGCCACAAAAGTCTTCGTACACTTAACAAAAATCTCAACTTAGCTTTAAATATTGTATTTCTTTCTTAATTTAGTACTTAGTAGGATATCTTTTAGTGTCCACAACAACTTTTAAGCGTCTTGGTATAGATTTAATCAGTTTTTTGTAATTTCCACATCGATTTTCCTCCATTCTTCTGTGATTATTGTTTTCACTTCACATTTTGTGTTTACTTGACATGTTTTCTTTCTTTTTACGTCAAATTCTCACCAAATATGTTCTACTGGCTAAATAAAGTGATTGAGGAGGTATTTTCATAATTTGGGGACAATTATAGAGACACCAGTGGCGTACATTGAGAGCAGTACGCTTGGCATTATTACCCTGTTAAAAAATTAAGTCGTCTCTANGTTATTACCCTGTTAAAAAATTAAGTCGTCTCTAATAGCCAAATTTCGGGTGGATAATTTAAAATTTCCCTTTAAAATATTTAAATAGAGCTCATGATTCACAATACCATCAAAAAATATCAAATTACCTAATTTTGAGGCCAATTTAAACCCCCACACCAGAACACCTTCACTTCAATGCTGAAGCATGGATGTGGAGGAGTTCTTGTTCCACATAAATTCCTTAAACTCCTTATTTTTTCATTTACAAACTATTATAGGCCCATTGGAACCAAAACTGTTGAATTATCTGCCATACCAATCAATTTGCTATCAATTTTGAATTTTCTGAAACTTAATCCCAAGAATCTAGTTGGATCAATAAAACTTGGAGGTGGAAGTGTTCTTGTGTGGGGGTTTAAATCGCGCGCGCGCGCGGCCACAGAATGAGGTAGTTTGGTAATTTTTGTTGATATTGTGAATCATGAGCTCTGTTTAAATATTTTAAAGAGAAATTTTAAATTATATGACCAAAATTTGGATATTGGAAACGACTTTATTTTTTAACAGGATAATGACGCCGAGCGCACTGCTCTCAATGTAGGCCACTGGTGTCTCTCTAACTGTCCCCAAATTATGAAAATACCTTCTCAATCACTTTATTTAGCACAGTAGAACATATTTGGTGAAAATTTGACGTAAAACAGAAGAAAACATGGCAAATAAACACAGAATGTGAAGTAAAAACAATAATCACAGAAGAATGGAGGAAAATCGATGCAGAAATTACAAAAAACTGATTAAATCTATACCAAGTCCCTTAAAAGTTGTTGTGGATACTAAAAGATATCCTACTAAATACTAAATTAAGAAAGAAATACAATATTTAAAGCTAAGTTGAGATTTTTGGTAAGTGTACGAAGACTTTTGTGGCGTAATTTTTTAGTGGCTTTTTGATTATTAATTTTTTAAAAAAATATTTATACTATTTTTTAAAAAAATTAATTATGTCATTCTATTAAGAACGAGTTGCAGATATCTTATAAAAATTACAATATATTAATTTTTATTAGTCGAAAACATTAAATTTTCTAAAAAATTGCAAGTGTACGAACAATTTGTGGCCCACTGTAGCTGCATTTTTTTATTTATAAAATAACAAGAATTCCTAAAATATGCTTGAGTGATCTAAAGATAAAGCATTATGCATATGTTTTAAACACTTCGGGACGAATATTTTTTCTTACTTTCGAACCAAACAATAAAAGCAATGAAATTAGCAATAAATTGGAGTTATTTTGAATTCTATTACTTTTTATTATTTTCTTTATTTAATTGCAAAATCTTCACAAAATATAAAAGATATTTCATACTTTGTAATACATTTTGTTTGCTGTTTTCTTTTCTGTATTGTCATTTCAAGTAATAAAATAGTCAAGAAAAAATATTATTTCTCATCCTTTCCATTCGTTTTCTTGCCTTTGTTCATTTTTGCAATAACTATTAAAACAAAAATGAAATATATTTCTGTAGATTTCAAAAGATCTTAAAATCAATAGTTGTATCTTTTGCTTAGGGTGAGATTTTAAATACTATTTTTCAACTAGAAAAGTTTATAAGGCAATGTTTCTATCCATTTCATAGAAAATTCCGAACATGAAAACTTGTCATTCAATTTAAAATTTTTAATTCAAATCTAGGAAGTGCTTTATATGCTCGAATATGTTAAAGCATGCAAAAGAAATTTTTTGAATTTTAACGTTTCTTCTTCCTTTGAAACAAAAAAAAAATAAGTGGAAACACTAAGTTAAAATAAGATTATTTTCATTGCTGCACCAAAGCCATTGTTAGTCTATAAATATTTTTAATGAAGAAAAATTATTAAGAAGATGGAAAATATATTTCTTTTTAACCTATTATATTTTGAATGTTGTCTTTTTAGTTGCGAAATATATATTTTTCTCTACACAAAACTTTAAATATACTGAGAAAACACGTTGAAAAATGGCTTATAAAATTTGAGATAACGCACACCATTTTATAAAGCACCAAATAATTCGATGAAAGCATTTGGTTAAGTTTAACTTTTATGGAAATATAAATTTTTATTCTATTTTTTTCGTATTGTAAAATTATTTAGTTCTGTTCAAATTTCTTTCCTTTATTTTGAGCTAAGTTTTAATTGGCTATTTAAATAATACAGTAGTTGTAGATATTGTTTAGGTTGAAAACTCTCTTCTATATATAATTATCATCCGCTTTAATTTAATGTGTAATTCATGTAACTTTAATTTATCTGATTATTTAATTTATTTGCTGATTTATAATCGTTTGTTGTTTTGGTTATGCTGTTTAAGATGACATCGCTTGTAATTATTCTAAATATGATTTTTAAGTCGGGGAAAAGAGTTACAGTGCATAATGATGCTGGTTAAACTTAATATGTACTTAATTTTTGTATATTTTTTTGAGATATTGCCATTCATTTGAAGATCTTTTCGATCATTTCAGTGATTATAAGAATAAAAGGTATCCGCGGAGTAAACTTTGGTCGCCATTTATTACACTATTTATACAAAATAAAACTTGTAGAACACGGCTCATTTTTTTCTCTTATTTACTCTCCATTTAATTTTGAAGAAATATAAATTCTCCATAGACATTAGCATTCTCTTGTCACTGAAAGCAACTGGTAAAAAGGACATGGGTTCCAATTTAATTAAACATTTCAGTAACAAGTCAAATGGTGATTAGTTTGATGATATGGTAAAAATAAAGTATCGTGTGCATTAATCCGATAAAAATCTGCTACGACGAGATAAACACTGTCTCCACTAATGTCACATGGTATCGGACGATTCTACTATTGTATTTTCGGGGTAAGTTCGTTATAATACTTAATTGTGCCATACTGCACAATTAAGCGCATTTTTTCCCTTACTGGAGCATAAAAATGTAATTTCCCATTCTTAAATGAGATAAATAAGAGTGGTGCAACAGACTATGTTATTTATTTATTGGAGATGTG
>BMAV01015555.1:0-48003 GCA_019973955.1 Trichonephila inaurata madagascariensis
TTTCCCCCCGTTGGTGGTATTTGGAAGGGTGCCAGCTCAGGTGTCACCCACGTCACTTGACCATGGTTCAATATTACTTTCCCCAAAAACCCCTCGTGCAGCTGAACAGTAAACGGTAACGGTTATACATTTCGGGGAAACCCTTTAGAGATAGCTCTATTATCCACTCATCATAATAAATTGAACAGAGAAAATTTGTTGAAGTTACAAAAAAAAAAAGCAGTCCACATTAAATGCAGCTCAATAACGCGGGTGGAGGGTGGGTGGAAACCACCTCCCAGTTGATTTAGTTTTCTGTTTCGCCTTCGTAGGAAAACGAAGAAAAAATGACGTCACATCTCCATGACAGCAAAGCCCGTCTTTCAACCGTCTGCCGCATCTTGATGGAACGAGGGAGAAGGGATATATTTTTAATAACAAGGATTAAGAGAATAATATTTTTAAGTCCGTTACACGTTACCTCTAAGATAACTGCGTGCGGTTATTGAAAGGAAGTTTTAAAAAACCACTTGGAAGAAAAAGAAGAAAAGGTAGAGGAGTTTGAAATAAGATCATGAGGGTGAAGTTGCCACACAATACGCGATCAAAAACTTCCATGGCGCGGGAGGGGAATAATTGGGAGTGAGTGAAGTCTTGCAAAAGAAGCAACTAGTGTAACAATAAAGCTCATATCTTTTTAATTCATATCGAATTCTCATCCTTTTCAGAGCTGGGAAGTGTTGATACGAGTGATTAAGAACTGCTCTAGGTCTCTTAGAAGAGCTAGGAATAGAATTGTCGTAAGCCGGGATTTCCCTGATAGATTCGAGCTGAACAGTGCGACGTTAATATTCAATCAATACAATCAATCATGTAGCAGGCAGTATGCCCGTACACCTGGCAATTAATGCAGAAGGGATTCTCCTGCCATTCTTTAATTTTGCAGTCTTTGGTTAGATGCTCTTCTCCGCATTTTAAACAACGTGGTTTGAGATGGCAATTCGCTGCGGTGTGATAGAAATAATTGCATCTGAAGCATTGAGTTATACCTCTAATGAGGCACCCCTCAACTCTGATTTCATATATCCTAGACGGGTAAGATCGAAAACTGGCAAATTAAGGTCATTTCTTGGCAGTGTTACTAGGAAAAATGGTAATGGATTTTTATTTACTTTGGAAATGAAAACACCTAATTGCAAGGGTTCCATGCTTTAAAAGTGGCTGCGGTAGCCGAGTGGTATAGGTATCGGATCGTGGCTTGCCTTGTCACGAGTTCGAGCCCAGTACCACTGGACCCGCCGTGTGGGCAGCGATGCACGTTAAATCTGTCGAGAGCTGAAACGTCCTCCCGTGGTGGGGGTGTGGTAGTTAGGAGAGGGGGGGTAACTCAGGTGTCGTCCACGTCACTTGACCATGGTTCAAAATTTCGTGGTCCGTCACCAAAAGCCCTCGTGTAGCTGAACACACAGTGCGACGTAAATATTCAATCAATCCATGCTTTAAAAAAGTTTGAAGACCACCGGTTGGGAGGAACGAGCTCACCCTCCAGAGGCCTTAAAGGTATCCGACTACGTTCGGAACCATGATTTTAAAAAAGTACATAAATGGATAATTTTCATGATATTTAGTGTTACTTAGATTAGAATGCATGTGTAAAATTGTTTTAAGGATATTATGACAGAAAAAAAAATTATTTAATTACAATATTTCAGCAAAAAATTAACTTAGAATGACCTTTTTTTCCAAACGTTTTCCTTTTATAAAAAATGCTTCTATAATAATAATTTTTTGTGTGTGTGCTTATATAAAGTAAAGACTTCTCCCAGAGAGTCTGAACTATGAATTTTGAAAGATTCACATTATTTTCATAGTTAACACCAATTAAAATAATTATCCGCGTTTTTTTTCTTAAAATTTTTCCCCTCTGTTGTAGTAAAATAAGTATATATCCACTTCTAATTTATATATTTCAAAAATTCTAGTTCAGCCTCTGTACAGATTTGAGATATATACAGGCAAAATATATTATAATAGACGCATTTTTCATAAAAGGAGAATGTTTTGAAAATGGGTCATTCTATGATCATTTTTTGTCAAAATATTGTGCTTAAATAATTTTTTATTATAATATTCTTAAAACAATTTCATATACGTTTTCTAGTCTAAGGGGCACTAAACATCATAAATATTACCCATTTATAAGCTTTTGCAAAACCACGGCTCCGAAAATAGTCGGATACCTTAAGAGCTACAAAATGGTCGACCGAGATAGACAGGAAATGATACAAAATATAAGCATTAAAAAAAAATAAAATAAAATAAAAAATTATAGTATTCTATTAGTTTTTAATTTTTTTTTTTACAAAACCCTGTGCAAAAGAGCAGAGAAGAAGGGAGACAAAATTACATCAGTCTATTGTGACGAAGCATATCTCCCCTTCCCCTATTTTTCCCAAAAGATCCGTGCGACAGAAGCTGCGACAATTCCGAGAAGTTCCCTTTATGGCTGGGAAGGAATTTCGTAGCTGGTGTGAGTTGGCACCCCTTTTTCCCAATTGACGGATTGTCAAAAGGGCGCCTTGTCATTGTTGCCCATTTTCCCAGAACTCGGAGGCGCCGTCTCGTCGGTGAACATACAGCTGTACACCCAGCCTTGGGGTCTTTTCGACTGGCGGGGGCGAGACAATGTTTGGCGCGGCAGAGGGTGCGACATCAATAGAGGCCGAGACCGGAAGGCGGCAGCAGGGATTTGGACTGAGGCCGACAAAGAAAGGAGCGGTGGATGACGAGGAAAAGAAATGGCTATAAAACGGGCGAGAGAGTCCGAACGAGAGGAGACGGGTCTTGGAAGGGAGCGGTTCGGACGTCCCTTGAGCGATAGGAAGAGCGATAGTGAGCCCGCGAAGTACAGCGGTCTCCCTAGCGGGAAAAAGATCGAGAAAACCGGAGAGAATACGGAAGAGACTCGAACTGATTACGAACGAGCCCGGAAGTGAAGCGGTCTCCTGGGGGTAAATCCAGGAACGGAAGAGAGTGCCAAAGAGACTCAAAAGTGATATTGAACTGTAATTAGATTGTACCCTTGTATTTATTATTTTGATAAATTTTCATGTTAAAATAAATAGTTAGCCCAGATCTGAGAGAAGTCATTACAGCTATACTATTTATATATCTGGTGGCAGCGGGTTGCATTTAAATGGAATAAATGCTGGAATTTACGCCTGAATAGGGAAAAAAGGATTATCTTCCGAATCGAGTGAGAAGGACTCTTTGTGTGTGTGGCGATATACGAGAAAAAACTGCCCTGTTAAGAGTGTGGACTGTTTATACCAGTGGAGTTAAAAGTCCCCGGGAACGAAAGAAGTGTGGGGCCTCTACTTGAGTGCTTCAAACTACCAAAAGAAAGTGAAGGCGCAGCACCCCATTGTGCTAGAGGGTAAGTCCTTTTTCTTTGAGATTATGCTCGGAGCAGAGTAGAGATTTATTTATTTGTTAGCTTAGTATTTTTTGGAAATCTAAGTGAATTTTGTGCTCGCGCTAATGAATTTTGTTTGCCAAGAGTCTAAAAGAGTTGTTTTAGTATGAAAGTGTGCTTTTTTCTGTTATTTTAATTTTGTGTAGGGTCCAGAATCATAGAATTGTGTTTTTATTTTATGATATTGATAGAGGCGTACGGTTGTAGTGTAAAGAATTATTTGTCAATTTTTGCATAGTTACTTTACAATTTTTAGGCAATACCAATAGGATTGTATTGTTTTGGGTATAAATGTGATTTTTTCATTTATTGTAGCACTCTTGTTTAGTTGTTTATTGTGTATTATTGCATAGTTACTTCGGGGTATTTTAGTTGTACTAATAGGATTGTGTTGATTGGTATATATGTGTGTTCTCTTCGATTTATTGTGATCGTGTTTAGTTGTTTATTATTGCATGATGACTTTTTTTAAGATTAAAAAAAAGGTGACTTGTTAGAGGTAGCAAGGGAATTAGGGTGGAAGTAACGGAGATCTAAGAAAAGTAGAAATTAAGGATAGAATTTTACAAAATGAGGATAATGATATAGAAATGATTAAAGCGGTGATGGAGGGAGTTTTAGAAGAAAATGAAAAAAGGGGAGAAAAAGAAAGGGAGGAAAAAGAACGGGAAAGACTAATCAGAGCTCGAGAGTTTGAGGAGCGTAGCAAATGAGAGAATTGAGTTAGAACGCCCGGGAGAGTTAAACTCAGAAATAATTTGGGAAGGAACAAGAGTTCAATATGAATGCAGGTGATAAAAAAAAACAATCCTACAAATGTCTGTTATTTGACAGGAAACCGACGGGAATTTGGGGAAACCCGGTTAGCAATTTAAGCCGTTAATTAACGCGTTAGTTAATGAAAGAGTGGAGGAGGCCACGTCGTGTGATTTCGAAAAGGAGAATTGTGCCCCTCTATGAGATGCACGAACATTTTCAACCGTCGGAAGAAATGATAGTAACAGAAAAAAATAAAATGTGTAAGATTGAGAAAGGAAAAGGAATAAATGGGGATAGAATTAGTTATGGTAAAAGGGAAGGGGAGAGACCTTTCGAAAGAAAAAAACCCATTATTTGTTATTATTGCAATGAAGTCGGTCACATAAAACCCTCTTGCCCTAAACTTAATGAAAACATGTTGAAACAGTGGCTAGTTTGGGAGTGGCCTGGAAAGTGAGAATTCTTTTGGGGAATTTAAAGTTGGATTTGAATTAGATGGTGTAGAGCGTCAATGTTTAAGAGACACCGGGTCTACCATAGATTTATGTGCGAGTAGTTGGATAGACGAGAACAATTATTTGGGAGAATATTTTTGGGTCAAAAGACCGTTGGATGACATATGCCATAGCTTACCTCTCGAAAAGGTAAAATTTAAGACCAAGGGAGGCGAGTTTTACACGAAGGCAGCAGTCAAAGCAAACAGCCCCTCGGGCGAACCTTACTTGTTGGGAAACCACACAGCCGATCTAATTGAGTCAAGAGAAAAGAATGTGCTTATAATAAATACGACTGTGACTCAAAACGTTAGTGAGGTAGTTCCTTTCGATAAGGAAAAGGAGTTATGTTTAAACCTCGAGGAGCGACCTTCAATTGAAATCATGGATCCAGTTTTCAACGATGGGAAATTTTAAATCGTTGAACCAACGATAGGTTTCCGGCGTTTGTCGAAAAAGAAAAGGGGACTCAGCTCAATTAAAGAACGATTTTAGTTCAGAGCGAGAGAAAGTGAAAAAGCCCTCAATGTATTGTGGGAAAATCTAAATTAGGTTTTAGACGAATGTTGTCAAACAAGGGAAGGAAAACTAGAGAGGCACACTGAACGGAAGAAGGGGAAATTCCGAAAACTAGGTGTGCCCTTGAAATTCACCCCGAATTTAACCAGTTGAGCCACCCGGGAGTGACTCATGGGGAAGGTTTCAGGGAATTTTAAAACTCGCCTTGAAGGCACTCTGCGCGGGAAAAAGGGGGAAAACGAATCCTCTCAGCATTATTTGCGTTACGCACAGTTTCGCATGAAAACAAAAGTTTTAGCCCCTCCGGAATGGGTGATAGCGAGGAAAAATTTAAAAACCCCAAAACCCTGATTTACGAGAAGAGAATTGACGGGAGGAAATTTACCCGGGACGAAGGGTTTTGAGAATGCGTTCGCGAAATTGACAGGTAGATTGGTTTCGGAACTTATTCTTTTCATCCCTGAGTTCTCGAGAAATTTTATTGTACAGATAGAAGAATGCCAACAAAATTGGAAAGACCATGTGATGCATATTGACCTTGTGCTAGGAGGGCAAAAGTGGCCGGTTTAAAAGTAAAACCTTCGAAATGCAGATTCGCGCAGGAGGAGGTGTTATTCCTCGGTCATACGTAGATCTGGGAGTAGGTCCCCTAGTGATAGAAGATAAAGGCTAAAAAGATTTTCCTCCCCCACTACTAAGCAAAGTAGATCTTTTTGGGATCGTAGGATACTACGCCTTAACCCTCCCGAACTATAGCGAGATAGCGCACCCTTGACCGACGCCCCTCAAGGGAAAAATTAAGAGAGAAAGCATTACGTGGGATGAAGATGCGAGAAGGCGTTAGCAGAATTGAAGGTAAACTTGTCTCGAAACCTATTTTGTTTGCCCCGGGTTTTCGAAAGATTTTATTTTGCAGACGGACGCAAGTGATATAGGCTGGAGTAGTTTTGTCGCAGAAAATAAACGGTGAGGAAAAACCCCCATTCTATACCTGAGTAAAAATTTTCAAGGCGGAAAGAAATTATAGCACGGTAGAAAGGGAGTTAGCTGCGATAATATTCGGCTTAAAAGAGGCTAAAACACTACCTAGATGGTCGGGAAATTTATTATAGAAACCGATCACAACCCCTAAAATACCTAAACAAAATGGGGGAGAATCCCAGACTGCAAAGATGGGCTTTAAGCTACAACCGTTCATTTGAAATTCGGCATAAACCAGGAAAACTTCATGGGAATGCCGACGGATTAAGTAGATTAGAGTGATAACTTTTCAGTTCTTTTAAATTATTCTTTTCTGTGTGTGTGAATGTATGTCTGTGTTGTATGTGAAAATGATTAAGGTGATTGTTATCAAATCTTTTAGCCTCTTGGTATGCAAAATGGAGATGGGATAAAAAGGTAAAACCCTGCGGAGAATTGACAGTGTTATTTTTTGTTATCTGTATATTTAGAAATTGCCTGCCCGAGGATGGTCTCACTGCATCAGGACCGCTCGCAGGTTTCCAGTAGCGTGATGGGAAATTCCTAGTGTCCCATGAATGGACACTGAAGGGGAGGCAGCTGTGACGAAGCATACTCCCTTCCCCTATTTTTCAACAGATCCCGTGCCGACAGAAGCTGCGACAATTCCGAGAAGTTCCCTTTATGGCTGGGAAGGAATTTCGTAGTTGGTGGTCGAGTTTCGGCACCCTTGCCCAATTGACCGGATTGTCGCGGGGCGCCTTGTCATTGTGTGCCCATTTTCCCAGAACTCGGAGGCGCCGTCTCGTCGGAGAACATACAGCTGTACACCCAGCCTTGGCGTCTTTCGGACTGCGCGGAGCGAGACAATGTTTGGCGCGGCAGAGGGTGCGACATCAATAGAGGCCGAGACCGGAAGGCGGCAGCAGGGGATTTGGACTGAGGCCGACAAAGAAAGGAGCGGTGGATGACGAGGGAAAAGAAAATGGCTATAAAACGGGCGAGAGAGTCCGAACGAGAGGAGACTGGATCTTGGAAGGGAGCGGTTCGGACGTCCCTTGAGCGATAGGAAGAGCGATAGTGAGCCCGCGAAGTACAGCGGTCTCCTAGCTGGAAAGATCGAGAAAACCGGAGAGAATACGGAAGAGACTCGAACTGATTACGAACGAGCCCGCGAAGTGCAGCGGTCTCCTGGCTGGTAAATCCAGGAACGGAAGAGAGTGCCAAAGAGACTCAAAAGTGATATTGAACTGTAATTAGATTGTACCCTTGTATTTATTATTTTGATAAATTTTCATGTTAAAATAAATAGTTAGCCCAGATCTGAGAGAAGTCATTACACTATTGTAGATTCGAGAAGATTGCGAAATATTGAAACAGGAGACTAGCTTTTTTTCTATGAATCATATTATTAAAAATTGAACGTAACTAAGAAGGAATTGCCCCTTGTGTAGGTTTTTTTTAAGATGCAATAATTAGTATGGTAAGATTTTTCATGGAACTTTCAAGTAACCGTTTATAGAAAAAAGAAAAAAAAAAAAAATTGCAAATAATACAAACTTTTTAATAAGTAAAGTTCGTAACACTAAACAAACAACGGAAAGATATTAGGGGAATTCCCTCTACACAAGGTTCAAAATTACTTTCAACTGAATTGTCGGGATCTTAGTTATGTTGCAACTTTTAATATTTATTAGGGCTTGCAGCTCCGAAATCCCAGTGTTTTTTCCAATCCCGACATTCCGGGATTTAATTTTTGTCTAAAAATTACATCTTAGAAAATTTTGATGAGAAAAAAAAGTTTATGAATTTTCTGAGAATTAAATTCTTACAGTCGAACCTCTATATAACGAAGCCTAAATCCCCCAAAAAGCTTGTTATTTGGAAAATTCGTTATATAGAGGTTCACCTTTCAATATACTGCATAAACCACATCAAACAAATTTTTAATTCATGAACATTGTATATTGAAAAGTAATTTTTCACACCTTTTTGTTAAATTATATAATATCTATTTATTTTATATATGAATCTTAAGAATTAAAAAAAATAATGTCGAGGAAATGCACTGTATTTTTAACATTAAGAAAATAATTCGCATTAAAATTAACGAATTTTTTGGATATTTTCTAATTGAAAGTACACAAGTAATTTCAAACATTATTTTAGAACTAGAAATTCTAAACATACATTACCTCATATGTCCTTAAATTTAATTACTCCTAAAATCTGTTGATTTTGTTAGAAAAAATGATTTAATGCAATCGAAGATGTTTCTAGTAAACTGAATGGGGTTTTTGAAGGTTGCAACGCTCAGAATTATATTGCTCTCGGTGAGTTAGGCCCCTAATAAAGCCAGTTCAAGATTTATGACCATCCCAAAACGCGTTAAAAGCGATAATAACTTGAAATGTTCAGAAATACTTTAATAACAGATAGAAAAAATTTAAATCACAAAAGAAAAAGTTCGCTATATAGGAAATGTACATCGCTATTGGGAGGTTTATTTTACTAAGAAAATCGTGAAATATTCTTGGTTACAGGAAAAAGTTCGCTACATAGAAAAATTCGAAATTTAGAGGTTCGACTGTATATATATATATATATATATATATATTTATGAGAAATATATGTACGTTGAATTTTTTTGTGCAATTGTAAGTGCGATAAGTAAAATATATATATATATATATGTAATAATTCCCTCAAACATACTTTTAATTAACTCTTTAATGATCTATAAATAATCTTTAATTCTTAGGTTTAAAAATAAACGTTGTAATCTTAATCGTAATCGGCTAAACCGATTTCCGTATCCCCGCGCATTTTAGCCAATCAGATGCCCAAAGGAAAACGCCTATGCAACGTAATCGCGCTCTCTTTCTCTGCTTGCCGCCATTACGTAAGATTGTAAATACTTGCTGCTTTTTTTGTCTTTGTATTGTGTCCTGCAAAACGCCGCTGTCTATGCAATGTTAACGTAACGTAATTGTGCTTTAATCTGTTGATGTGTGCTCATAACAAAGGAGGTAAAACTATTCTGAAGACGTCATTACTAAATCAACATTGATACTTACTCTACACCGACCAACACTACTTCAATCTATTACATATATATATATATGTAGCTCTCATCTCTCGTATGGGATAACATTGCACAAACTTAAATGGTTTACTGCAATACTTTGACAATATTATAAGCGACATCTCAGAAATAGATTTTGTCACAGTTCCTTCAATTAAGTGCCTTAAATTAATAAGAGGACCTGCTTGAAAGACTTGACACTTCAAATCCCACTGCATAACTAACAGCTCTCGCAACTGGATCTTCTATTTCAAATAAGTTAACACTTGAAATTACTTCACATTCTAAATACAATAACTGAATCAATTTGTACACAAAAACCCATTCAGTGTAATAGAACTAGATAAAGTTATGAAAAAGGTATATGCACTGTGACGAAGCATATCTCTTTCCCCTATTTTCCAACAGATCCCTTGCCGACAGAAGCTGCGAAAATTCCAGGAATTTCCCTAATTGCTGGGAAAGAATTTCGTAGCTGGGTGGTCGAGTTTCGGCACCTTTTTTGCCCGGCTGACCGGACTGTCAAAAAGAGGCGCCTTATCATTGTGTGTTCATTTTCCCAGAACTCGGTGACGCCGTCGCGACTGAGAACATACAAATGTACACCCAGCCTTGGCGCCTCTTTGGGACTAGCGGAAATGAGACCGGATGTGGCGCGGCAGAGATGTATGACATCAAGGGGGCCGAGACCGGAAGGCGGCAGCAGACCCAGAGGGACTGAGGCCGACAAAGAGATGATCGGTGGCGGACTAGGAGAAAGAGATGATATAAAAAGGGCGAGAGGGTCCGGACGAAAGGAGAAAAAAAGACTGGATCTTTGAAGGGAACGGTTCGGACGTCCCTTGAGCGATAGGAAGAGCGATAACGAGCCCGTGAAGTACAGCGGTCTCCTGGCTTGAAAGATCGAGGAAACGGGAGATAGTACGGAAGAGACTCGAAATTGATATTGAACTGTAATAGAATATACCATTTTATTTATCTTTCTTTTGATGATTTTCATATGGAAATAAATAGTTAACCAAGAGCTGAGTGAAGTCATTACAGCACCAATGCAAGCTGATAATTGAGACCCTGTAATCAAAAATTCAAAAAGAAATGTCTTTTGAAAATGGAGGGAGATGTGGAAAGAACATACTCCTGTTTAATGACGATAACACCTACTAGTGTAGGTCTGAATGAGCATTTTCTTCTTCTGGGCAATTTGTAACGAAAATAAAAAGCCGTTTAACACTAGAAAGACTGAAATTTAGTACTTATATTGCCAAAAAGCAGTCAAAATGACTGCATTGTGAAAGAATAACTATTGTGTACAGAAATTTGTTTAAAATTAATTTTTAATATTTTTTATATCATTTACAGTCATAACAAGTTAATAGTAAATATTAATAAAAATACATTTTTTCCCAAGTGAAGTAATTTTTTCTAAAAAGTCAAGGAAATTGTGTGTTTTTTTTTACGTATTTGCTTTTCTAATTCAAATTAAAAAGCAGTCAAAAGGACTTCCTTGGGAAATCTAGTGTTAAACGATGAAACGCTGGACGAGCTGTATTTTTGAAAGACTTATTTACAGAAACGCAAGAAAAATGAAATGTTTTTAAATCTTATTATGTACTATTTTTATATATTTATTATCATTAAGTTCTACTTTGATTTGTTTCAATAAAAAATGATATTAAACCAATTTTTCAATTCCTACTATTAGCTTGCACTGTCTATATATATATATATATTTATCTTGGTGGAATTTTCAATCTGTAATAAAATACATTTTAAAGCGCTGAATTGAGCTGAAATTTTATATACAGGATCATTTTGAATGGCAATACAATAATTTAATTATAATTAATAAAAATTCTAATTGATTAAAGCTAATTATTTAAAGAATTACAAATACAGCCACGTTGGCGACTTGTGTCAAAACTTAAAAAGGTTTTTTTCTCACGTGTTAAAGCATTCATTTGGACTGAAATTAAAAAGGCAATACGATACTTTAATGATAATTAAAAAAATTAATTACCACTTAACGTTATGATTCTGGCATATGTATATACATATTAATTGTAACTATTAAATAAAAAGTAGCTAAAATAAAATTTTTTCTTTGTTGATCTAAGTAGGAATTGACTTAAATTTTTTTTTATATATTATTTAAAATTTAAACTGTATTTGGAGCTGATGACTCAAAAGATTTACCGAGAAACAAAACATTGCATTAAATTTCCGTGAAAAATCCAGGAAATCAGGATTATACAGGAAATTAATAAAATACAGGATTATACAGGAAAGTTGATTCGCCAACACAAGATTTTATTTAATATATATTGGTTTATTGTAATTCACATCTGAATCCTACAGACTACTTGTGTTTCTTTAATCGCAGTTTATGATGAATAACTCTTCCGAGTTTGTAAACATATTTAATATTCGTAAACTGATCTAAAATCTACATGAAATTGCGAACAAAATGATACAAAAACATTTGCTTTATTTAATTATTAGTTGAAAAAATGTAAGAAAAACAAAGAATATTCTTCATTTTTGTTAGTAACGCAGTATTTTTCAAAAGTATAATAGGTATGTTTAAGCACAGAACTTGAGGTATGGCAAAATATCTTTGAATTTATTCAATTCCTAGTATTAAGCTCACGATCTCTATATATTTATCTTGGTATAATTTTCAATCGTTAATAAAATACATTTTAAAGTGCTCAATTAAGCTGAAATTTTATGTACATGATTATTTTGGATGACAATACAGTAATTTAATTATAATTAATAAAAATTGATTAAATCCAATTATATTCAAAGAATTACCAATACAGCCACCTTGGTATCATTTTTGGCGACTTTGCGAACATTTTGGCAACTTGTGTCAAAACTTGACAAGATTTTTTCTCACTTGTCTATTTCATACATATTTCTGTACAATAATTAGTTTTTCTCGTGCCTTTTACCAACGCCATCGACTGTATTTAGCTTTTGCATGATGGCAACATCTTTGTAATGGCATACTTTGTTGTAACAATGGCACGCGAAGACTTAATAAGTATTTGATATTTGAGTGAAATTAAAAAATATTTGAAAGATATTAATAGATAACTTTTTTTAAGCACCCCAGAGCCCAAGTCTGGATTTTCATGATGCAGAAAATTGACAGCGGCCATATCGTATGATTATACGGCGTGCAAAAAATCCCTAGAGTATCTGTTTGGCTTGGGTGCTCTCGGAAAAATTAAATTCTAGTACAGGGTCTCATCGTCAGAGCTCAGGTGTCTCCCTCTAGCCATTCAAATTACCTGCGGTGAATAGTATCCACCTATATGGTGCCACACTAAAAAATGAGATATCAGCTTCCGGGAATATACCAGGTTAGCAATGGTAAAACACTAATCCGCCGACCATTAGAAAGTAATTTTTTTTAACATTTTTATTGAAATGATATTTTTTATATTTGAGATAACCACAAGATTTTAAATACACAATTTATAACAAATATATAATAAAGAAAATACTCCATTGTATGCGCGAGCTTCCCAAAGGAAATTCACTCGTGAGATTTTGGAATTTGAGGGAGCTTGTTTTAAAATATGCGGAAAAAAAATACTGCTCTCAGTGAGCGTTTGTTATCAAGAATGAATAGTTGCTTTGCGATTTGTCTCATCGTATCGGTAGGAAAAGATATTTAAATAATTTAAATTTAAGATTACAAGGGAAAAATTTCACTTTTTTTCTTGCCTAATTAAACACAGATTTTTGTGAACAAACTTGTTTTTTCTTCGTTTCGATTTTGGAGGAAAAAATAAATTCTTGCATCAATATGAAATTTGCCATCTTAATAATGCTCGAGCTACGGTTGATTAAAAAATTTTCTATCCATTTTGCAGGATTCAATCAATGCTAGGTTTGATCTTTCCAGATAAAAAAAATGTTGATCATTCAATACATCTTTTTTACGTAATTAACGTCTTGTATAGAAATTATCACCCACCTAAATTCCAAATTGGAATTACTGATCCACAGCACCATGCCACATTGAAAAGCAAATATAAGGAACTTAATTCGGATCCTTCGCAATCGAGATATATTGAGTTTTCCAAATTTACTCGATTTGTGTGTGGACTTCATATTGTGATAGGTTTGAATCAACGTTTGTGAACAATCGTTTTCCCATTATGAGCATAACAAATTAAAATATCGCTCAAAATTAATCGATACACACCTAATTCAATTTTGTTAGAAGCTTCAAGAACTAATTCCAATACAGATGACTCAGTTTTTAAATTTCAATTTTTTTAAGCCATTTTTTAAAAAAAAAGACTAATTTTGATGACTGAGGTATTTAATATTGAGATTTTGGTTATGTGTCTGATAAAGAACACTCAATATTTTAAATACGTTGAATGATAAAACAGCCTTTCACATCCTTCAGTGGGCCAATAAATTCGTTCCCAAGCAAGTTTAGTACTCAACAGTGAGTTCCCCCCTCAGACTGACCACCTGCTCATGCATCTTAGTGTCCAAGAGGTAGAAAAAGCCGAGATAGGCACAGATCTTGACCCTCACGTGGGTTGTTGAACCACTGAGTTTTGAATGTGAAAATTTTATTTATATCAAACTAGAAAGTCTTCATACTGAATGATATATTTATAAAACAATTCTTGTAATTGTTGACTTTTTGTACTTTAAATTCCGCAGAATGTTTTAAAAAATTTTAAAAATTATAACTTTAAAATAATTTAAAAATATTAAATATGGGTAAAGAAATGGGGCTATGGTCCTGAAAAAATTTGTCTAGGAGGCTCATAGGAAGAACAATCAAATCCAGTAGGTGTGATCAACCAAGGTGGCATAGGATTCGAGTTATTTCTGGGGAAGCCCTGTAGGGGAAAGGGCACCAATTCCACGTAAAGCTCACGCTAAAAAGAAAATATGGCGGGCCTCCAAAAATCAAGTCCCAAGCTCAATTCTTAGGGCGGTGAAATGTTTTCCAGTCCATATAGGATTAACATGGGAGCATGATATTTTAGTGCTTAAGCCCTCCCCAGACCTACACAATGGGAATGATGCAGATGACTGGATGGGTTTCGACGAATGGAAAGTTTGGTTCGAATCTCGGACTTGAGATTTAAACAGGAGCCAAGATATTGTGAATTTAAACAAATTTAAAAAGTTTAAGACAATTAAAAACTATAGAAAAAATAGCCCTATGAGCATGAAATTATAATAACTGGAAGAGCAGATAGAGAGATTGAAAGACCGAGGTCCTAATAGACTGTGAGGCCCGGGTGCCGAGATATTGGCCAAAAAGCTGTAAGGGGAATGCTCAGGGGGGATGCGTGCGTTCCAACAGATATGGCTTATAGCAACAGTTATTATGATTCCCAAAATATCAGTCCCATAGCACCAAAAAAGTGGCTTGTTAAAATATTAGACAATGGTGTGCGCGCGCATCGGTGTCATGAAAGTATGCGCGTGCATCGTAAAAATTTACCCTCCCCCATCATTTTCCCCCTAATGACAAAAAAATGAATAACTTCAAAAATAAATATACGAATACAAAAGGCTCTTATAATTTGCTACAGTTTAATAAATGTGTTTATTTTCATCGCAATTCGTTCGTAGTAAATACATCTATAATCATACACTTACAATTGTTATTTAAATAGGTAAACTAATATTTACTCTTATATTTTATGTACATTAAACACAATTTAAAGATTAATTTACTATTTCTTTTTTAATTTCCTGTAAGTATGTTTGGTTTAATAACAAAAAGTGCTCAAACAAATGCCTCAGAGAAGCTCAGTAGGCGAAGGACGCGCTCTCCCTACTAGTAGTGTCGTCACAAATCGGCGCAAAGCAAAGGTTCGAAGACACGGGGATATAGCTCAGTGGTACTGCATTCGATTGCTAATCAAGAGGTCCCTGGTTAAAAACCAAGTTGCCCCCTTCTTCAGGGAAGTGAAGAGAATTTTTTTTTGAGAATTTCGAAGGCGAGAATGATCTGTCCCATTTTGTATATTTCTAATCAAAGCATTTTCGTATCCGTACCTGCGGAACACAAAGCAAAGGTTAGCTGACGCGGGGGTATTGCTCAGTGGTAGAATATTCGACTGCAGATTGAGAGGTCCCCGGTTAAAACCCGGGTGTCTTATTCAGAGAAGTAAAGCGATATTTTATTTGAGAATTTCGAAAGCGGAAACGATCAGTCCCGTTCTGCATATTTCTAGACAAAGCATTTTCGTATTCGTTCCCAAGCAACGCAAAGCAAAGTTTATCTGACGGGGGAGGGTATAGCTCAGTGGTAGAGCATTCGACTGCAGATCGAGAGATCCTCGGTTCAAACCCGGGTGTCCTCTTCTTCAGGGAAGTGAAGAGAAATTTTTTTTGAGAGTTTCGAAGGCGGCAATGATCTGTCCCGTTCTGTACATTTCTAGACAAAGCATTTTCGTATGCGTTCCTACGGAACGAAAGCAAAGGTTCGCTGACACGGGGTGTATAGCTCAGTGGTAAAGTATTCGACTGCAGATTGAGAGGCCCCGGTTCAATTCCGGGTTTCCCCTTCTCCAGGGAAGTGAATAGAAATATTTTACTGAGAATTTTGAAGGTTGCAATGATCTGTCCTGTTCTGTATATTTCTAGGCAAAGCACACAGTTTCCCATCCGTGACGGTTTTGCGTCATATCCGCGACGGTTTGCGAGCGCATCGTAAAAATTCACCCTCATCCCATTTCTCTAACGCCCCAAAAGAATATAACTTCAAAAAATAAATAAATAAACTACCACATCAACTGACGCCAAGGATGAAACATTCGCAGACTGTTTCTATTTCAATTTGCATCATGCGAGAAAATACAGTAATATTTTAAGTGTTTTGTTATTCGGAAAGTATGTCATTTTGTGCAATAAAGTATTTGAGCAAGTGAAATCAATGTAATTTTATCGGACATTTAAGTAAATAACGTGTAGTTTTAGAAGCAAAAAATATAAAGCAATACTAATATTTACTCTCGGCAAACTTGCGATTTCTCGTAAGGATTTCGTAAAGCCACATTGCTGAACATCCAAAATGTATCAGGGGACAAGATACATCAAAATTAAGTTTATTTAACCTTCGTATTTTATGTATTAATTTTCTAATTTAAAGTACTTCCTACTGCCAGGCGAGCTAGGTGAAATCAACTTACAGATTCTTTCACTGCGGCAAGCTATAATCGTTGCTACACACCCCTCTGTTTTAAATGAAAAACTTTCGATGTCTGTTAGCCTCTGGGTCAAGGCTGCTTTTCCGCTTAGGCAAGTGCCTAGAAGATTGAAAATCGAAAACAAAAAAATACCCTGAACAAAAAGTTGGCAAGGTGAGAACTAGAGGAGAGGAGTTCTCTAGAAATAGTATGTGGAGGATGTAACAATTTGAAGTGTCTAAGTGGCTGGGGAAGTTAAAAATGAACCTGTTTTGGGTGCTCTTGGCGCGAGACTTCAATTTCAATCAATCACCAAAATGAAAGCATCGAGTAAACCTCTTTGTGAGGACTTCTAGATGTAGATTTTTTTATTCAAGCTCAAGGTCATATTGAGCATAAATTGGACTCTTTTGTAGGTATAATTTTTCCGTTTTGTTATGGCGGTCCATATTATCTCCAGACATTGATTGATGTAGTAACAGGTCGCGTACACCAGATTAGTGTTCAATAAGCGATAATACCCGAGAACAGGCAGGCCGATGCAGCAATGCAATCTGGAGGACAAAGAACAATTCTTACGTTTTGTGCCACGTGTGATCACTCAATTATCCCGTTACAATTTGGCTGCAGGCAAGGACAAATATTTGAGGATTTGGAGCCAAGTGCTCATTGCCCCGACCATATTACGGGTTGGGGATCCGAATCCAACACCATCCCAAAACATACTAGGTGTAAAGGCGATATGTTGATGCATAGAGTTACAGTTAAGCAACCTCTCCAAGGTTTCTTCAAACTAATTTGATCATGGTGCTGTAGACAAAAGCGCGATTTGTCTGTAAATACGGTCATGCATTCCGTTATTCTCATCGAAGCGCCATTCCAAACATCTGGTTTAAAGAATAAAAGTAATAGCAGCAATAGACGTCTTATGGTCATTCTACTCTGCTGTAAATCACGTCAAATGGTACGCGAGGACACTTATGCACTAAACTGTGTTGTCATTGGATTTCTGATGTGGCAAAGTAATCATTACCACACTCGCAATATATCATGTAGGAGGGGACGAGGCTTTTCCATTAGTCGATTAGCCGCACAACTATTGCTTAGTTGCATGCAGCACAAGATTCCTCAGAGGGAATCTTTCTATTGTCACCAATTCTTCCTAGATTGAATTCGAAAATATGATCGTATGTCTATTAAAGATATTGCTGCTCAAATAACACTAACTCCAGTACTTTATAAATTCAGAACAGGGGCCCGTTTCATAATGCTTGTTAATGGGACTGCCCATATGGGTTTGAGCTGTGAAATACTGAACATTAGTCTATTCCATCGTGTATATGCAAGGTGAAATACTGTTTAGATGCTTCCTTCATGATGTTGTATTGGGGAGGGGCTGTAAGTATCTTTAAATTCCTGAAACAAAAATCCTCAGTTTATAATTTACTACACGGATGTTTCCGATTCCAATTAACCAAGTATTTGAAATCAAAATTATGATTTCAAGTTATATTTATAGTGATTCGTTGCAAAATTCTTGTTCGGCTTCGTATCAAGAACCTGGTGCGAATTGGCGTATTGTTATTTCCCCATCACAAAATTCTCAGTTTCAAAAACAATGGTTGTTTAAGTGAAAAATGTGCATCTAATATATTTAGGAAGTTGACAACTTAAAACTATAAAGTTTTATTTTTAGCTTCTGTAGGATCAACATTTACAAAAATGTAAACAGAAGAAAGCAATATCCCAAGATAAGTTTTCTTTAACAAGGGCTTGCCCAACGTTAACATTTAAGAAAATCTTAAATTATGCATTTAAATAATATATACCATCGTTCTGAATATAGAATAATCTTTTGTTGAATCTAGTGTGATTTTACAGCGTTTGTCCACAGACCACACATAGTTTTTAATTACGAGAAAGTTACTGTACAATAAACCACGATTTTATAAGTGGTGAAAATGCTGCAACATATAAACTTGGGTATTGCAGCAATTTATTATGTACAAAATGTCGCTTATATAATGTACAGAAAACTAAACACACTTAAAGCCTTAAAATATAAGAAAAACTGATTAAATTCTCCTCACAAATACTATACAAAAGACTGAATTTAAAGTTTACAGTGTACTGGACAAATCCTTCCGAAAGTTACGAGTTTCAACTTTCAGATTGATTGAACTTTAATTTCAAGTTATAGGAGGCTTATAGGCTACGAATCTATATATCTAAGGTTACATGACAGACAATTCCAGAGCCGATATCTCTCTAAACTTGTGTATTACACCACGTAAAGACTAATTTGGACTACTCGTTCTTCGTACTATGAAGTACATACTTCGTACTTTCACTTCCTCTAATAAAATCTAATCCAAACCATGACTTGACAGCCGTACAATCACATAATTGCTTTGATTTCCCTTGGTCTGCCTCTATAATACTCTACCGAAGTTTAAAAATATGCAAAGACATTTTAGCATTCCCTATAGAACATTTATTAAATAAAACGGTTATTAAAATTTTGTTTAAAAAGGGTTAGTTAAGTATGAATACACGAAAAGCGTAAACTACATTTGGTATCCTGCTGTTCTCATGCTGACAGACTGATCTCATTTTGCTGTCCAGAATTAGTCTATTACGAGTTCTCTTTTATGTTTGGATCTGTCGAGTTGATTCAAACTCGACCTGCAGTTTCCTCTTCGTTGAATTTGTCAGCCTCGTCTTGTTGGAAATTCGATTCCGTCGAAATATCTTGACCTGCAGTTTCCTCTTCGTTGAATTTGTCAGCCTCGTCTTGTTGGAAATCCGATTCCGTCGAAATATCAGTAGCAGATGTGTTTTCAGGATAGGTTTCTTCTTCAGATATTATGGCTGCAAAGAAAACTTATTTTTTAATTCGGAAAAATTTGCTTAACTCTAAGAGAGTGACATCAATTCAAACTTAAAGATTACCGACAACAGACATATTTCCAAACCATTATCAAGCGATTGCGATATTTAAATTAATTTCTACATTATAGCTTGTGTGTGTATACGGCAACTTAAATGAAGCACCAATTCCATATATCCGAAGCTACATTTTCATCTTGGAGCGAGTTATTTAGTGTTGCACTCTTTAAAGAAACACGAGGGGGCTATTGGTTACTGAATTTACTTTTGATCCAAGGGTCGAGTCAGGAGGACGACACTTGATCTGGCACCTCATTTTTCTAACCTCTACACCAACAGGAGGACATTGATCCTCCACAGATTTAACGTGCATTGGCCCTCTACACGGCAGGTCTACAGTGGGCCTGGAACTTTTGTCTATAAATACTTTGATACCGCAACCTTTTCATCTTGGATATTTGTATGAAGACTTATACTCACTTTGAAACAACTTGAGCATGCAGCCCAACTTGGAACTAACCCATTTCATGTCAAAACTAGATAGCCTGTCGTAACTTATGCCTAAACGAATAGATTTGAAAGGAATCCGAGCCTACAGAAATTTAACCCATCCAGGAATAAAGACCATTCCGTAAGAATTTGAACAGATATTAATATAGTAATTCTGTCAATCATTCATAACCAGTAGCTCTCTGCAGTTTTCATTTAGTGTGGTAAAAAATCCAAGACGAAGGATGTTTTGAAAATAAGCTAGATTCTTTTCAGTATACACAAGTCTGTTTCTCATACCCAAATAGTAATTTATGTAAGAGAAAGACACCATTTGAGACTTCCACAATATTGATTATATTATCTTTAAAATAAACTTTCATTAAAAAGAACCGTTCTTCCCGTTAAAAACTGCGGTTCTCGTACTTGGCTCCTTTGAACAGTAACCAAGGTCAGATGATATTTCAAGATAAAACTTTTAATAGTCAAGTGTGGAAAGTACTCTTATGTGTGCTAACCTTAAAAACTAAATATTAGTGTGATAGACTACCCACTCCTGCAGATGCAGAATTTGTAATTTGTCCATCCGAGAATTTCAGAATGGCCAAGTTAGCATGTAACCATAGCGAGAGCCCACTTTTAACATCTTCCAAGAATGCGAACACTGCCTCCCTTTCCTCTAACTTTGTTTCAATATTTTTAAAAGACAGAAATATACTTGTCTTACCAATACACTATTTTGCTTTTGAAATAAAGATATACTAGATTTTAATTTCTAATCCACGTGTCGAGCGATTAGTTACAGTATAGCACTAGTTTAAGTTAATTATCCAAGGTTATGAAATTCGAATACGGTTTGGGTCACTAATGGATCATTGTTTCATAAAATGTCACGATTTAAAATTGAATTAGAAAAAGCATTTACGAAACGCTGGTCACCGAGTATATACAGACTAAATTCCAAGAGGAGTTTTAACTAATGAAGTTAGAACTAAGCGAAATAAACTCAATATTTGGGTGCAACGAGATTGTTTTTATCCCAACATACAATTTAACTTCATTTTGGGGTGCACAAGTGTCGGACACATTTAAAGTTTTAGGGCGATACGAGAGCTTTTCAAATACCGAAAGACTGAACAAATTTCTGGAAAAGCTGGACATGTTCTTTAAGAGCTTGTCAGCTGGTTCCGACTGAACCAAAACAACCGAACTAATATAAGTGTACTAGACTCCAAGATTAAATTTTTGTTCAGTATTTTCAAAAGTACAGAGCAGATTACCAAAACTATACAAGATGCCAGACCGTGGGTAGCCTAGTTGTTAGAGCATCAGACTCTAAACCGGAAGGCCTGGGTTCGATGCCCGAGGCCACCAAATACCCTCCGAGTACACACGCAGTACGTACTCGTTAAATCAGTGGGTCTGAAAGACTTGTGGGTGGTCGCAGCTGAAACCACGAGTGCAGGGGGCCGGACAATATTTTTTCCATGCCTAAATTGCAGAGGGAGATTGGTGGTGTCGCCATCTATCGTAAAAAGTCCAACCTGTCTCACACGCTCCGACAACATTCCTTCCCTTCAGGAATTTCACCGAGCTAAATCGTACTGTCACCTGTATGGTGCTCAAGGCTAAGGCCAACGATAGGTGTACATCTAGCCATTTGCTACGAGGAATTTCGTGGGCCTCGATCTGACTATGTCAGTAGGTGAGTGAATATTAACTCGCACTATTCGCTACACGAGGCTTTTACGGCCACGTAAGAACCTGGTCAAGTGAGGGGCGATGGTACCTCTTAACTAAAACGACTTTCAGCTCAAGATTTATGTCTGTACAGGCGGGCTTAGAATGTTCGTGGCCGCCTTCGTACCTTCATTACCACCCTACTATGTCAGACAGGTGGCATTAGAAACAACATGCCAAATAATGGCTCTAGTATACGCACGAGTGTATTTACTGCTCAGCAACGCAAGACTGATGCAACAAGATTGAGAACAGTCCTCTTAATTATACTTTTACAATGATTTCATGTTGGAAACTAAGAAATTCTTGTGGCAGTCACTTCTACACTTTTCGATTAACTCTTTTCAACGGTTCGAAGAGGGATTTTACTTAAACGTCCTACTTTGGAATTGCATGATGATTGTGATAAAACTCTTAGTTTTGAGATTTTCGAGTAATGATCATTTTGAACTGGAACGCCATTCAATGGACTTCCAACCCAAACATAAGCGAGGATTTAGCACATCGTCTCCTTTGCATGGATCTTCAGTGATACCAGGACTCGAACCCACAAAACGACAAAGCTGGCTAAGAGTTCGTAAACATGATCACTCGGCTACCATGACTTTTTTTGAAGGGGGAAGATATAAAATTACCTTCCCAGGTATTTAACACAGCGTTTAGGATTAATATTGGGAAATCTGATGGGCCAATCTCTTTAGTCTCTAGAAATTGGTTCACACGAGCCATTTGTGGACGATTGCTGTGTGTGTGTATCATCCATAAACTGTTCTTGATCAATTGCATCCTTGAAAAAGTAAACGTAGGGTCCTCAAGATATTCTCCTTACAAAGATGGAGCCTTGTACCACTCATGGAGATTTGTGCATTCAATTCCCTCCAACAGATTTCGGCCTCTTTCTCTGTTGATCAGAAGATTCAATAGATTCCTGGTTATTTCTCCAAACTGAAAACACGTGTTAAGCTTAACTTCCCCTCGTCACAAAATTTTATTTTTGAAATGACTAAAGTTTTTTTTTTTTACGTATAACATGTGAACTCTTGTCACTAGTAAAAACTTAAACCATTAAAACCTATAAAATACTTCCTACCCACCCCCGAGAGAATTGAAAATTCTCAATAGGTAGCTTAATATAATAGACTTAAATTCAATTAAAAATTAAGTTTTTGTAAATGAATACATTAGATGTGTAGAAGAAAATTTCGATTTGCCTTCGAAAATTTTGCTGAATGTGTTTCAATTTTATCCTACAGCATTTCCAAAGTTTACCCATCAAATTAAGTAAATTGACTTATTTGTTTTTGGAGGAAACATTCAGTGTATGATTCCAAGTATCATTTTATTTCGTATTTAATCAGGAGTCGGCTTCATTAACCTCTGGCATAATTTCTACACAAACATGAAAAAGTTAAAATTCACTTAAAGTATTAAGCATTAACAATCACACCAGTGCCGATTTAAGTTCATTTCGGACCCTGGGTGCAGAAGATCAACAGGATCGAAATTTATAACCAGAAAATCTGGTTGTCCAGCCTACCGAGGCCCTTCTGGGTCCCTCCGGCTCCTGGGTGTCCGCCCCAAGTACCCAATCCATAAACCGACACTGGCTCTTTCTGAAGACAATTCTCGGAACCAGACACCCCAAAAAACATTCAATACCAATATTTCGGAACATGTTTCGGAAAAAAAAAAAAAATTTTAGTATGAAGAGAATATTAAAATACTTAAAGGGTCTTCAAAAGCAAATAACATGCAATATATTTAAAAGGCAATCTTAAAATGTTGGAGAAAGGGAAGTTATTGTTTCAGTAATCTTTTCCAAGTTTGTTCAGTTGATTAGAGCCGATGATTGTAAAATTATACACAAAGGTTTAAATACAAGTATGAACAGGAATAAACCACATATTAAAAATATCAGATCAGATCAGATAAGGATTGGGCTATTAGTCATTACATTAGGTAGTCTTAGAAAAAATTAAAATTTTTCCTTTTTAAAAATTTAAAAAAAATATTTAAAATAAAAAACAGTACTAATTATGCAATACACCTCATGAATTTAAAGATTACTTTTAAGTAAATTCCTGGCTATATTTCTAGCAGTGTAGTTATTTTGCATTCGATTTTTGAATTTAAAATAAACTTACAGCTAGACTTCGGATAAACGTTGTATCCAACAATAGTATGATAGGCGATAACAAACAGAGACTTCCAGAACGCTAGATAGATAGCCACACCACTAGTTGCAAAGAAAACATGCAGTCAATGATAGTTAAACCAAAAGTCTTGACGATATCCCATCTAGAAGCTTCGTAGAAGCTTGGCAGTAAATTTCCATTTCCCTGCAAAAATTAGATTTAAAGATGTACAGTCGCTCAAAGTATTGGGACACACTACCAGTTCATAGATTTTTATCGTAATATTTTACTTAAACATACAAATGAAAGTCGTTTTAGTTAATACAAATAATAGTTTAAAGCAAAACTTACATTAATGCAATTATGCTTAAAATTGATAATAAAAGTCTAGTTAAAAATCATCAAAAGAGTATTGTTAGACACTTCCCAATAAATTAAAAAACAATTCAAACTTGGAAATTAATATCTTATTGGGCCACCCTTGCTTTTTATGACCTCTCCAAGTTTATTTTGATTAAAATCGAAAAATCGTTTTACAAAAAGTTTATCCAATCCATGCCAATCTCCGACCAAATATTTTCTTGAATCCTGCTTGTTAGAAATTTGGGACTTATAGTTTTTTGCAGCAAATAATCGCACATATGTTCAATGGGATTAAGGTCTGGACTTTGTGCAGGAGTCTTGATAACATTAGGACAGTGTGTTAGAAGCCCCATAACTTAAAATCAGTGTGTTTTGGATCGTTATTTTGGAACAAATTGGTATTTTTATTTGGTACCAGCTTGCTTACACTATGCCTTAAATTTGACTTGAAAATGTCAAGATGGATATTTATTCATTATACCATCAATAAAATTTAAGTTCCTGACACCAGAGCTTGCCGTGCAACCCCAGACAATTTGGTTACTTCCTCCATATTTGATAGTAGGCCGTAAGTTTTCGACATGCATTGCTGTATTTGATTTCCGCCAAACTTTTTGCTTGTCACCCGATCCAAAAAAGTTATATTTGCTTTCATCAACAAAAATTACATTTTGCCAATATTCTGTTCCCAATAATTACATTTTCCCAATTAGCAAATGCCAACCTAGCTTATTTGCTTTACTGATGTAGGGCTTTCTTCGACGTACTCTGCCATGATACTCATGTTTTCGTAAAACATTTGACAGTTTCAGGATATACTGATTTTCCGAAGTCATTGTTACTGCATTAGTTCTTGGATTAATGCGTACTTTTCTCACAATCCCCTCTCTTCTCGTTCATTAATATCTTTGGACGCCCTGATCTTTGCCTGTTTTCAACACTATTTGTTTTCTTTGAACCTGTCAATGATGTTAAAAATAGACTTGCTCAATTTCAAGATTTTTCCTATACAGCGAAACCGATCCCCCCCATCTTTCCAATTCCTATTACGAGACTTCGCAAACCAACAGATATATCTTTGTTTCTCACCATTTTTTCTATAAATAATCGTATCTCTATTGAAACGTTTATATTTAAACTTCTAGTCTAAAAAAGTAGTGTGGAATTAAATTATATTAATGCGCTGTATATTTGTTAAATTTCTCATTTCAAAAGTGTCCCAATACTTTTGACTCCAGTGCGCCTTTGAATTATATTTTAAAAGCTAGATCAAATTATAATTCTACAATACTAATAAAATTTTCCTTATATACTGCACACCAAATGTTAAAATATTTCTTAATTCATTTTGTTTTAATGTGATAAATATTTTTATAAATGACTTCATAGCTATGCATGCCAAGTGTCCCAATACTTTTTTTAGTGTGTGACTATACATATAACATTCTAGATTTAACAATACACTAATTTTTAAAGTAATGTATACTACTAATCGGAAGAAAATTAACAGTTTTCGTAGTTTTAGGCTATTTTCATTTAAATGGTTAAAAAACGAAAATCGCAACCCGTTTTCAAATAGAGCGATTGCTTATTAATGTCACATTTAACACAAGGAATAACCGTTACTGCCAGGGGAGACGACACTTATTTCACATCCCACTCTTCCAACTTCTATACCAGGGGGTCGGCAACCTTATAGAGCTGCTGTGTGCCAAATCAGTCTACTAGCGATTTAGGAACTAGTTGGATATCACGGGGCACGCGCCAAGATAGGCAATAACATTACAATATAGGTAACTTGATATTTTTGCAGTTTTTGGAATATTGCGAGTTTCCAGTACTTTAATTGATATTCATTATTATATAATGTTAATATACATTATCCAATTTTATTAATATAGAAATATAATTATATGTAATAATATTTGCTATTTATAACTGTTTTTTTTATTATATTTGTAAATATTCTTACGTATTTTCTTTATAATTACGTTACACGAGTATTCATAATTTTCCTATTACAATACGATGATTTTATTCTTTTAGTTAATATTAAATTATAAAATTATTATATACTGCACAATATTAGTACATGTAATATTATATAATATTGTTTATTACTTATTAATTGATCTTTCTTATTCTCAATCTCTTCCTATATTCTTTTGAAATGTATTTCAATGTATTACAAAATAATTCTTTAAAATTATCTTTCTGACGATTTGATACCGCTAGGCCACCATCTTGAATTGCATTCCTGCGACAACGAGCGTTGCTCAAGCAGCGCTTGGCATCATGCCCCGTGATATCAAACTAGCACCTCGATTCAAAGAGCTGAACAGATGGAAATATTTGGAGGAATTACATTCCCGCAGCAATGCATGCCTAAATATTCCAGATTTATATATATATATATATAATATATATATATATATATATATATATAATATATATATATATATATATATATATATATATATATATATATATATATATATATATATATATATATATATATATATATATATATATATATATATATATATATACTATTACAGACATTTATTGACATAAAATAGAACTTTCCTTCAATGTAAATAAAAAGTTAAAGTTTGGACACGTATTAAAATAAAGAATCATAATATAAATATTTCTTCAGTGTAATTTAAATGAATATTTCAATGCGAAACATCTCCCAGCATCGTCTTTCGTATTGCAAGACCAGGGTTATAATTTACGACTTTCAATTTAACACTCATAATACATGTAACTCATCATTGAACTCATAATACATGTTAAAAAAGATTATACTTACATCTCGAATACTTAGAACTACCTTGCAGATTCTTTTTAAAGAAAAATTAGGTATTGAATAAATATTTGATATATTGCAAAACTTAAATATTTAATGTTGTTGGAAACTCCACAATCAAGAGAAGAAATCGAATATTTAGAACTAAAGAAAAATTATTTGAAACAGAAGTGTTACTTACATCAATATAAGCTTCCATTTCGTTTTTAAATAGGTCTTTGACTACACAAAAAACACTTCGATGAAATTTAATAAGCTTTTAATAAATACAAGCGTTTCTTGTAGTTATAGAACTAGTGTCGTCTATATAACATGACGTCAAGAAAAATCAAAACTTTTTTTTTCGCTTATGGAAGCTTGAATTTGATTGACTTGTGTGAATTTGCTTGTATTTAATTTTTTCTTCTATAATCAATATGGTTTTAGATACGTACGATTTATTCTTAAGAATACCAAGTATAAAACAGATAGAATCAAAAATCAAATAATTTTAGAAAGTAAACAGGAAACTGATTTTCGATTAGACCAGATTAAATCAATATTGTACTGAAGTAACAGTACCGCGTTGCTTGATGGTAAAGATGCGCTTTTCGAGTCCTAGACGTCCACAGTTTTTGGAATCGAGATTCTATTGGAAACCATCATGGAAGAGTAAGAGTTATATTAATCCCACACAAAAAGCTGTAGGAGGGCTATTGGCGACAGATCTCATTACTTTGCACCCTGGTCAAGTGACGAGGACATCACCTGAGCTGGCACCACCTCTCCTAACTTCAACACTTGACCAACGGAAGAACGTTTAAGCCTCGACAGATTCAACATGCAGGACTCCCTCTAAACAGCAGGTCTTCAGCAGCACTAGGCTCGAACTCAACTCAGCCACAATTCCAGGATCTTGACCATTAGGCTACCAAGGCTATCCTCATGCGAAAGATCGAGTTGAGTTGAGTTTGGTATTTTATGCCGCAAGAGCCAGTTTTGGATATACTGCGCCAAACATTCATAGGTCTGTGGTCTGGACGGGAAAAGAAGAAATCGGATGACAAGATGGAGGGTCGAAAATAGAGAAGGATCACTGGGGTACCCCGGGGTCGTGACACCCGTACCCACCTAAAGAAGGTGAGCCCCCTGAGGGGTGCGAAAGATCGAATGATGAGAACAATTCCTAATATATTATTCTATTTATTTTCGTATCCTAACATATTATTCTATTTACTTTCGTATCCTAATATATTATTCTATTTATTTTCGTATCCTAATATATTATTCTATTTACTTTCGTATCCTAATACATTATTCTATTTACTTCCGCATCCTCTAATATATTATTCTATTTATTTTTGTTTGCCGTGAATATTTTAAGCATCAGTTCTATTTAATGCATAACGAACCAGTATGTAGAGTGAGTGTTTATTAACGTTGCATTCAAGGAAACTAGGAAGGCTATTGGCGACGAACACCTGAGTAGGCATCTCCTCCTAGACTACCACGCCATCCTAATGCGAGGATTTTAAGCCACGATAGATTTAACGTGTATCGACCCCTCAATGCAGAGGGATCTCCAGTGGTATCAGGACTCGAACTCTCGACTCACCAGCCACGATTTTTGAACCATAACCACTAGTCTGTCGCGGTCACTACGATCATGTGTGGCCTTGGATCGGTAACCTCGTAGTCATGAAGATATCATTGCCAGCGATAATTGTGGATGCGAATTCGGGCTCTATTTAGAGTTATAGTGGAGGGCAATGGATATATTACTGTGCGTAAGCAATTAAGCTTTAAATCTAAATGTTGCTTGGAGGTGAAGTTAGAGGCACCATTGTAGACGTCATTCTTTTCACTCTACTGTAATTCAAAGTTATGGCTCTGTCCCTAGTAGACCTAGTATTGCTCTAAAGCGATATCTATTCAAAACAAAAGTTTCTGTAGAATTTTATATTAATTAATAACAGATTTAAAGTAAATATTCATTTTAAGTGGAGTGGATGTTTTAGAGTTAGGGGGCTAGCGTAAAGGTGTTCTGATTTCTTTAAAGTGGATAAATAACGAAGACCATTAGTAATACATTTTTATACAACACTAAAAAACCCAGCAATATTACTTTTATAAGAAATGCAATGCACGAGAGCACAAAACAAAAGGGAATTGAATGCGATTTTAAAAATTCTCGTGGGTGAATAATTCAATTTTTACTAACGTCGCATTTTGAAGTTACACTATGGCTATCAACGATGGTCTTCGGAACTTTGAACCTCTGTTAACTGACGAGGACGTTACCTAGCAAGTACCCCAATCGCCAAACTTTCACATCCCACCAACGTGAGGACCTTCAGCCTCTACAGATTTAGAGTGCATCATCTCTTCTTCTGAAGCCCAGTGGCGGATTGATTGATTGATTGAATATTAATGTCGCACTGTTCAGCTACTCGAGGGCTTTTGGCGACGGACCACGTAATTTTGAACCATGGTCAAGTGACGTGGACGACACCTGCGCTGGCACCCCCTCTCCTAACTACCACACCACACCAACGGGAGGACGTTTCAGCTATCGACAGATTTAACGTGCATCGCTGCCCTACACGGCGGGTCTTTAGTGGTACTGGGCTCGAACTCGTGACAAGCCATGCTACGATCCGATACCTATACCACTCGGCTACCTCGGCCTCTGAAGCCCAGAGGCGGAGTCGTTAGTGTATCGTGCTTCCACGTATTGGGTCAGAGGTTCAAATCCCGGGCTAGGCTATGTAAGGTAGACTCAGCCTTTCATCCCTTCAGTGGGTCGATAAATGAGTACCAAGCTTGCTTGGGAACTGCACACTCGGGGTTTCGCGTCAGTCTGACCACTTGACCGAAACATCTGCTCTTGCACCCCAGCACCTAAGGTCACGTAAACTGAGATAGGCACAGTAGGGTTCACGCCACTGAGTTCAGTTCACCTCTTATACAAGAAGGATCTTATGTGGCACCTGGATTCGAACATACGACTCGACAACGCCGGCCACTGGTGATTTTAAAGCTGCATTCACACCAAGGCTGTCAGCGTCGAGCGTCTAGCCAATGAGAAACTTCATCTCGGGCGAGATGAAGTCTCTGATTGGCTAAACTCTCAACGCTCGACGCTGACAGCCTTGTAGTGAATTCAGCTTAAAACTTCTTGTGTTATCTATGTGCAACTATACAAACTTCTTTGTACCAACCAATAAAACTAAATCCATTGATAGCTGGAAATATTTTAGTCAGGAACACTTCAAACTTGGAAGTAAAACTTATCTGTGCCATTTTCTGATTGAATGTGCCAGAGTTTCACCTCTGGTAAGTATTTAACAAATTTTCTGCGAGAATATATTATGAGTTTTCCTATATTTAAGTGGTTTATTTTGCATCATATACAGGTATTTTTATCTTTATAAAATTAGGATTTATGAAAAATTATTCTCTTCAAGGATGAAGCTATAAAACTCAAAATTCTTTTAGAGAATAAACTTTAACTGAAACATTAATTTTTTTCGTAAATATGATAAAGTTTGACTCGTAAGTAAGCAATTATTGATCCTTTATTCAGGAAATACTTAATCATCCAATCAGAAAAACTTTTTGCTGCTTTGATTTCTTTATTTATAAAAACTGATATTTCTGTAATATGGCTGCATGGTCTCGGCAGTAAACTTGATTATTTTGTACGATAAGGTTTACACATACTTGACAAGTTATTTATGAAAAACTGTTTCACACATGGAACATTTTTAAATTTTCCGAGGATAAACGGTACTTAAATTTGACTTCAAGAAATTTAAGTTTTATTTCTGTAATATTACAATATGAGGTCTTTTTTTTTAAATTTTTACCGTTTTTATTCGAATCCAAGCCGCCATCAATTTTAAGCCTCATTTCAAGTTTTCAACACGTTTTTGTGAAAAAATAGAACTATTGTAAAATTGTTAATCCGATGTTTACGAAATTAGAAAGAAATTTAAAATGAGAACTAATAAAGTGAATAATTGATGTATTTTACAAGTATTAAAAACGTTTAAATCCGTACATGAGCTTGTAATTGACCTAATCGTCAGTATCGTATTCAATTCCCCCATCCAACGAATTTTTCCGCTTTAGATTCTAAGTCGCACCCAATTTTCAGTGGATTGACACTGAGGGAAAAATGTGTGGCTCAGATTCCAATAAATACTGTATGTATGCATCGTTGAAAAAATGTGCTTTTTGGGCTTAAGGTATCCGACTACGTTCGGGGAACCGGGATTTTAAAAAAGCGCATAAATGGATAATTTTCATGATATTTAGTGTCACTCAGATTAGAATACATGCATAAAATTGTTTTAAGGACATTTTGACAAAAATATTTAAGTACAATATTTTGGCAAAAAATTAACTTAGAATAACCTTTTTTCAAAATGTTCTCCTTTTGTGAAAAATGCTTCTATTATAATATTTTGCCTGTATGTAGTTCAGACATCTCTACAGAGGCTCAACTAGAATATTTGAAATGTATAACTTAGAAGTGGGTTTATTCATATTTTAAGAAAACAGAGGGGAGCAATTTTAAGAAAAAAACGCCGATAATTATTTCAATTGGTGGTAACTGTGAAAATAATGTGAATTTTTCAAAAATCATAATTGAGCCTCTGTACAGAGGTCTGAGCTATATACAGTCAAAATATTATTATAATAGAAGCATTTTTCACAAAAGGAGAACATTTGGAAAAAATTATTCTGTTAATTTTTGCCAAATATTGTATTTAAATAACTTTTTTTGTCAAAATTCCTTAAAACAATTTTATACATGTATTCTAATCTAAGTGACATTAAATATCATGAAAATTATCCATTTATGCGCTTTTTTAAAATCACGGTCCCGAACGTAGTCGGATACCTTAAGTAATTCTTAACTAGACAAATGCCTATTTAGATTCCAACATGGTTTATTAAAAAAAAATGTGCACAACATTTAAAGTTCCTCTTGTGGTGTAATGTAAAAGTTAGCGCCAGCTCGGATTTCATTCTTTTTATTTAGTTACCACTTAAAAATTACGAGGGGTTTTAGCAAATAAGCTCTTTTATTAGTCTAGAATGACGGGTGCTTAATACATGACATTAAATATCATGAAAATTATCCATTTATGCGCTTTTTTAAAATCACGGTCCCGAACGTAGTCGGATACCTTAAGTAATTCTTAACTAGACAAATGCCTATTTAGATTCCAACATGGTTTATTAAAAAAAAATGTGCACAACATTTAAAGTTCCTCTTGTGGTGTAATGTAAAAGTTAGCGCCAGCTCGGATTTCATTCTTTTTATTTAGTTACCACTTAAAATTACGAGGGGTTTTAGCAAATAAGCTCTTTTATTAGTCTAGAATGACGGGTGCTTAATATTTATAATTCAAGAGTTTCGCAATTTCTACCTTTTTCTACTGAACTGTACACTTTGAATTAACTTGTTCAGGAACAGGATCACATGTGATCACGCGTTTTCCCCTTCACGGCCACGATTGATTTTGCTTTTCCTTTCTGAGGCCCATGATCCCATCGTTGTAATCTGAATTCGGAATGATAATTAATTTTGGCATATTTTATTACAATAAGGATCAGGGACATCTTGAGGCCCTGGGCCTCAGAAAAACTCAGACCTTACCTATGAACCTTAAAAATATAGTACATAGCATACGTTGCTAAATACTCGAGCAAACAATAACCTGAAATGATTGTGCATGACTTAAATCGCCCAAGCCGGCTCGACCGACTGCCGCCTTTTGACTGAATGAGTAATGATGGTGTATGGTGGTAGGCCTAGACCTGTACGTTAAAGACGATCATCACATGTACTCAGTTGACATATCGTCCGAAATTCCCAGTTTTCCGAGAATACAACCGGAAATAAATTTGACCTTTGAAATTATTTGAATTGTGTTTTAATTAAGGGGCTGAGTCGAGAACGAGACGAGGCCCCCATTGTAACCGAGGCCCTGTGCCCGAGCCCAGTTGGCCCATGCCTTAAGACGTCCCTGGTAAGGATTTTATATAAACTTTCAAAAAGACTTGGGCTTCTTAACAAGAAAAATCGCCCGACCCTGAACAGTTTAAGGCATCCGACTACATTCGGAACCGTGATTTTGCAAAAGCGTATAAATGGATAATATTTATATTTAGTGTCACTTAGATTAAAAGTAAGTAAGTATAGTATTACAATAAAAAAAATTACTTAAGTACAATATTTTGACAAAAAACGAACATAGAATGACCCATTTTCAAAATATTCTCCTTTTGTGAAAAATGCTTCTATTATAATAATATTTTGCCTGTGTATAGCTCAGACTTCAGTACAGAGGCTCAACTAGAATTTTTGAAATATATAACTTAGAAGTGGGTTTATCCATGTTTTACGACAACAGAAGGGAGAAATTTTAAGAAAAAAACGCCGATAATTATTTCAGTTGGTTGTAACTCTGAAAATAATGCGAATTTTTCAACAAAAAAATCAGACTTTCTGGAGAAGTTTTCAGTTTATATAAGCACACATAAAATATTATTATTTTAGAAGCATTTTTTATAAAAGAACATTTTCAAAAAAAGTTATTCTAAGTTAATTTTTTTGCCAAAATATTGTATTTAAAATAAATGTTTTTGTCAAAATGTCCTAAAAACAATTTTGTAGATGTATTCTAATCTAAGTGACACTATATACCATGGGATTATCCATTTATGCGCTTTTTTTTAAAATCACGGTTCCGAACGTAGTCGGATACCTTAAAGTTGTGCTAAACAATGTGCTTTTGAATTCTCTCATTTGACTTCACACTCCCTTTTATCTCCTCAGATACTCGTTGAAGATTCGCAATGTGTGCTGAGCATTATCTTGAAAGACCACAAATGTTAACAAGATCTCGGAGCAGGCAACTGCAAGAACAATCTAGGGATGGTGAAGCTCCTCCCAGCGAAAGAATTTTGGAAACATCTAACTTAATGACTGATATGGAATTGGAATTCAAGGGAATAGGTACTGTTCTGAAAGGGGATTTCCAATCCATTAGACAAAGAGCAGGAGTTACTGATGAACAGCTAGTTAATCTTGGTCAACTAGGAACTTATAACAAGGCAGAATTCCACCTCGAAGAATTGCTTGGCACATTTGAAGAATTAGGCTTGGCATTTGGCGGAATAGTTAAAAGTTTCTTCGATATAAAATTTAAAGAAATGCTTCAGGTGATTGTTAATATTGGCAATCTTGTGAGATTTTATGTAATACCGAGGCAATATCGAGAAAGAGTTGAAATAACTAAAGAATGCTTAATAACATTTCTTAAAGCAATTTTAATAGTGATTGCTTTTGAGATTTTGATTGTTTTTCCTGATTATTATTTCAGTGCTGTAAGCAAAACCTGTAAGAATACGATTTATACGTTTCAGACAACTGCACTAATACTTGTCATATACATTTTCCTAAACTTTTATTTAGTTTTCTATACAAGAAAATCGAAGAGAGTTGAGCCGGTTGCCGAAGAGGCGTAACAATTTCAATCGTAACTCAAATGTTAAAATTTCAGATATTTGTTTTGTAATCTTGAATTGCATGTTCTTTCTATTTATTACATTAAATAAATGTTGAATATATACTGAATCTTAGACTTTTATTACAATAAGCTAAAAATAAGTTTTAGAAAAGTACATGTTTAAATGGACATGAAAAGAGGAAAATGTTTTTAACAAATCATTTGAAGCTTGGTAATTCGAATGGATATAGTTATACTAATGAAAATATTACTAAGTATATTGCTTCATTTGAAATGAAGGGAATGTGGTAACCCAGTGGTCAAGGTATCGGATCATGGTAGGCATGTCATGAGTTCAAGCCCTGTACCACTAAGACCTGCCGTGTAGGGAAGTGATGCACGTTAAATCTGTTGAGAGCTGAAACGTCCTCCCGTTGGTGTGGTGTGGTAGTTAGGAGAGGGGGTACCAGCTCCGGTGTCATCCACATCACTTGACCAAGGTTCAAAATTACGTGGTCCATCGCCAAAAGCCCTCGTGTGTCTGAAGAGTGTGACGTTAATATTCGCTCACTCAGTTAAAATGAATACTTAGAAGGTACTTGCGTGCTATCGCAATCATATTGGCGACATTGTGTGAATAAAACCACCCGAAGTCTAAAAATGGAATACGTTGATGGGAATATAGAACGCATAGTCAAAAAAATACTACGTGAAAAACAATTATAAATAATAAAAAATCAATTTTTTCTCATATAAATTTATATATTACTATTTAATAATTCGGTAAATCCAGATTCGCATTTTAGTATTCGAGCTTGCCATATAAATGAACGATTTTGGTTTGAATGGCGGCAAGCGGAGAAATATCAATCAAACACATGGTTGCCAATTCAGGGCCTACGACACGTGCGAAACCGGGATTGCCAATCGGGTGTGTTATCTTGAAAGTTGGCATGGTTGCGATAGTGGGTAAGTATCTCTTAGAACAGAGGTTCCCAAACATTTTGTCTCATAGACCCTTGCGTGATTTTGGTTCCGGGTAGACCCTGCTTACCTAATATTGAATTTTTGCAAATTTATCAACTTAAATACCTTTTTGACAGCTGGTACTACTACTTACTTTAAAAGAACTAAATTTCTTACTGTAGGGAAGAATAGAGTTTAAAATTTAAGAAGCACATGTCAATGAATCAAATTAAATTAAAATTAAATTAATACATAAAATAACTGAATAACAAACAAATGCTTTTAAGGAGAGGGAAGAATATGGCTATTCAATAACAAATTTTCAAAATTTAATATCAATCTATTCAGGTTTAACCCTAAATCTCCTTTTGTTAGTAAGTGTCCAGTTTTTTCTTTTCCTTTTTCCCACCTTTCTTTTTTTGTTCTTGAGATTGACAAACTCAATGAAACTCCCTCTCATCAGGGGTGATCCTAGCAGGTGTGCAGCATGTGCTCCTCACGCGGGCGGCCACAGGCCACCTATAATTCTATCGACCAAGCAAAATTTTTTGTGAATTTCTCGAATAAAATTTATAAGTTGAATAAATATGCTGAATTTTAAATAGTTATTGAAAAAACAAAATAAGTCCCCATAGCATAACATAGTTTGAGAAAAATAAGAATGGATTTCAAATTTTGAGAAACATTCCTTCTCATCTGGGATATAGCCTGCCTTAGCAGGGGGCCAGTATCAATGATACGGTACCCTCTAGCTAAAGTAAAAAAAAGTCGTAAAATGTTATTAATGGTCATATTAAGAGTTCCTTTCTATATTTATAAAATAGTATGTCACTGGCTTCAAACGATATAAATTTTCCGTGTGAATTCTGAATCTCAGGACCCACAATATAAAAGTTTAAAAGCTGGTAAAATTACTCAAAATAATGAGAAAACAAGGAGTGGTATGCGGTCAGAAAGCCGGAAAAACTTCTCATTCAAAGCGGTTCGACAAAAGATCGTTTGGAATGAAATACAGATAACACTTGGGAAGGGAAAAATCCATGCAGAATGTTATTTGCTTAATGAAAATACCTCCTTCGTCTGTTGATTGATTTACTGTAATAAACGCCGCACTAAGAAGCTGCACGAAGGCTTGGCAGTTTGAATTTTTTTCAGAAGTGGTCCAGCGAAAGAGAATATTAGATTTTATTTATCCTGGTTCTCTTTTATCTCTGTAAAACAACCAAAAGACCGAATGTGCATTCAGTCAGCAAGGGTTCTGCTACCCGTTCCGAGAAATATCTGGCCCATAAGCCTTCTGTCACCCTCCTAAGACCCCTTTTCGAAGAAAGCTGAGAAAATTTTGCGTCAATTTGACTTCCGAACTAATTTTTTTTTTTTCTTCCTGCGCTTATGCAGACAAAATCGGAACAAAAACGGTTAAACAACGAAAAAGTTAACTATATTTTCATTTTCAAATTCTCTTTTCGATTTTTAAGATTTAATGCCCAGGTATTTTAATCATTGCGTAAGATAAAAGTGAAAAAAAAATATTTTGTTGCATTTGTGATATTACTATTTTCGTTTTACGTAAATAAATATAAATAACTGTCTTCAGTTTCTTAGAATACTTTCATGTTGATTAACATGTTTAAGTGTATGTTTTCGTAGCTTGAATGTACCGTAATCTTCTTAAAACATTTTCATTTGGCATTGTTATTCAAATGAAAGAGAATATAATTTGTGTGTGCCCCTATCATGTAAAAGTAATTTCTTTAGTCACTTATGTGAAAAATGGTAGTAGTTCATTTAAAATACAAAACACTAATGAGCCTTTGAGTACATTCATTAATTATTTACCATACTTAAAAGGATCGTAACAATAGCTCAAAATTGAAATAAAACGTAGTTATATTTATTTTGATGATTATGTTTATAATCGTAACGTATAACGATAATTTTGTTTAGTAATAAATGAACCAATCTATAATTTCTAAATATTTAAATTGCTTCGAACTGTGAAAAGAATTTTCAAAGAAATAAAGTATGTTAAATTTACTTAAAGATACATTTTTTTTCATTTTTTTTATTGAGGTAACATGTGAAATAAACACATATAATTTTTTTTCCTCTCTAATATACTTCTAAGAGAACCATTATTTTGTAAGATTGAATTTGAAAAGCACAAATTCTTTTTTCTTTTTGCATTTATTGCTATTTTAAGTCTGATTTTCACGATACCTTCTTGATTAAAATCTTTTGCCCAGAGAATTTGAAAGCATATTTAATGCAACCTAATAATTATGTGTATAATTAATTATAAAAATACATTAAAATCGTATAATTTCTCCAAAATATTGCATAGCATTCTGTATGCTTCTAATAAAGTTAATCAAAAATCATCTATAACAATTTATAGCAATATTTAAAATCTTTAAAAAAGGTAACAATAAGAATATCAGAACTATGGCAGAAATTTCTTATAAAAAGCATTTAATGAAAGGTTTATCTTTACAGAACAATAATGTTGAAAAATATAGGTAATATTTTTTTAGTTGCTCCTAGTAGTATAAAACTATTTAATTAAAGTGATAGTAAAATGCATTACAGAAATAAAAATATGATAAACACATTTTATAAAGTAGATAAGAGTGAGATTTCTCAAACACAAAACACAGAAATGTGAAAAATTATTCATTAAATAGTAAGGTTGTATAATCTTGATTATTTTTAATGTAATTAAGATTATAAGTTAAGAAATTTTAGATTTCTTTTGTAATATTGTGGCCTTTGTCAAAAAGTTTTGAGTTATCTTAGAAATTTCAAATTATTCTAGAGAGAGAGAGAGAAATGTTTTATTGCTCTGTTTAGTCTCAAAGTATTAAGATATTTGAATAAACAAACAAACAAGTATATGAACAAGTTATTAACTTATATTTAGAAACTTCAAAAGGAAACCTTACAAATTCAGAGTATTATGATTGTGTTTCTATTTTTTTTAAAAACCTTAGAATTTTTGAAAGCTTACTTTTGGTGGAGATATTTTAATAATTTTGAAGTAATCTGGAAGCTAAGCTACGTTTTGTTCTAGAAATGAAACTATGATTTCTATAAAGAATAAAAGAATTTAACAAAATATGTTTGAATTAAATCAGAAATTTCATAATTCAGTCAGAAAGTTTGAAAAAAGATGTAATGTAATTATTTGAGAGTTTGGAAAAAAAATTAAAAAGCTTAAGATTATTATTTTAATTTTCTAAACATTTCATGGAGAAAATTTACAGTTTGCAATAATAAATAGAAAACTTTAAAAAGTTTGAAAAGTTAGATTCGATTAAAAAATAATTTAGTTATTTTTAATTCAAAATGTTTAACTTTATTTTCAAGCATTCATGTAAATTCCTTCCACACTGCTACAGAGAAATAAATTATGACTCGGAATCGGAAATCGTCCCTCGGGCAGACCCGAGGCTTTGTGCAAGCATATAAGTTGCAAAAGAAATGGTTTCGATTTTCCCTAATGTAGACACTTTTAAAAATATTTTTAACTATACCGCGCGATAATAGAATGCATCAGGTCAGAGATCTTTCTCAGTTTTAACCCGGCACTTCCTGCTCAGGCTATGTCATACCCACCGTCTACCTTTTTTAAACGCTCCTTCTAAACCTTTTTTGGAAAATGTATAGTTTCTCGTGTAGCTGACTTTAAGGTCATATTCCTTGAGGGGCCTTAGCTTGTAAGCGAATTCTAAATATATATTTTTGGATACCGCCTCTTCGGGTATGTCATACCCTGCATATGAATCGCCGTTATAGTTCTGAATGCATGAGAACGTTTTAAATATTCCTTATGCTATGGCATATTATTGTAGTTATGATGAAGAAATGTGATATTTAAGTAATTTAATAGATACAGTATTTAACAGATATAGTACAGCAGTATTTTCGGATGAAGAAATTCTGTTCGTGATTATGATGAAGAATATAACAGCAAGTATGATTCCTCCACTAAAATCGATCCAGATTTAGAAGGGGAGACACAGTTAAATACATGTTTTATATGTGGCAGACACAAACATTTAGGAAGAACTTGACTTTAAAGGGAGAACTGAGATTGCACATCCACTTTCAAGATGAATTTTGAAAAGCGTAGCAGGAACATTAGAAAAAAAAGAAATTCCAATATAAGATATAGACGGTATATAGCTCTTCAATGAAATAAATAACTTCATTTAAGATATTTTCCTGGTAAAAAACAATAACAGAGATATTAGAAATTATAGTGAAAAATTATCTTAATCCCTGTTTTCCCAGTTTTCTCTAATAAAATTTTTAACCTTCCTGTTTCTAACTCCCTTGAAAAAAATTTTAGTAAATTAAAATTACTTAAAAGAAACAATATGACGAAAGAAAGGTTTTAGTTTTGGGCCGTAATCCATTGAATCCGAAACCCAAAAAAAAATTGTTTTAAACCCGAAATATATTCAAATTTGCTTCTAAAGCCAGAAGGCCGCAGCCAAGTCGAAAGGTATCGGCCCGTGGCTTGCCTTGTCACAGTTCGACCCCATACCAAAAGACCCCCCCTGTAGGGGCAGCGATGCACGAAAAACTGTCGGGGGCTGGCGTCCTCCGTTGGTGTGGTGTGGTAGTTGGGAGAGGGGGTCCCAGCCAGGTGTCGTCCCGTCATTGACCATGGTTCAAAATTACGTGGCCCGTCCCCAAAACCCTCGTGTGTAAATGCGATTTAATATTCAACAACAATCAATAAGAAAGCCAAAAAAGTTATGGTAAGTAAAACCCCGGGTATATCTGCCCCTACACATATTCCCCGTATGACCCCCCTGCACCCCCTTTTTGATAAAACCCCAAAAAGATGTGTACAATGATCTTATGTTTTAAGCCCTTTTATTCGGTATTATTCAAGCTTTAGTAAAAGTAAAACATTTTCAAATTACAACCCTTTAAGTTCATTAGGAATGTTATTTTTTTTATAAAAAAGTATTTCGGATATATGAAAAAGTCTGATTTTTTCTATGCTCCATTTTTTTTGATTTTAAAGCCTCTTTTTATACCCGACTTATAACGCGCCCCTAAATTTTCGTTTTTATTTTTTTGAGTTAAAAAATGGGGTTATACTCGGATTTTTGTATAGTTTATTTCTTAGACTTGTAGAAGGTTTTTATACTTTTCTTTAGAGATTTGTGCCTTAGAGTATTTATTTTTTTAGATTGTATTTTTTGAGAAATTTGTCGTTTTGATTTATAATTATAAAATGTTTTTTTTTTTTTAAAATTAATTTTTGTTAATTTATTATTTTGTTAAAGTATTTTGTCGCTTTTTAACTCATTACCTGGCGAAAAAAAGGGTAAATTTCGAATCGGCCGCTTTTCCGCCAAAAATTTTAAAAATCGCCAAACCTTTTTTGGGATTTTGGGGGTTTTAACCCCACCACAAACGCAACCGGAGCGGAAAAATTAAGATGGCTGAAGGAAATATCAAAAGTAAATTTTGTTTTTAAACCGAAAAAGCGCAAAAATTAGACATTTAAAAAAAGGAAATAACACTTACCTTTAAAAAAAGTTGCTTCTTCCGACATTTATGATGACGATGAGTTCCCTACTGAAATTATACCAGTGTGTGACTGCATATTTCAGAGAGCACCTTCCAAAACATTTTTATTTTTACATCACTAACAAAACACTTCCCATACCCATATTACTCAATTCAAACCAAGACCATTTTTTTACACTCCTAAACACATCTTGAGTATCCTCTTTCACACTCGACTGAATTCTGCAGCACCATTCAAAAACAATCATTCACTTTCTTACCCGTTCTTTCTCTCAATTCCATACTTTTTCCACATTTCGGACGTACATACGATGATCCATTCAAACCTTCTTTCATGCACCATTCTAACTCCGCTTTCTTTCCAAACACAGGCAACAGGGCAAAAAACCTTTCAGAATACTCATCCTATTTTTGCATGCATTCATTCAAATTAATCCTAACAGCATCGCTGGACATCATGAAATCTTTTGAAATTTATGTGGAGAAAGAAATAAAAATATTACCTGTAAAAATAATTCCCAAAACGAAGCTGAAAGAAGACAAATGACCCAACCGGAGCAAAAGAAATTAGCGTTTCCTCATTAACGGCCGTTATAAAAAAAGCTGGGCATGTGCAGAAATTAAGAATCGTTAATTTTTAAAGTAATAAGCTTTCTGCCCAAGCGCAAGAAAATATCATTGGTTAAAATTAAACTGTAAACGAATTACGTAAGCGCAACTTGCCGCGATATCGTTAAAACTGTTAAAATTAAAGAAATCTACTGCGCATGCGTCCAATTTCGCTAAAAACCGACTTCTTCACTCGAAAACAAATTCAGAAGGGTTACCAGATTTGGCGCATTTATCGATTTGGCAAGAAAACACTTGGCGTTAGAAGCGCTCGATTCGACAAATCAACCGATTTGATTTGTTCTTACGTTAAGTATTAGTCTCAACGTTAAGTATTAGTCAAAATATGAAAAGTTCTCTAGGGGGGCGGCACATTAGGTGTTTGCACGAGGGCGGCCGATACCCTAGGATTGGCCCTGCCTCTCATTAGGAAAAGCAACTAAAAACTTTCTCACAATATTCATGACAAATAACAGGTATCTTTTTAAAGTCAAAATTGCTGTGTCACCCGTTTCTAAACTTTATTTTAAGATCTTCATTAAGGCCTAATCTGATCAGTTACAAATATGACTGTAATAGGACACTTTTTTTCAATGTGACTAAATGAATTCACTGTCTACTGTGGTATTACTATTAAAAAAAGCAATCTTAAACCTAATTTAAAAATCTGAGTAAAGTGCATTTAAATGTTGAAAGTTGGTTAAAATGTCCAGACAGATTGTCTGTGACCAAATGAGAAAGTTTGCAAAGTTTAATAGTATACTTCTTTAGTTTTATTCTGGAAAGAAATGCTGAAATGATCCTTGTCTTAATAAAATGTATGCTGTCACCTAGTAACCACAAATTAGCTTCACTAAATTCAGTAAATAAATTAGTTAAATTGGTAAAATCTAGTTTCCAGTAGATCAATTTTTTTTCAAAGAATAAAGTCACGATCTGGTTTAATGAGAACTACTATCATAGACCCCCAAATTACTTTTTCACTGGTGTGGACCCTTTTAAGGCCGTCATGGACCCCTGGGGGTCTATATAGGCCACTTTGCGAATCATTGTCTTAGAATAATTCACGTTTGCATCTGCAAGTAATTCATGACTTACAGGTCTTAGGAGCCTGATAGCAGATTAAAAAGTCCTTTTTACCCCCCTCCCCCCTAGAGTCTAATTATGTCAATAGCTCTCTCATATTAGACATCATATACGAGACAGTAAAAGTTGGCCCTTCCATCCACGTTTCACCAAAATTGGTACAAATTTTTAAGCAATGCTGAAATATATTTCTATAGTAAACCAAAGGAGTTATACGTACGCACGTTTAATATTTGTGGAAAGGCTATATATTCTTAGATTTCTAATTTGTAGAATGTTTACACGCACACTGTCTGTTTTTACCAGAGTTAAAAGCTTGCAGCAGGGCCGTCTTTCCGCAACCTAGGCAAGTGTCAAGAGCGCAAAAGATTTGGGGGCGTAAAAAAATTGGAGGGCGAAAAGAGATAAAAAATCAAAATTACAGAGCGAGCGAGAGCCACCGTCTAGCGCAGCGATACTCAACCTGCGGCCCATGTGGCGCATCGGGCCTTTTGAAGTGGCCCGGTCATGGTCCATTGCTCAGAGAAATTCATTTATTTATGAAAATATGGTGGTAAATTCTTTGTTAGAAAATGAGATACATCAATTTTGCTTTTTGCTGGGAATGTCTTATGGGTGCGAATTGATATTTCCCCTGACAACAGTGGCATAGCGACCATTTTATGAGTGAAACTAATTTTTAGCTATCTTTCATATATTGCCAGCGAAAAAATATTCGAAGAAAATAGGTTGTTTCAAGACGATTGGGGAGTTGACTATTTTGTAGCTAAAAACAAGCATGGATCAGTAATTATTGGATTTTCACGAAAATGTTGAATTTTTAAAAATACCATTAAACACATGAATCTCATTCAATGACACTTTTCCTCGAAGATCTCTGCCAAGAGGTGATAAATAGGCTTTCTTGAATAATCTTTACAACAGTAAAAAAGTGTTTTGCTATTGGTAATGTCACAGCGGTAACAAAAAGGCACCTCATGAAATTTGTTATATTATTGGTAACACATATAAAACCGTATACTGATGCAGAAACTGCGAAGGAGTGATTCTTAAATGCTTCCAATTTAGAAAAATTCAGTGACACAAAAATAAAAAATAGAAATAATAATAATTGAGAAACAAAACAAAATAGGAGTTTTAATATTTTGATCAATTTTCCACATCTTAAATTTTCTGTTATCTTAGTCTACCCCACATTAATCCTCTAATGTTGATTAATGTGGAATGTTCGTTTTGAGTCTTCCCCGTGAAATAGCTAACATTTGTATGCGGCCCGGCAGAAAAAAAGGTTGAGTACCCTGATCTAGCGAATCATGTATGGAAATATGTATGTCATGTATAGCGAGTCATGTATCACTATAGAAAACATTTGCTATGGAAAATGAAAAACTTAACAGTTTGAAGTTCCTATGAACTCAAAATGATATTACATCGTAAGCTGATTACAATGAGCAATTAATGGTTTTGCAATGATCAAAGTTTGAAGAAAACCTTTATTGTACAGTGACTCAAAAAAGAATAAGGATGTCTAAAAGTAAGACGATAAGCAAACGATTAATTGATTAACTGTAGTAATTCGCAAAAGGGTGGGTGGATCGTGTGATGCCTTAAGGTAGGAAATGAAAAAGAGTGACCACAAACCATGCCACTAATCCTTTCCTTACGATGCTGGTTGCCAGTCCGAGATACGGCGAGCTCATAGTTAGTGGGTAATGTAAAGACTGTTTAAAGAGCAAAAACTAAGAAGGGAAAAAGAGAACGGGGTTTAATGAAAAATCCCTCCCAAACTGGCAAGGTAAGAACTGAAGGTGGGGGGTGCCTGGAAATAGCAGGGGGCGTAGCAATTTAAAGCGCATAGGGAGTTAGGAAAGTTAAAAACGGCCCTGGTTTGAATATAATCTACTACAAATCCACTTATATCTACGACACCTGCTCGTGGCCACGATAGTTGAGTAGTCATTGTCACGAACCCGTGAGCAGGAGTCTTGGAACCACTGAAAACTCACCATGTAGGGGGCTGATGCACATCCAATCTGTCGTGGGCTGAAGTCCTCCCGGTGGTGTAGTGTGGAATGTAAACTCGGGTGTCATTCTCGTCAGTTGGCTGAGATTCAAAAATACGAGCTCCCTCTCCAATAGCTGTTGTGTTGAATGCGACGTTAGTAAATTTGATCAAAATCAAATACGCCCTTCTCGTCCCTGGCACCTGAAATTCACAATGGTTAAATAAGTAGTCATGAACACGATCTCATTACTAATAGTGTTTTCATCCCAGAAAAATGTTAGGATCTAGATTTCTATGAAAATGTGTGGCAAGCACGATTCACTCGAAACCAATCTGGATTTAAATTCACGTTTCTTTACGCCACAGGGATATGGATCTGCAATAGATCCTCCATCCCCTATCTGATAAGTATTTTGGCGCTAATAAGTGGAAAACCTGAGTGGGGAAAACAAAGTTCAACTGAGTTTGGTAGGGTAATGCAAGCGAATGACGTCACAGTCTGGGGGGTAGTAATCTTCTGATTTAGGTGGGAAAAAAGTCCTGAGAATTTTGACAGTCAACTGGGAGCTGTAGTGTAAACACTGTTATTAGTTGATAGCAATAAGTGAGAAAGCTCTCTAATGGATGCCCTGAAGTTGGGGAAATTGAAATAAGAGATTGCTTGCCTGGGATTTAAATTCCACGCGTTGCCTAACTTAAATATAATTCTTTAGCGTTATGCATGTATAATTATGTATATCAATTTTTTAAATAACTTTATTTATATTTACTACCTTTAAGTTATGGACAGTCGCTCACAAAAAAAAGATAGACAAAAATGTTACCCCAAATTATGTTTGTTCGTGTTAGTTGAGTTTGGAGTGAGTGAGTGAATATTAACGGCGCACTGTTCAGCTACACTAGGACTTACAGCGACGGACCACGTACTTTTGAACATGAAGTGACGTGGACGACAACTGAGCTGGCACCCTCTTTAACTACCACACCACACCAATGGAGACGTTTCAGCTCTCGACAGATTTAACGTGCATCGCTGCCCTACACGGCGGGTCTTTAGTGGTACTGGACTCGAACTCATGACATGCCTGCCATGATCCGATACCTTGACCACTGGGCTACCGTAGCCCCAAGTTGAGTTTGGAACACAGGCATTGATGTGTATGGTGATCATCCAATCAATGTTGCAGGTATCAAAGCTATTTTCACTTGCAACTACGTGCACTCCAGCGCTCCAGAGTTTGTTGTCGAAGGCAGTGACATAAAGGGCCGCGGTAGCCGAGTGATATAGGTATCGGATCGTGGCTTGCCTTGTCACGAGTTCGAGCCCAGTACCACTAAAGACCCGCCGTGTAGGGCAGCAATGCACATTAAATCTGTCGAGAGCTGAAACGTCCTCCCGTGGTGTGGTGTGGTAGTTAGGAGAGGGGAGTGCCAGCTCAGGTGTCGTCCACGTCACTTGACCATGGTTCAAAATTACGTGGTCCGTCGCCAAAAGCCCTCGTGTAGCTGAACAGTGCGACGTTAATATTCAATCAATCAGTCAGTGACACATAAAGGTTCCTCAAACAAAGATAAACAACCATTAAATGCTTGAACTGTGAAGAAAACCACACAATAAATGACTGAATGCGTCCAAAACCCACCCGCCGTCGTTAACGTTCAGGATTGATTGATTGATTATTAACGTCGCACTCTTCAGCTACACGAGGGCTTTTGGCGACGGACCACGTAATTTTGAACCATGGTCAAGTGACGTGGATGACACCTGAGCTGCCACCCCCTCTCCTAACTACCACACCACACCACGGGAGGACGTTTCAGCTCTCGACAGATTTAACGTGCATCGCTGCCCTACACGGCGGGTCTTTAGTGGTAGTTAACGTTTAGGAAGAAACAATAAACAATGAAAAAACCATCTACAGGTATTCCGTAGGAAATGTAAATGAACCAAACATGCCCGTCCTCCTTTAAACTTCCTTTTCAGATGGGCAAAAACTGGTAAAAAATAGTTACCCACTGAAAAATAACCTAAAATTTGAACCAACCCAAACTTCACTGACGAACGAAAAATTATACTTTCAGAAAAACTTAATAAAGCTTTTCTCACAGTAATTTATCTTGATTACCAATATTTAGTCTGCCTCTCCCCTGTTTCGTTCTGATCTCACATGCTTTGATAACTGAGTGATTATAATTTTGAACTCGTGGACGCGGTACTGTCTCTTTATAGATTTCAGTCCTGGTGACCCTAAAGACCCTCCGTATAGAGAAATTTACGCGCGTTAAATCTGTATTCGAAATCCCCAATTTGGTGAGATGTGGAAATTTGGAGAGTGGGAAGCCTGCTCAAAATCATCCTCAGCACTTAACCGAAATTCAAAATTATGGGGTTATCACAAATAACCGTCGTGAAGCTCCAAAGTGCGCGATGTAATAATAAACAGTTAAAACTTTTCATTTCATTGAAATGAGAAGTTTTAACTGTTCATAGTCATTTGAAATGTAAACTGCGTTAAAACTAAAATAGTCCAACCCGAAGGTTTCTTCAACGGGCGCAATCCAGATATATTAGAAATGTGTGAAACCACAAATTTAATTTCTTTGACACCCTCCGTGTCCTAAGTAAACAGTACATCGCAACAATTGCATCATACAGCGATGTGGAAGGACAACAGATATAAAACAAGTGATATAAAAATTTTTTAAAGTCAGTTCCTACATTGTTGGTGCCATCTGTTGCAGCTAATTGTAATTTCGTTAGAATAAATTTAAAATTAAAGAATAAAATTTAACTAATGAATTAATATTTGAGAAAAAAAACTATATTGACATCCATTACAAGTTTAAAAAATGTATCTGAACTCGAGTTGATGAATAAAATGTATTTTATTAACGATTGAAAATTTGAACAAGATATATATATATATATATATATATATATATATATATATATATATATAGGGTGAGTGTGGACTAATAGTAGGAATAAACATCAGTTAACAGTTAAAACCACACAATTCAAGGAAAATACCAAAATTGTATCATTGAAAAAACCACACAGATACCTTTGAAAATATCATACCAAAAAGAAAAATCAGTTTCATTTATTTATTAATCTAGCATTGATAAAACCGAGTCAGTAAACATTTTAGTTGAAATCCCAATCGCGTGTTGATGTTCTGTTCTGTTACTTCAATTCTTACAATTTCTTGAAACACAAGAGGAGTAAATAAAGCATTTAACATAATTAATGATTTCCGCATAAAGAACAGTTATACAGAGCTCAGCGTTTTTCCAACCGTGGGGCAAGCCCCCCTTAGGGGGCATGCTAATTCTACGGGGTGGGCGAGAATGTTGCAAAGTTGAAAATAAAAGATTTTTTTAAAAAAAATTTTCTAA
>BMAV01015556.1:0-19853 GCA_019973955.1 Trichonephila inaurata madagascariensis
TTTTTTCTAGGCAAAATATTTTTTTTATTGAAGAAACATAAAATGAGAATGTTTAAAAAATATGTCATTCTTTTTTTATCAAAAATTGCATTTAATGGCATTTTTTGTAAAAATATTCTTAAGACAATTTTATATGTATATTCTAATTCAACTGACATTAAATATTTCAAAAAATTAGTCATTTATACTTTTTTCGAACGTTTCGAAATCCCCATAATCACTTTAAAACGCACGAATATAAATTTCACAATAAACAGATTACGCATATATTTTCCCCATAGCAATTTGAAAATGTCGATTTTAAATTTAAAAAACGTCTTTTTCTAAAAAAAATTAAATTTTTAAAAAAAGGAAATATTATTAAATTGGACACGTATTAATTTTTTAAAACTTAATCTTCGGGAAATTAACTAAAAGGAACTGATGTACATTTACATCGCCCTTTCAAAAATAATCGAGGAAAAAAGTTTATTGCCGCAAATGAGAAAAAAGGGGACAAATTTTGAACGAAACCGTCCCATCTTGATCTGCGTTAGGCGTGACGTCCTTTTTACCCTTCATGACGCGGTTGACGATTTCAATGATTTAAAACAAAATTGCGAATGACGCCCTTAAGGGTCCCCTTTGTTCTATAAATAAATATGGATGAATTACTTTTTAAAAAAGAGGTTGTCTAACCAAAAGTTTGTATTTTTTTTTTCAGTTACGCAATCTGATTTAGGGAAAGTGTAAGGAAAATAAAAAAAAAAATGGTAGGGGCGTTTTGTGAGGCAAAATTTTACTGCGGATTTATTATCATGAAAATGTTATGTTAACTGTTTTAGAAAGTTTTTAAAAAGGCAGCCTTTTTTTAACTCAAATAATGATTTTTTGTTATTTCGATAGTAAATGTTTTAAAGTTTCATTTCGTCATGTGTTTTTTTGATTATTCTGACCACCCCAGTATAGGTTTTTTTAAATCGAATAAATTAATTTTTTAAAAAAATTTGCGGGGATGAAACCTGACATGTATAAATAATTAAGGTTGACTTAAAACAGCTACCAATATTTTTACAACATTTATTTGTTAAACATTTAAAAATTAAAAACTTTTTTCTAAAACTTTTTTTTCTTTTTTCCTTCAATTTTTTTTAAATGTTATTACTTTAAAGTACCCGACTACGTTCAGATCAGATTTAGAAAAAAAGGTACAAACAATTTTTTAAAACTTTTAGTGACTTAGAATGTAATGTTTGAAATACAAAAAAATATTTAAATGAATATTTTGGAAAAAAATGAACATAGAATTAGCTATTTTAAAACATTCTTTTTTTGTTTTCCCAATAATAACAATTTTTGCCTATATATGCTAAGTTCCCCGGGGAGCCTGAACTGGATTTTTAAAAAAATTCTCCTTTTTCCCAAGCTAATCCCAAATTAAAATAAAGGCTTTTTTTCGGCTAAAATTTTTGCTCTGATGTATTAAAATATGGAAAATAAACTTTTAAGTTATATAATTAAAAAATTCAGTCAGGCTCATTCAGAGGTTTGAACTATAGGGGAAAATATTTTACTATCAAGCATTTTTATAAAAAAGACTGTTTTGAAAATAGGTCATTTTTTGTTAATTTTAAAAATATCGATTAAATAATTTTTTATAATAATATTTTTAAAACAATTTTATCCCTTATTCTAACCCAAGGACACTAAACGAAAAAATATTGTTTGAACGCGTTGTGTTTCCCTAATAAGCTATAATTAAATGAAAAACTGGTGTATCAAATTTAATTTGTAATTTATACAATGAATTTTTTTTAAAAACGTATTAACTCTAGAAAGATTGCTATTATCTCATATAAAAAATTTATATTTCCATTTTAAAGGTAAATCTTAAATTTAAATTAAATTTTCATAATTTTCTGTGCAATTTTTTTGCTCAGGCATTGCCAAAAAAGTGACTGATAAAATCAAACTAGTGCAATAGCTCTTTTTTTTTAAAAAAAATTATTTTCTATTATTCATACGCTAAAATTTCTTTAGATTAATTAAATTTTATTTCAATGTTTTGATTAACACAATAGTTGATTTTTTTGGGTTAAAATTGAGCTCAAATTGAAAGGATTTTTTTGTTCAAAAAGACTTTTCTTGTGAATAGGTTTAAAAAGAAATAAATAATAAATATCAATAGCTGCTCCTTTGTTAGTAAGTATTAAATTTTTTTGATTTTTAAACAAGATTTCAGCTCATATTGGGGGGAAAAAAATCATTAAAAGAGTATTTTGCAATCCAAAAAACTCATTATGTGATAAACACACCCCATATAAAAACAATAAAGTTAAAAATTAACCCAAAATGTAATGTTAATTTTTTTTTAAAAATGTATATTATGGGATTACAGGCTTCCCTGTAAAACCCGTACTTTAAAAAATCGTTTCGATATTACGCGTTTTAAAATTTGGGTTATTATAACACGTATTCGATATTATCGGCCAAAACTTGAATTAATTGTTAATTGAATTAAACGAAAAACATTTTTTTGAATAAGATCCTTCAGTAGTACGTGGGGGAAAGTTTAAAAAAGGAATTTAAAAATTCTTCAGCTCCCAATATAGAAATTCTGAAAGAATTGGAAATGAAACAGAAGGTAACTACAACTACGTCTATAATTTTGTAATGATAAAAATTTAAACAGGGGTTTCAGCCAATTTTTTTTGAAAAAAAAATTTCCCACTGTAGTTTATAATGGGGATGATGAAAATTGATTTTGGGGTCCAATAAGCCGTTTTTTTTTATTTTATTGTAATAATAATTATTTTTTTAAAAATATTTTTGTTGATTTTTTTATTTTTTTTCATATTTTTGTTTTGATTAAAAACTTAAAGTTTGTTTACTTTTTTATCTGTATGTTTTTTTAACGAAATTTCAGCGATCTAAAATTTTACACCTCAAGACTTGATTTGTATCTAACAATTAAACTTTGACGATTTATATTATTTCAAAGTTTTGGTAACACTGTTTCAAACAACACGAAACACAGTTTCAATCCCTGGGACCTTTTCCCAGATCTACATTTGTACAAAAATTTAATTAAAATAACCAAAATAAATAAACAAAAAAATCTAATATAATACAGTTTCGATAAAACACGGTACGAATTAACCGTGTTATACGAGAGACACCTATATTCAAAATTATTTTTTAAAAATAAGAAAAAGTATTAAGAACCAGCGTTATTTTCCCTCTAACTTATCAAAACTAATTTGGACATGTGTGCAGCGTTCAGCAACAGTAATATCAAAAATAAGAGTAATCATTAAGTAATCAATCGAGTTATTTAAGAGTAATCCCAATTTTATACATACATCAAAACAATTTTTTTAAAAAAATAATCTTTTTCATATTAATTGACAATTTTTTAAATTAAAAAGGAATAAAACATTTGCAAATTTTCAAAGAGCTATTTTTAAAGTTTTAATAGCATTAAAATTCATTTGTAAAATAAAACTATTTAATTATAAAATTTGAAGAGTATTAAGAATATTCCGAAGGTAACAAAAAAAAAAATGATTGGATTGTTATATTTTATAACATCATACATTGTAAAAAAACTTTTAAAATTAAAAAAAATTTTGTAAAACATTAGAAGTAAAAATTTTATATCTAATAAACTTTGCTTTGATTGAATAGAATTAATATATTTAAATATCACAATTGGTAAATAAAGAGTGTTTGAGTATTAGCATAGATTTTCAAAAGACCACATGCAGAATAATACTTCATATATTAAAAAAAGTTTTTACAAACGTTGTAACGAAGGCTAATTTTTTTTAAAAAAATTTCGCACGTTCTTTACACAGATTTTTCAAAGAAAAAAAACTCAGGATTTTCTATAAAATGTTTCTAAAAATGATTTTCAACCACTTTAACAATGAAATACCGTTATCAAGTCACAAAATACAAAGAAAATTGATAATAAATCTGTTAGAATTGTGTCTTACAAAAAAAAATTTTTTTTGGCCATCATCACACAAAACTACTGTGATAAAGCAAGAAATCGTAAATGGTGTTTTTTTATTAATGCAATTAAATTTTGAATAATATACGTAATGCTTTTTCATGTGTTCAAAGTTTCGGAAACTTATACTAACTATTCTCTATTATTTTCTTTTAAATTTGTATTTTTTTCTATCAATTTTAGAATTTGTTTCAAAAGAGCTATTTAAAATTTTTCATTAAAATTTTTACTTCGTAAAGATTTCGAATCGAGATTTTGCCCGAAGAAATCAGTGTTAAATCCCGAACTTACAAATACAGTCGGACCCCTGTGGTAGCATGGGCTCTTGTTAACTAAACTGTGGGTTAATTGAGTTTCGAGTTACAGTATGATTATAAATTTAAAAATAATACAGGGTGTCTATAAATTAATTGGACAATTTCACAAGTTACGAACTTCCAAATATTAAATGCAACTAACCCGTATAAAGTCAGATTAGTAGTAATATACCCTCAGTTTATTCACAGATGACGTTATGTGTGTCATAGCTAGCATTATATTTAGTGAGCGGCAACCATTTTTTGTTCGGCATTATAATAATGGAGACGTACAAAGGTGTCGAAAAAGTGAAACAGTGTCTTAGGTTTCATGAAAATCAATCTGTTGTACAAGTACAATGAAATTTTGTTGTAGAATACAAGAAAAAAGCCTCGAAAAAAGGTACTATTATTTCATGGTATTTACTTGGACATGCTACAGTTCTTCCTTATGCCACGCATCTAAAGAAAAAATGCCAAGTGGTTACATTTCAACAGGATAGCGCACTTTATTACCACAACGACGTTGTATCTTACTCTTACCTCAATGCTAATGTACCAGTTTGGATTGTTATTCAATGGCCACCGCGAACACCAGATCTTTCACCACTGGATTTCAGTGGGTGGGGTTTTGTAAAAAAGTTAAGTGCACTCTCCGCCATTTTCTACATCCATTCATGAACTAAAATCAAGAATCTGCACAACAATTAATTAGATTGAGAGAAACATGCTAACAAATCTGTGGCAAGAACTGATTTAGCAATGGGACATTTTCAGAGAAACGAAAGGAATCCACATCGAACATTTGTAATAAAGGTAAACTTGAACTATTCGTCTATCTTACAATAATATGTAGCTTAATTTTTTCCTATATGTTGTATGCAATAAATCATTCTGTTGAATCATTCAAATTTTAACTAATTCCTACTTAGATCAAAAAAGAAAAATTTTACTTTAGTTACTTTTCATTAAATAGTTACAATTAATATAAATATGTATATGCATAGGACAGAATCACAACATTAAGTGGTAATTAATTTCTATTAATTATCATTAAAGTATCGTATTGGCATCCAAAACACACAAATCGTGTATATAAAATTTCAGTTCCACTGAATGCTTTAAAACGTGAGAAAAAAAAACAAACTTTTCAAGTTTTGACACAAGTCGCCAAAAATGATGCCAACGTGGCTGTGTATTTGTAATTCATTAAATAATTAGTTTTAACCAATTAATTTTTATTAATTATAACTAAATTATTGTATTGTCATCCAAAATAATCACGTATATAAAACTTGAGCTCAATTGAGAGCTTTCAAACGTATTTTATTAACGATTGAAAATTCCACCTAGATAAATAAATAAATATATAGAGAGTGGGACCTAATAGTAGGAATTGAAAAATGAGAATTGTGAAATCACAATGTTTAATTACTTATTAATGCTGCACACTCGAAAACACGAAGGCTGTAGTTGACAGATTTCGTAATTTTTAACCATGATTAAATGACGTGGAATGACACCTGAAACGGCATACCATTCTCCAAACTTTCACCAGCGCGAGGACTTTGAGCCTCGACAGATTTAGTGTACATCAGCTCTTCTAAAAAGCAGGCAATATGTCAAAGAGGGATACCTCAAACGATTGCTTATCAAGTGAGTAACAGTAAAACCTGTGAGTTAACGGAGTCTCCTTTAGTCTATTATATCCATAGATAAAATTTCAAACTATTCTAACAATTTACCTTTCAAGCATTTATTGTGATTAAAATATTTTTTTATTTACTTTCCACAGTATCAATCACCCAAAAGAAGCCTGTTATTATTTTTTTCCGAAATAATATACATGAAATTCATAATCGACAGAAATGTACACGTTGCCGTTAAGTCTGTCTTCGGTTAATGTTAAAGAATAGGACCCGAATTCGGAACATTTTTTCAGATATAAAAGAAATGAAAAATTAATATGATTTTCTAGCTTCACTATCCTTTATAACAGTGATTCCCAAAGTGGTCTATATCGACCAGCAAGGGGTCTACGTCAGCGAAAAAATAAATTGGGGGTCTATGAGATGTAAATGGGGGTCTATATGATGGTGGCTCTGATTAAGCCAAATCATGATTTTAATTTTAAAAGAAAATTTAGTTAAGTGGAAACCAGATTTTACCTATTTAATATATTTATTTACTAATTTTAATGAGGTTAATTTGCAGTTACAAGGTGACAGCATAAATTTTATTAAAACAAGGACCATATCCCCAATTTTAGCTTTAAAAGGGCATACCTGTTATTTATCACGAATTTTGGAATTTCGTGAGAAAATTTTTAATTTCTTTTCCTAGTGAGAAGGAGTTTCATCGTGGTTGCCAATCTCCAAAACAACCCCCAAAAAAGGAGGGAAATAAGGTCTGGACAATACTAACCGAGGAGATTTAAGGTTAAACCTAATACGATTGATTCCAAATGTTGAAAAATTGTTACTGAAGCACCAGATTTATAATTCCTCCTATTATAAACATTTGCTTGTTGCTCAGTTATTTTATGTATTAGTCAAATTTTAATTTAATTAACATAGTTTTCTTAAGTTTTAAACACCATACTTCACTTCAGTTAAAATTTTAAATCGTTTAAAGTAAGTATCTCTATACCAGCTGTCAAAAAGACATTTAAATTAGTAAATTTGCAAAAAAATTCAATATTAGGTAAGCAGGGGTCTACCATAACCGAAAAACTTGGCTAGGGGTCTATGAGACAAAAAAGTTTGGGAACCTTTGCTTTAAAGAGTAGCATTTTTTATCATACATCTCATTTTTAACCAAGTTGATCCATTTTTTCTGGTATGAAATGTGTTTCGCGTTTTTTCTCCTATTCTGTAATGCTAAATGAGCTATCCCTGCATGTATTCAAAAGAAGAAAAAAAGAGTATTCATTGAATATTTTGAAATTTTTAAAAACACTATATTGTTAACAGATGTATTAGTTATAATGTACCAAATTTCCATGAAACGAGGTATTTTTCTGTCTGAAAATAGGCTACGCGTTTAGTTCATGCTCTGGTACTTTTGCCGAAAACAGCCTTAAAGCTCGATAGTCATTAAAGTACAGATTCCTAAGCTAATCTGCAGATTAACTAGTTTGCTTCGTTTAAGTGTGAAATCAAGAGTTTTTCACTTTTTAACAATCAGATCAATTAATCTTCACATAGGTGGTTTCGTATTGTTATAGTTCAAAAATTTGTTACACTCATTTCCTTCCTGTTAGGAATTTTGATTGAACCTTGATTCATCCCAGAACAATTTATCCTAAGCATTTAGAAACAGAGTGGCAGAGAAAGTAAATATAATTAGTAAAAGACTCCTTGAATTAAATTATAATAAATTTAATTACGACGATCGTTAGCTTCTGCAAACTAATCAATATAGTTTTATTATTATAGTTTTCAGTTGGTTGATGGTTGATTCTATCAACTTATTTGCTGTTTACTTGTTTGTGTTAACGGGACCCTTTAGATATAGAAAAATAAATAACATTACGTCAATTTCTTATAATTGAATAATATTTTAAACCATTTGATTCTTTGTAATGTAGTTTTTCAGTTGATTGATGGTTGGTTATTCGATTGTATTAACTTGAATCTTTAGATATAAAAAAATAAACATTACATTTAAGCGTACAGAAACGTTGCTCCACCAAATATCTTATTTTCCCTTTAACGAGTGCCTAGTACGTAATATGCAGATCAATGAGTGCCTAGTAGGTAATGAGCAGATTAACGAGTGCCTAGTAGGTAATGAGCAGATTAACGAGTGCCTAGTAGGTAATGAGCAGATTAACGAGTGCCTAGTAGGTAATGAGCAGATTAACGAGTGCCTAGTTGGCACTGAGCAGATTAACGAGTGCCTAGTTGGCTATGAGCAGATTAACGAGTGCCTAGTTGGCTATGAGCAGATTAACGAGTGCCTAGTTGGCAATGAGCAGATTTACGAGTGCCTAGTAGGTAATGAGCAGATTAACAAGTGGCTAGTACGTAATGAGCAGATTAACGAGTGCCTAGTACGTAATGTGCAGGTTAACGAGTTCCTAGTATGTAATGTGCAGATTATATAGGTAATTCGCCTATTACCTAAGTAATTTGAGAAATGAAAAAATTTTCCGCATTTTTAAAGGATTTCAAGTTAATGGGCAGATTACCAGTAATCTGCAAAACGATTTCTCTTTTTAGTGGGCATAAACCCATTTTTCTCAAATCTTTTAGCTAAATTTTTTGGTTGGGATACTTTGAAAATTTTCCCAATAATTTTTAAAAGGTCTTTTTAAAATAGAGGAAATAGGTTCACATTTCGTATACTAAAAATTTTGTGTAATAAAATTTGGCATTGATACTTATTTTTAAATATTAACCTCTTAAAAAAAATTATTACTATTTTTTTTCTCAGTATTAGATTATATGGGATGAAACCAGAGTGTTTTCCCCTGATTAAATATTAATTACAAAATAATCGCTTAATACAGTGATTCTCAAAGTGGTCTTAAATTTGACGATTTGAAAAGGGCCCACGTTAGTGAAAAGTAATTTAGGGGCCTTTTAGTGAAGGGGGGGTTTACGATAGTAAATGTTATATTAAAAAAAACTGATCAATAGGCACTAAAAAAAGAGCAAAAGTAAAGTTTAGAAACGGATGTCAACTTTTGTTTTAAAAAAGATTTTCCTGTTGTTTCCCCAAAATATGGAAAATCGAGAGAAACATTTTAATTGTTTTCCTTGACAAGAGTTTCATCGCGGTTGCCAATCTAAAAAGACCGGACTTTTTAAATTGGGAAATTGGGTTTAAAGCCATGACAGTTGTACCAAATGTTTAAAATTTTTATTGAAGCGCCAGATTCATCTCCCCCCTTTTTGTGATTAAATTTTTTTGTTCCCCCCTTTTTTAAAAGTATTTCTGAAAAAATTTCAAGTTATTCTCTTTTAACACATTTTATGGTGGTCTAAATCGGGAACTGGTTTTATTAGATCCAAACTGCCGAAGCTCGAGTTCTGGACTTTTCACCCAAAACACAACCTTTAACCCCCATTGCCGAGTTCACAAAAACCCCATATCCTCTTTCACCCTAGTCGGTCTTCCCCCGTTTCTAATTATAAAAAAGGTAGTTTAATATTACTTGTATGTTTTTAAAAATATATATTTTATATATTAAAAAAATGCCCTTTAAAGTTCATTAATTTTAGTAAAAAATTATTTACTTAGTATTAATAGTTCGATATTTTTTTCTTTTTTTTCTCGGCTTTTTTTTTCTTTTTGACGAGTAAGATATATATACAAAATAAACATTATTAATTTTAAAAAGGGTTGAATAATTACTTTTTAATATATAGTGGTTTTAAATTTGAAATATTTGTATGTGGTTTTATAAAGTACATTAAAATATGAACCCTTTAAAACAATTTTCCATATAACGAATTTTTTGGGGGTTTAGCGATTCGTTATATACAGGTCCGACTTATTTATTTCTTTCCATGTTTTTTTATCTTTAAATACACAATGTTTCATTATCAAACTTTATTTTTCATGATTCCTTTTAGATTTTATTATTTTATGAATTTTTTGTTTAATACGCTTTGATAAAAACCAATGGGGAAAATATATTTTTAAAATTTTTTTGGTATTGAATAACAAATATTTAAAAAAATGGGGAATCAAACATCCATCATCATTTGGGGTACGCATTAAAAGAATTTTTGGGAATTATTGTTTTTTTGGGGAATTTTACTCGTTAACTTAACCCCTGATTCTAAACCATAGAGAACACGTTGCGTTATTTTTAGATCCGTGAAATTACTTAATGCAGAACTATAGGACCAAAAGTTAAGAAAATTTTTCCCAACTAAATTTTTGTTGACGTAAATTTAGTGAAGGAAAAAAGGTGAGAAAAAAAGGTAGAAAAGAAAAAACTTTTTTTTTAAAACAGACATTTTATTTTAAACGCTTTAAACAGATTTTTCTTCTTTGAAAAAAAAGTTGGTTTTTTTGAAAACCGAAATTTTTTTTATTCTTGGGGAGAATGAGAGATTATATTTACGTTGGACTAAAAAAAGCAATACGGGGCTGTTGGCGACAGGACCTCTAATTTTGGTGTCCCCCCTCTCCCAAACCCACCCACCCAAAAAGAGGACTCTGAGCCGGGACAAATTTAACTCCCAGTCCTCTCACACGGGCAGTGGCTACCAGGACTAAAAAATCCACGCGGGACACGAGTTCGCCTTTAAACCCCAAAAAGGAATTCGCGCCCCCTTTTATTCTATCATAATTTAAGAGCAAAAAACAAAATTACTTTAGCTCAGTCGCTATTAAAATGAAATTAAATTTTTTAAAAGTCATTCAAAACTAAGCAATTAATGATAACATTTTAAACAAAGGAATTTTTTTTTCCAAACATTTTACCACGAAACAGCAATTCCTTAGTTTTCAACTTGTATAATTAAATTTATATTCTTAGAAGTTTGAGAAATAAATAAATTCATTAGTAAAACCTATCAATACGAGAAAGAAGCTTAAAATTTTTTTCCAAAACAATTGCATGAAATTTTAAAATATTCGTGGAAAGTTATGTATTTGAATATTTTTAATTTTATACTCAAATTATCCAAATTCCTGAATAATCCTTGCCTTAAAAATTTGTTTTTTTTGTTGCATCAGCTATTCCCGTTATAGATTTGGACTCTTAAGCATTTAAAAAGGTTTTCTTTCGATCATCCCTCCCCTTTTTATCGCTGCTCGGGGAAAATCCCAAAATATTTTGAACATCCCCCCGACAAAATTTTTATCGAACTAATGTTTTCTAGACAGTTTTTTTGTTGGGGGCAAAGTAATCTAGTCTAGGATGGGAACTTTTAATTTCTCCCACGGCCTTTAGAGTTTGTAAAAAAAGGGGAAAACAACAATCCCCCATAAAACCGGGACCCTAAAGGCGCCGGGATCCCAGGGGGCCAGGACCCAAAATTTTAAAAACCATTAAATTTAAAAATATTTTTTTGAACAATATAAAAGTATGTTTTTTCCCGGGTTTCTTTTTCAAATTTTTTATAGCAGAAAATTTAAACAACCCTTTTTTATTTGGAAAAAAAAAAAAAATAGTTTTAAAAAAAAATCTAAAAAATTTCCTTGAAAATTTTCCCTGAAACATTCTCAATTAATTATAATTTTTTTAAAAAGTAAAAAATTTAAAAATTTTAACAAAAACCCTCAGTATAATAAAAATGCAGTTTTTATCGCATAAATAATAAATGGTTGGGATAAAAAAACAGATGAATGAAAAAAGGGAAAAAAAATACGATGCGCGGTAAAATAAATTACGAAGAAACCCCAAAATAACACCAAATTTAATAAATTAAACAATCGAATCCTTTCATCAAATTTTTTTCAAACCAAACATATATTTCAAAACGAAATGATTACTAATTTACATCTGGAAGAAATAAAAGCGATGATAATTAAAAAACAAAACACGTAAAACCAACCTTTTTATCGGGTTATAAGTACTTTAAAAAGAAAATTCAAAAAAAAAATTGCAGTGTAAATTATGTTATTTCATGTATTCGGTTTTTGTTAAAATAAAAATTTTTTTTTAAAAAAACAGAGTTAAAAAATAAAGTAAAAAAATTTAAAAAGGTTTTTTCCTGACCTTTTTTTCCGTCAGGTTATTAAATTTAAAACTTCAAATTAAATCAAAAAAAATGTAAAACAAAAAAATTTTTATTTTTTGACTTCACGGTAAATAAACATGAAAATTTAAACATTTTGATTATAAATTGATTTATTGCATAAAATAAATTGCCCATGTTTATGAATTATTAGCTGGAAAATGACATTTTTTTTTCTAACTAAAAAACAATATAATTTTCTTTTTAGTGATAGAGATCCGGGTTTTTATTTTAAAGCTTTCTTATCCAACGACATTTCCGTTTTGTTGGTAGATTTACTAAAATAAATTATTGGCAATTTTGGGATCATTTTTTTTTATTACAATGATTTTTATTAAAAAGGTTGGACCCCCTAAAATTTGAGCTTTGATCAAGTGATGTGACCCTAATATCACACCCCCTCCCCCCCACCAAAAAAATTCCCCACCAACAGAAAAACTTTTGAAATTAACATATTTAACGTCATCAACCATATTTCGCTGGGTTTTGGGGGGGTTGCCCGACCGTCGCCGGGCCCAAAAATCTCCACGTCAAAAATTGATCCCAAAAAAAAAGAAAATTTTTTTTTAGTACATAAAGGTTTAAAAAAATTTCTAGAATAGCATATTTTGGACGGGGCTTTACAATTTTTTTTTAATCCTCTTCGGGAAATTTTTTCCACAATTGAGTTATTTCACAGCATCCCCCTCAAGAAGAAACTTGATATCAGAAAATGTATATATAGTGGATGTTTAATAATCGGGGGGGAGAAAAAGGAAAGGGTGAGTTGCTGAAGGTTCAAGGTCAGAATTTAGGCGCGTGATTTAGGGCGGGCTTTGTTTTGAAATAAAAAAAAGTTAGGGTTCTTAGGAAAAGGTAAAAAATTGGATTAGGGTTTCATGCGCTTATTCCCTATGATTTTTTTGAGTACGTTATATCTCAAATTTTCCCTTAAGGGGAAATTTTATATTTGGTTAATAAATTGGATTTTTTTATGGTTAGCTTGGGTATCAATCTTACCTCCCAGGTTTGGTCGGAAAAATGAAGAGATCTTCCCCGGCGGGAGGCCATTTTTAAAACAATTTCATTTTGGCCTTTGCGTTGGTAGACCAAGATAAAGTCAATCAGATTCACCTTCCCAAAGGAAAAAACGGGCTCGGACTAATAGCTTTTTTTATGTTTATTTATCCCTACGACGACAGCAAAAGCCAAGAAAATTTGTTCCCCCGAATAAAAAATTTTTAATTTTTTTTAAAAAAGGAATATATGATGATAAAAATTGCCAAGTTGATGGTAAATAAAGATGTGCACTTAAATAGTTCCGAATTTTCGAGAGAAACAAATTATCTAGATCACAAGGAAAATTTGAATTGTAACAGTCCCCATGACTGTAACTGATGGTGTGGATGTAGATGGCATTTGATCCTCTGTCTTCTTGTTGCACGTGTGTGCACGTATTTGTGTATATAATATCCTTTATGTAGTTCTTATTATTCTTGTGATGTGATGTCCGTGTGCTGCGTACCAAAAATAAAATTGTTTTAATCAACCAAAATGACAGTATCTTCATACATATTCCCTGCATTCACGCATGCGACGGTCAAACATTTACATAAAAATTTTAGAAAACAAATTTATAAATCTTATTTGAACTCTTAAGGTATCAGACTACCCTAAAATCATGATTTTTAAAAAAAATTGACAATTTTTTTTATGATTTTATTTTATAGGCCATCTTATGAGCTTCATAAAAATACCAAGTGTTTTATTTTCCATTCACTAGAACAAAAACTACAAGTGTTTTAGTAAAAGCAGATGCCATAACTTTACATAAGATGTCAAACTTTAAAATGCGTTTTACTCGAAATGTATTTTTTCGAAAAATTCAAATGGGGACAGCGATTACTCAAAACGTTTTTTAAATAATTTTCTGAAATTTTGTGTCCATGTTCTGTAAAACAGTAGAAGTATTTTAACTCTTCAGATTTATCAATTACTGCTTTATTACAAAATTTACAGTTCTTTATGTAAATATAATCACTGTTTTTGTAAGCAATTTCGTATAATAGCTAAGATAAAGTGCTCAGTTTTTGTAAAAATTAAAATATCTTTTATCCAGGAAAAGTAATACATCAAAATTGAAAAATTGAGAATTTGTTCATTTACTATTTGTACAGAGCGGACCCAGTTTATGTAATTTTTTGTCAATTTTACCCATTATTTTCCATTTTAGTATAATAATTTGTTTTTCTCTTCCTAATTTTAGCCTTTTTTTCTTAAAAATGTACTAAATAAATCTAAAAACCACAAATAAATCTCCATTTTTTTTAGAAAAAATGTCGTAAGTGATCGGATACCTTAAAATAGTTTTAAAATTCCACTAGACAACATCCCTGAAGAAGCCATAGAATATATCTGAAATAAAATTTTAAATTCTTGTGAATTCTCATGAAGTCCCGAGACTCAAATATAGTTTTTAGCATTTGATCAAGATTCATATAAATTATGAGATAAATCTTTTCATAACTCAATCCATATATTAATTGAATAATCTAATCCATTAAATATTAATTAAATACACCAAGCTAATCAAATACTGCAGGGATACTGTCCAATTCAAAATAAGCTGCTGTTAATACATTATTTTGATCAAGTAATTTCTTAGATTAGAGTTAAAAGAACATGTTCTGTCACGCAGAGAATTTATCTCCTGACCGTGTCGAGGGTATACCAAATTTTGAATTAAATATTACATGGAATAGTTTTAGCAAAACTATTTATAGAGAATAACATGAAAAATATTATACAAACCGCATAAAATAACCCTAGAATAAAATATAGAGTTACAGATGTCTTAGGTGAACTAGTTGCTGATCGACAGTTACATCAGATCAAGGCCCACGAAATTCATCGCAGCTATGGGGTAGATTTTTACGCCTGTCGTTAGCCTTAGCTTTGAGCACCATGCAGGTGAGTGTACAATTTTGCTTGGTTGCACCCCAATTTTTAGGGAGAAAATCCTGGGGGAAGGGTCAAAGGCCTCCCACCTCTCTTCCCCTTCCACCAACCTCACGAGAAGACTTGCGGCACGACGGTGGCCTTCTCCGGGATTCGAACCCAGGCCCAACAGCCAGTAGCGCACACAGGAATTTTTCAAGGGGGGTGGTCCGGGGTAGAAAGTTCACCATTCTTGTATTAGTCTCCTTTTGATTTTGTCGATTTTCGGGAACAAAACACAATAAAAACTAATTATTGAATAGATAATTAGCATTAATTAATAAAATTAATCATTAATAACAAATATTTAATTAAATTTTATGTTCTACATACTTAGAATTATAGTCAATCGGAAAAAAAATCACGGGCTTTGGGGGGGTCCGGACCCCGGACCTTCCCTTGTGTGCGCCACTGCCTACAGAACCTCAGTCAGCCTTACTAACCACTATGCCAGACTATTTCGAGTTTTTTTCTTTGCTTAGTACGTAATTTAATTAATTCTCAAACAATAACAATAATTTATTTTTTATTATGTAATTATGTATTTTGTTTTTTTACTTTCAGTAAATTATTAGTTTTTAAATAATAATTTTTTGTTTTCGTCTTTTCAATATGCTCGCACCCTCCTCGTAGAGTTATCACCCCCTCCCAAGGGGCGCGCCCCACAGTGTGAGAAACGCTGCTTTAATGGTACATACTTTTTACAATTCTTTTACAATCAGAATGAGATTTCTACTTGAAATTCTCATCTTTGCTTGAAAGTTATGTCAGCCAACTGTATCTTCACGCAAGAAAAAATTTCCGCACAAACATATGTTTGACTGAAATACAGAGAAAACTTTCCGTCTGTTTGGTTTCCAGACCGTCTTAGCGAGCCGCAAAATAACTCTTTGTGGGCCGCACGTGACCTGCGGGCTGCTAGTTGAGTTGCCCATCCCTGCCTTCGAAGGATACAAGGAAAACAAGCAGTATACGCAGGTTTCATTGAAACTAAGGGGAATTTAATATGTTAAGTGATTCAATTGGTTAAAAATAGAAAACAAGAAGGTATATTTATATTCAGTTACATTACAAATAAGGTTGCTTGAATGGAAAACGGAAAAAGGTTGCGAGTTTAGCTATGTATTGATCTGTAAAACAGCCCTAAAACCACCTCTGCCTGCCGTAAGTATGAGAAAAACATTTCTTTTTAGGTACGAATTGCTCCATATTCTTATATAAAAAACTGATTTACCTTCCATGGCAAACATTGTAACAAACAGACGGAGATTTTTATAGCAGCGATCCACACAAACTTTTTCATCGTCAACTTTTTTTCAACAATAAAGCTAAAATAACCCATATGTGAGTGTGTAGTCAAAAATAAAATTTTTATAAATTTTATCTTTAACGTGTGCGCTCGAGCTTATTCGAGCGGGTTAAACAGCCTAAACCAGCAGTACTCGACCTTTTTTCAGCCGGACCACATATATATGACAACTATTTCACTCGGGCCGCATACATATTACAACTATTTCTCGCGGGCCGCAACATGACGATTAACGCGAGAGGGGGGCGGATGCTATAAGATCAGAATCATTAAAAATGCAGAAATTGATCAAAATATTAATAGTATTGTATTTCATTTTAAAACTATATTAAACTGCATCAAACTCAACTCACAGAAAAAAAAAGGAGCATTTTTTTTTCATCCTGTTATGGGAATTTCGTTTCCTTTTCATCAATGATCCCCCAAATATTTTGTTGCTGAAAAAAAAGGAGGACTGAAAGATTTGTGTTTAGTGGTATAGTCACAAACAAAATTATATATTTTTAAATATAACATTTTTAAGACAAATTAAATAGGTTGTTGATCCATGTTTGTTTTTTCTACAAAACAGTCAAAAGATCCCAATCGTCTTGAAATAACAAATAAATTTTAGATATTTTTTGCTTGGAAGGCATGTGGGCTAATTAAAGAGATTAGTTTTACCCAGAAAATAGTCGCTAATCTACTGTTATTTGTTAACACTAACCGTTACAATTTCAAAAGAAAAAAGTTATTCCGCAATTCCTATCAGCACCACATCGATAGCAAAATCGATATATGCGAAAGCTTGATTGATAGAATTTCTCGTAAAATTTTTAATACATTGTTCTTAAATAATTGGATTTGTTAGTGAAACAGGGCATGACCGGACTACTCAGAAAGATCTGGCGGGCCACATGCGGCCCGCAGGTTGAGTATCGCTGCCCTAAACTGTAAAACCTCGAGATGATTCTAGTGGAGTAGTATTGTATGCTGCTACAATTTTCCCACTTGAATATAAGGGAGCGCCATCTACATTCGTGGGACTGACTGCAAAATCCGTCATTGTGATTTCATAAATTCAGATAAATGCTATTGCTTCTTATATTACAAGAAAAGAAAAAGAGGGGAGGGGGTTGATTTTATAAAAAAATTATTCGTTCATTTGCTCGACATCCGCATTTAGTCTATGTAAAAAAATGGAGGTTAAAAAAAATTAGATTTCAGAAGCAAATTAGTAGAAAGGCATACAAAACTATCATATAGTGATACATATTTAAATAAACTGGAATTCTACGACTAACAGAACATCATTTTCCCAGTTTTGCTCTACAAACACCAAAAAAGAAACTCCACAAGATACTGTGATGTGTGTTGTTAAAAGGGATGAAATAAATTATAGTTTTAAAAAAAACCAACTAAAAAACACGCTTTTATAGTATAAAAAGTAAAATTTATCACTTTTTAAACGCATTGCTATGTTAATTCGTATCATCACTTCTAAAAGTATTGCTTTATTAAAAAAAAAATTTTAGCGTTAAACATAAAATTTTTATTATTCATAAAACGAGTCTTTTTTTTTTTCCATTTTTGAAAATCACCCCCCTACCCTTTTTCACATGAGGGAAAACTTTTTTTTTTTATTTGTATTAACCACGTATTTGCGGTTTTAAGGTTACCCTTTAAACTTTTTGTGCAAGGGAAAAGGCATGTAATTAACCCAAACTGGAAATGTCATATGGAACTTGTCGCCAAATCTGAAAATGGTTTATGCAATTAGTCGCCAAAGCTGAAAATGGTATTATGTTGTTGTTGTTACTAATGCCACCTGATCGGCAAAGGCCAGATCAAGGCCCACGAAATTCATCATGGCAGAGAGCTAACTGACGCCTGTCGTTAGCCTTAACTTTGAGCACCTACAGGTGACGAACGATTTAGCCTCGGTCACCCAATTTGAGGAGAACATCATGGGGGTGAAAATGGTTTATGCAATTAGTCGCCAAATCTGGAAACGATATAATGAATTCGTCGAACGATATAATGAGTCGTCAAATCTCGCAATGTTTAAAATCCTTATTTTTGAGGATCATGATCAGGACAATGAAACAAAATTATGAAATTATTGTATTGTCATCGGTCCTTGACAAGTGTGCCAAATTTGGAATTAATCTGACCTTTTAAAGTGGATAAAAATCGAGTTCAAATATTCCATTACATACAAGTGAAACTCATAAAAGTGTGTTAAAAAGAGTCGTTATATGTGTAATAGTTCCATTATTGGGCGTGTGCTGCACCTTGTATCCTAATATAACATACAAAAGAAAATTTTAAGTATTTTTTTTAAAAAATAAGAGTGCTACTACTATTATTACTTCTGTTGAAAAAGTATAAATAAATATTTCGCCTGATAAAAATTAATTTGTTTTTTCGAAACAGGAATTTGAAAGGTAAGATACTAAAATTCAATGTAAGTGCAAGGTCTCAATATTTGTCTCTTATCTACAGCGTGAATCAAAATCCAAATTTAAAATAAAAATGTATATGATTTTGTATTTTTTGTGAATTTTTTGCTAAAATAAGACTTTAAAATGTGTTTTCCCAAATTGATTATTTTTTTTTGCCGGTTTTTTAAAAAAAAAATATGTGCGTAAAGGGGTTAAATTAGCACCAAGTTAAAAAAGAAAATTTTATAAGGAATTTGTTAGGGGAAGAAAAGAGCTCAAAAAAATTTTTATCCATTCTAACTCAGCATTTTAAATATTTTGTTATAGGAGTTTATTACCATTGTTTCTTAGACTTACAAATTTAAAATAAAATTAAACTCACAAATTTTTTAACACACATGTCAGTTTAGTCCTTTTTTTTTTTCTTTTTTTAGAATTCTCTTCCAAGTAAGATGGAAAACCAACGAAATTAAGTTTTCAAATGAACTTAGTACTACAAATCTATGATACTTATATGGCAAAATTTCGCAAAACATTTAGATTACTCCTTTAAAAACATTAGAAAATACTTTTTTCGAAACAAAATAATTACGATTACACTCGGAAAGTTTTCGTTTTTGACGTTTAAGAGGCATTTTTCACCTCATGGAAAAACCCAAACCTGGTAAAGTTTTAGTTTTAAAAAATCGTTTTAAAAGGCGCGCACGTTTGCTGTCAAATTTTTAATCCTTCTGTTGCTCCGTCTATAAATAGTAGCGCCATCTTTTGACTAAATCTGTAACAAATTTCTTACCCACAATACAGCACTAGAGCAACAGCAAACCAGGATTTGATTGAATGCTCCTATTAAGCAATACAAACAATTTTTTTTATAGTAGAAGTATTTTTTAATTTTAAGAATTCACGATGTACTTTGAATGAAAAATACGTAAACAACACAAAATGCATCAACAATCCTTGTTTTCACAATCTTAAAATGGATTTTCTGTACAAGTAGAAGAATCTTTCGTTTCTGATGGAATTTATCGGAGAAAAAAATTCGTTTTTTAATTACTCAAAAAAATAAAAAAATTTAAAAAAAAATTTTTTTTTAAAAAAAAAAAATATTTTTTTTTTTTTAAAAATTTTTTTAATAATTTAAAAAAATTTTTAAAA
>BMAV01015557.1:0-25396 GCA_019973955.1 Trichonephila inaurata madagascariensis
CGATACGGATGGGCAAAAAAAAACCCAAAAAACAATTTTTGGGGAAAGTGTAATTTTTAATGGTATAAAGAACATGAAATGATGTTTAAGGGCAACAGTATGATTAAATGTAAATGACAAATATCATAGTTTAGAGTGGACACTGGGGATGTTTAACACGGTCCCCTCCGAACTGCTAAGAGTGCCGCCCATTCGTTTAGTATGGATGCGAAGAGGTTATCGACGAGACTGGGGAATACTGTTTCACACTCTTCACAACATTCACGTTCCAGACAGTAAGCGAAAGCAATGGTCTCGCTGAATGCGTCGTTCAAATCAGCATCTAAGATTTAGGCCAGGAAAACATGCTGGCTACACCATGTGCTGAATTGTTGCAACTTCAAGAAAGTTATTCCCAAGGTAAGCTGCAGGATTTCTGGTATTATCCTGTATTGAGAGAAATGAATGACCAATGGCTGCAGTTTAAGATAACACATGGAATTTTAGGATCTCGTTTCCATACATTCGAGCTGTCAAAGTGCCATTTCGGTTAATATGTAGGTCAGAGCGTGCGCCTACGCAGATTCCAGCCAGTACCATCAAACTACCTCGTCTGCAATTTGATCTTTCCTGAATGAATTTAGGGTTATTTCAGGTGCCTCTTTCTCGCCATGCCAAAACACGTCTGAGCTAAATCTGGATTCGTCCGTAAACAACACTTGACTCCAATCTCGATGTTCAGCAGCACACTTTCTTCTGGCCGGTTGGTGTCTTGCTGTCAATGAATACACACCATTGGCCTGCATGCACAATACCATCCTCTCACTTCGGATTGTTTGGCTTAAATCTAATGCCAAAAGAAACTATCTTTAGCTGTTCTCTCTCGACGAGCTATTTACAAGACATATCGGTCATTATTTGCAGTGGTAACCCGTGAACAACCTTATCCTAACCGACGTTGAACATGCTCTTTTTCTTAGATTTGAATCCACAGTCTTGCAATGACACTTATTGCCACTCCAACAGCTTCCCTTACAGTTCTTTGTGTTTGCTCAAATTCTAGCATCCTGATAATACAACAAGCCATGGATTCCAGTAGATTACGTTGTCGTGACATTTTGCAGTCCTCTTATCTCAATAGAACAGCTGGAAGGTTGAATTTTACCACTGAGACAATGAAAAACAACAGCTTCTGTGGAATCGGAATTTCTGCATTTATTTGAATTTTCTTGTTTTTGACCCCATGTACGTTGATTTCCATATGAAGTTTTCTTCTTCTGTTTTCGGCTACACTTCAGACTATGGATGTTTTGCTTTATGTTAGTTATCAGAAGCATATACGTAATTTTGTTAAATTCGTGTTCTCTCCTAATTTCTTAAGCAGCGTAGCCCAGTGGCCGAGTGGTTAGTGCATCCCGCTTCCACGCCACAGGTCTGAGGTTCAAACTCCGGGCTGGGCAAGGTTGACCCAGCCTTTCATCCCTTCAGGGGGTCGATAAATGAGTACCAAGCTTGCTTGGGAACTTAACACTGGGGGTTTCGCGTCAGACTGACCACCTGTTCGGAACATCTGCTCAAGCACCTCAGGGCCCAAAGTCACTTATACTGAGTTGGGAACAGTATGCCTTAGTCCTCATGGGCTGTTGGGCCACTGAGTTAAGTTAAGCAATAAAGCACAAACTTTTTTTCAGTTTGTATTTTAGCTTTTTCGAATGATACTATTTTGCAATAATTTTGGATTATGCCTTAAATGCAATTATAGTTTAAAAAGTACTATTTTAAATCAGAAGTAATTCGCATTACTGTTTAATGCAGATGCAGATATAGATAGTTAATACAATGACCCCGCTTAACGCTGTTTCGCTTAGCTCTGTTTCGGTTTAACGCTCTTTTATTTGAATTGTGGGATTCCCCAAAATTGCACGCAGCGTTAGGCTTTCCGATATCCGAAGCAGTTTATCTGTGTTTTTTCTTTCTTGCGGTGTTATACGAACGTATTTTTATCGTTTCAAATATTTGTTGACTTTATTGTAAGTATAAATTTATATAATATAATGATTTCTATGGTGACAAATATTATGATTTTTAGTTTTTATCATGTCTGTTAATTAAAAACACGAAAATAAAGCAACAAGCAAAAGCATTTCCCAAGAAACCAGAATGCAAATGATTAGAAGATCAGATACATACTCTGGTGAACGTCAATCTCAAATTGCTGTTGTATTGAATTTGGCAACTTCAACAATAAGGACCATTCTTAAGAATAAAGAAAAAATACTGTCATTAACAATTGCAACTACGACAAGCTCTGCAACTAGAATTACCCGTTCTAGAAATAATACAGTAGAGGAAATTGAAAAATGACTTTCTATATCGATTGACGACGAAACTGAACGCAATATACCTTTAAGCCAATCTACCTTCTTTATAAAAAGACAGAAAATTGGAAATACAGAAGAGACAATGATCTGAAATGTAAACATACTGACTTAGAATTTTATTTATTTTTATATGTATATTCGTTAATCATGTTTCTATACTTGCAAGTAATAAATTTTTGTTTCATTGTTATAAAAAACATAATTAAAAAATTTAATGGTAAAATGCCTGACCAATTTTCTACCCATCTTCACTTAACCCCATTATTAACATGACGAGATAGCCTCGTTTAACGCTGTTTCATATTACGCTCAACTTTGATGGAACATATACCCCGCGTTAAGCGGGGTCTTACTGTACTTAAATAAAATGATATCAATATTTTTGACATAGACTGAATAAAAATACAGCAAATAAAAACCGCATGTTAAACAGAACTATGAAAATGCAATTTACGGTAAGAAAGCATTTTCAAATATGTCATCAGGTGCTTGTCTCACAACATGCGACACCCCGAAGGAAGCATGCAAACCATGTGAAATTTACATCATGCGTTGGCGCACACGGCATCATAGGCGACGGTAGCGCCTTCCACTAGCGCTGTAGAAGGTGAAAGCAGATGGGGAATTTGAAGAAGTGCGTTTTTTGTTATTTTTATTTTTACGTAAGTTGCTTACCCTCGTGAAAGACATCGAGCGTCTTTTTTCTGAGTTCGAGCGAGGAAGAAGAGTACCCCTATGGGTTGCGGTTATCCGGTAATCGGACAGCGTTTTGGGATGAAACTAAAATGTGGATCTGTATACTGGTACGGGGGAAAGGACGAACCGACGGGGGGACACACCCCCCCTCGCGGCATCACGGGCCCAGATGACGGGGGGGCGGCGGATGGAACCCTTTGGGGGTGGCCCTTTCGTCCTCTGGGTTCTTTGAGGGAAGATTAATGGCAAATTTTTTCCCCAACCCAAATCAAGGAAAATGAAAGTATAGATGCAAATAAGATACCCTTTTAAAAAAGGAAAAAAAGTTTTAGAAAGCGGGATGGAAATTTTAAAGAAAGTTATTTGGGAAAAAAGTAGAAGGTAATTTGACGAAGAGTGAAACCCCTTTGAAAAGGGAGTTCCCACATTTTGGCAAAAATTAAAATTAAAACAAATAAGGGAAACCCGGGGTTGCCATTATTAAAATATAAAAAATCCTATAAAAAACCCTATAACCCTAATGGAAACCCTATATTACCCCAAAAAAGGCCCCTATGCTTGCCATTTTTTTATAACAAAAATTCGCCAAGATGTGGCCAACATCCCAAAAATTTTTAGGGGAAACCAGGAGTCACGGATATCTACCATTACTACGGTATACTTTCCCCCGAGCCCAACGCCTATCAATGTTTGAAGTTTGGGGGAATTCAAGGTAGAAGATTTTTTTCCCGAATTCGTAATATTATTGGTTGAGAGTAGGCGGATAATATAATTATTTAGATAATGATCAATTGCGCGATCTATTTTAGCAAGGCTACGGTTTTTTTTTTCAAAATTTAAAAGTTTGTTCTTTTGAAATTTAATTTAAAACTTTTAATAAAGGCATTTTGAGTTTAAAACCTTCATTTAAATCCACCCCTAACTTATGCTGACCCACAAAGATATGGTCAAAAAAAGATCGAACATATAACAATGGCCCAACCCCATTAATTTATATGACTTTGGGTTGGAAATTCAACGGGTTTGGTTTTTTACCAGAAATGTTTTTCGGGTGAGCTGACTGAATTTTTGAGGCCATGACAATCAAATAAAATTATAAATACCTATGTTTTTTCTTTTGAAAGGTCACCGGGGAAGGGCCCGTTTATATCAGATATTGGATCGGGGGTTAGTGCAGGATACCGCCAGGATTTCGCGCGTTAAAAGCGGGGAAAAAAAGCTTTCCCCGCCCAAAAAAAAAAAAGGTTGGCCCAATTTTTTTCATCACAGAAGGGAAGAATTCAGAAACAACAGATTTTTCTTTTCGATTTGTTTAAAAACCACAAGCGTTTAGAACTAAGGATGTCGCAGGCGGGTTTTGGGTTTACCACATTTTGTTAGAATCGAACCCAAGTCAGGACTATGTTGAGGGCCGAAATCCACAGAACACGATACAACTTTTTGAAATTTCTAAATTGAAGGGGGGGATTCCAATTAAACGGGTTCGCGAATAGTGAAATGTGGAAAAACGGTAGATTAAGGAAAAAATTTTTTGATAATCGCAGAAACTGGAGAAAATTTTGAAGGGGGGTGCCAAATAATAGAAATGATTCTAGAGGGGTTTATGGGGAATGGCCGTCAAAGTTAAGTGGTCCGGTAGGGAAACGATTTCAGAATGATGATCCGAGATTCAACGAAGGGGATACCAATTTCGAAAAAAAGATAAATATAATTTTTTAAAAGGGGACCCAGAAATAGGGGGTTTGGTGAGAATTTGCGAGGCGATAGGATTTAAAAAGGGGGCGTTGTGTTTTGAAAGTTAATGAAGTTCAAAATAATAAAAGAATTGGCAGTGGAAAACCAATTAAAATTTTTCCGTATGTATATCACCCGGGAATTTCCTATTTTATCTATTTTATTAAAAAAAACATTTTTGGCGCTAGGGACACCCGGAACGGAAAACATTTTTTTCGGAGGAAATATATAAAAAATTTTTTTATAAACAAAAAAAACGGGGCTCGGGGGATTACAGCACAGGGGGGGAAATGTCAAAATTGGAATTGTAGAATTGAATATTCAATTAGGGAATTTTAAAAATCTTGTTTTTTTCATTTGGGGTTTACGGTTTAATACCCATTTTCTTGGGTTGATTTCATAAGTGGATCAAAAAAAATTTTTTAGACTTTGATCGAAAATCGTTGAAAGATTCCCGATTCGCAAAATAAAAGGGGGTTTAAAAACGGTTGAAGAGATGAAAATTTTGGGAAATAGATCTGTCAAAAGAAAAAAGTTGGAGGATAAGAAAAAACAGGAATTACAAAATTTTTTTTAGTATTTTTTAAAGGGGAGTTGTTCCCCGGGAAAACCATGTCTTACTCATGTTTTATGCCATGAAATTGATATGGAGATAGTCCACCCGGTGGGGTTTCCCGGGCTCTACAGATATAAGTCGGCAAAAGCAAGCGATACTCGTTTTATCATGTAAAAAAAATGTTAAAAAAAGGAACCATTTTTTAAAATTTAAAAACCCCCTCGGTCCCCCTGTTTTTTCCCAGAGGGGGGGGGTTTTACATAAAAAAGTTTGTTTTTTTTTTAAAAAATGATATATAATGCAAAAAAATTGGGAAACATACTGGTATTATGTTAATAAAAGATTTGAAACTTAAATTTTTTATTTCGGGGTTTTCAGACCCAAAATTTAATTAAAGCAGTCCCCAAGTCTTTTGTAATCTCAAATGGAGGGGAACAACAATGGAAGGAAAAATTGGGAATATTAGTTTAAGAAAAATATTAAGTAGTAATTAAGTAGAGTTAAGTTATTTAAAAGGGGGTACGCGGACCTCTTTTTTCCACCCAAGTAAAAGGAGGGTTTTTTCCCTGGTCCCCCCCGCGGGGGTAAGGGCTTACCCACATATGAAAAAATGAGAATCTCCCATAAATTAAAATGCAAAACGGGTTAATGGGTCAAGTTAATTGAGAAAAAATTTTATTGTGGCTGTCAAGGGGTTAAAAAGGGGGGAATATAAAATTTAAAATTTTTTAAGATAAATAAAAAAATTTAAAAATTTTAAAGGGTTAAATATTGGAAATTAAGAGTTAAAAAAAGGGTTTTCTAAGGGTTTTAAAATTTTAAAAAAAATTTTTAAAAGTGAGGAGATTCAAAAAAAAAATTTAGGCAGTTTTTTTAAAGGGGTGATGTAAAACCCTCGAATAAATCACGTTTTGCTTCTTGGGGGTTTTCGGAAACTCCCGCCCTTTTCCCGAACATAACCTCGGGGGTTCTTTGAGGGCCAAGATTAATGGCAAATTTTTTCCAACCCCCCAAAGTGAAATGAAAGTATAGATGCAAATAAGATACCCTTTTAAAAAAGGCCCCAGAAGTTTTGGTAAGCGGGATGGCAATTTGGTGAAGATCTGTTAGGAAAAGGAAAGAAGTGTAATTTGACGGCAAACCCAAAGGTCACGGATATCTAGCCATTACTACAAGGTGCATACTATTGCCCCCGAGCCCCAACAACCTATCTAATTTTTTTGAACCGTTTTCTTAGGGAAATTTAAAAGGGGAGGGAAAATTATTTTTCCCGGTTTATTATTGGGGTTTTAGGGAGGTGGATAATATTTAAATTTTTTAGTAAGGTGATCCAATTGCCGGGTCTGTTTTTTCGGCTACGTGTTTTGGTTTTATTCTACTTAATAAAAATTTGTTCAATATATAGTAATTTTAAATTAAATCTTAAAAAAGGCATATTAAAAAAGTTCAAAGGAAACTCTTCACAGGGAAACCCCCACCTCTAACCGCCTTTACCCACGGAAAAATGGTCGACAAAAATCGACCATATCCTTTTTATGAACCCCAAAATCAAACAAAATTCCCGTCCGTTAGAAACATTCGGTTTTTCGCTCGTACCCTTCGACGTCGTTGGCAGCAGAGTGGAATGTCCGTAAAGTGTCCATTGCTGCGTTTACCCTGAACTGGAAACCACAGGCTTTTGTGATGGTGTGAAGAATGGCGGACAATGGAATGGAACGATATTGTGTTTATTGACGAATCCTCCTTCTGTCTGCAATATCACGATGATCGGTTCGGTTTGGAAAACCCTGGTGAAATCTGTTGAACTTTTGCATTTTTGCATCACCACACAATTCTACTTTTGTATTATGGTTTGGGATGGTATTTGGGGGTTCACTCCGCTTTCAGTACGCATTGCCGGTACACTGGGCCCGATGTTGTTAAACTCTGGTGATGGAGCCCTGATCGAACCCCTTTGTCAGAGCTTGCCATCAGCAGTATTCCAACAGGACAATGCACAACCACACTTGGCCCACAATGTTCAACAGTTCTTCTTTACCCATTGCTTCCTTGATCTTCTGGCTCCGGGATACACCACTCACTGCTACATCAGATCCACTTTGATCCAGCCGCATGGACTGCTCTACCCCAAAGATACATCCAAAACCTCGTTGATTCTACTCTGAGGCGTGTGGGGGCGGTAACAGCCAACAATGGGCTTCCCGATTTTGTAAAACCCGCACCTCCCGAGGCTGTAATTTTTTAAACGTTTGATCTTTTTTTCCCGCATGTTTTTCCCGTAAAAAAAATTTCGCTGTGATATCTCTGGTCCTTCTCGGGTGCTTTTTTTGTGTAGCCAACTTAAAATTTTGATAAATAAAATTTCAAGTAAAATGTTTAAAAAAATTAATGGCAATGAAAATAACTTTTTTTTGCGCTCTAACTATAATTTATTTAAATTTTTTATTTTTTACATGGGGTGTGCTGATAGTTGAAATGTTTAGTTGAAAAACCTGTGAAAGTGAATCCTTGGGAGTGAGTGTTAATAAACGTCGCACAATAAATTACCTCAAGGGCTACCGGCATTTGGGCCCCCGAAATTTTGGGGAACCCTCTTTCCAAGGGGACGGGGCGACCCGGCAAGGGTTTCCCCTTTTTCCAAACTGCTACACCACTGCTTTGAGGATCGACAGATTTAGCGTGCATCAGTGCCACTACATGTCAGGTCTTCAGTCGAACTAAGGCTCGAACTCATGACATGCTGGTCAAGTGTTATTGACCATAACCACTAGGCTACTGCGTCCTCATGAATGCTGGTAAATGATGGAGCTACTACATATCTTGATATTTCTTTGTTTTAAATGTTTATAAACTCGATGGCCTTGTTTATTGATATCCAATAAAGCCAGAAAACTTTAAAAATGCATTTATCTCATAGTTAAAAAAAATAACACATTGCCTTTATGTCAATAAAAATATATATTAGAAATCAAAATGAAAACGAACTAAAAATATTTTACAATTATGTGTGAAAGAGGAATGGGGGAAACTAATACTCTGTGCATTTATTTTCAGTTTAAAAATCTTAGATTAAATTTTCTAGTATCTTAAAAGATAATGAATCCATACTTACATAGTTCCATACGTCCAATCTGCTTAGAGCGACAGTAACGGCACCGAACAATAACCCAAGGAGCAGCGCTTTGGAAGACATTTTTTTCCACTGAAAGTAAAGACTCATTTTAGAGTTTCGAAGCGTTATGTACTCGAATTAAACTATTTACGACATATATTCTAAAGTTTCTTTTTGAAACTATTCTTATTCGACAATGAATCGAGAATTGCGAGAATTTCATGTCAACACTTGAAACCCGTTTTGGATTTTTAAAATAATCATTTTATTAAAAATATTGTGAAAATTCTTAGATAAAAAATAAACATTAGCACACACACTGATTGAGTTTTCTTTGCCACTTTCTTGGGTTAACTAACTCAACTGAAAATTTATCTATACTTATCACGGCATTATAATTGCTGATTGTTATTGTTTAAATATACAGGTAATAGTGATGATGCGGGCTACATTTTTTTATTTAAAGAAAAGAGAAAATAGTACATTAAAAAAAATTATATTAAGGGGGTTGTAATATAGACTATAATTTTGTTCGGTACATATATTTTGGATATGGAGGTTTTGAGTCAGCTAATGCTTTTCCTAGTTGTCGCCAACACAGATATTGGCAAAGTATCAATCTATTTTTTTTTTTTTTCAGGCTAATTTTTTCCCAGGGCCTTTTGGGAACCACGGTCAAAAATAAAAAGTTCATTTGGCTCAACAACAAAAAAAGCATAAGCCTGTAACCGAGCACCGACTAGCCCGCGAGAGGGAAAACAAGGACGATAACAACCAAAAACGGAATTTCCCAATTTCTTCATCTGTTTTTGGGAAAGCATTTGGGCAAAAAAAAGTGGTCGCTGTAAAAGTTTCTCTCTCTCGTAAAAGCTTGTTACTTCTTTCACCGGCTTATTCCAAATTTTTATCATTGTCGTAAAATGATAGAAAAGACTGACAATGTATAATAGAAAAAAAACCTAGCAGTAAAATTGACGTTATTTAGAAATGTGGTGTCACCTATATATATCAGTAACCGATATAAGTTACGATATTTAAAGTGAAATCTATTTAGAATATCAGACATAATTTGGCGCGATTACTTTGAGTTTGGCCTGATTGGCTTAAAGTATCCGACTACTTTCACGGAACCGTGATTTTAAAAAAATGCATAAAGGGATAATTTTCATGATATTTAGTGTCACTTAGATTAGACTACATGTACAAAATTGTCTTAAGGACATTTTGACAAAAAAAAAATTTAAATACATTTCGGCAAAAAAATTTAAATTAGAATAATCTTTTTTTAAAATGTTCTCCTTTTGGGGAAAATGTTTTTATTATAATAATATTTTGCCCGTATATATTTTAGACCTCTTTTCAGAGGTTCAACTTTTTGATTTTTTAAAAATTCCCCCAAATTTTTTTCAGAAAACCAATTTTTAAATTTTTTGGCGTTTTTTTTTTTTTAAAATTTTTCCCTCTGTTGTTTAAAAAATGGGTTTAAAACCCCCTTCTAAGCTATATATTTCCAAAAAATTTAAAAGAACCTCCAGAGAGGGGCTCAGTTTATACAATTTTAAATATTATTATAAAAGAAACATTTTTTTAAAAAAGGCTTTTTGAAAAAAAATTTTTCCCAAGTTAATTTTTTGCCTTTTTATTTAAATAATTTTTTTTTCAAAAATTCCTTTAAAAATTTTACACGTTTTTCTAATCTAAGTGAAAAAATATCATGAAAATTTTCCATTTTTCCCCCTTTTTAAAAAACGGGTTTCCAACGTTAAAAGGAAAACCTTAAAAAATATTAAAATCGAAAAAACCCTTTTTTTGAAAAAGGCTAAAAAAAAAGGCCGGATGGAAAAAGGGAAATAAAAAAACGTTTTTGGGAAAAAAAACCAAAAAACCCCCCGGAAAATTTGGATTTTGCCAGGGGGAAAAGGTTTTGGCCGCACCGGAACCGTGATTTTAAAAAAACGCATAAATGGATAATTTTTTATGATATTCAAATGTCACTTAGATTAGAATACATGTATAAAATTGTTTTAAGGAAAATTTCAAAAAAATTATTTAAAAAGCAAATTTCGGTAAAAAAATTTAACTTAGAATAACCTTTTTTCAAAATGTTCCCCTTTTTGGAAAAAAGGTTTCTATTATAATAAATATTTTGTCTATATATAGCTCAGACCTCTGTACAGAGGCTCAACTATGATTTTTGAAAAATTCACGTTATTTTCAGAGTTACAACCCATTGAAATAATTATCGGCGTTTTTTTCTTAAAATTTCTCCCTTCTACTGTCGTAAAACATGTATAAACCCACTTCTTAGATATATATTTCAAAAATTCCAGTTGGGCCTCTGTACAGTGTTTTGAGCTATAGACAGGCAAAATATTATTATAATAGAAGCATTTTTCACAAAAGGAGAATGTTTTGAATTTTTGTCATTCTATGTTCATTTTTTGTCAAAATATTGTACTTAAATAATTTTTTATTGTAATACTATTCTTAAAACAATTTTATATATATTTTCTAATATAAGTGACACTAAATATCATAAATATTATCCATTTATACGCTTTTGCAAAATCATGGTTCCGAACGTAGTCGGATACCTTAAGCGGAATTAGAAACAAATGTAGTAACTCTTAAGTTAGTCAAATTGCATACAATTTCAATATTTTGGTTCGACAACCTGATAAATTTGCATAACACACACACTAAAAAGTTTAAGTTAAAAATTAATATATGAATAGAGCGAACTATTTACTAATGCGTAGGGATATTAGGATGAGTAGGACTATTTACAGGCAGAGCGCGCCAGTTTATAAGAAGTTCTTTTCAACGGGGCTGCGGATTGGTATTTTTACCATTTGCAGTTCAAGTACATTCCACAGGAGCTGATATCAATTTTAAGTGTAGCAGCATATAGGCGATACCAACTGCCGCAAGTAATTTTGTCGCCCAGTTTCCTCCACAGAGGGAGACACCTGAGCTCTGACGATATGCGAACTAGGAATTTAATTTTGACGAGAGCACCCAAGCCAAACAGGCACTCAAGGGATCTGTTACATGCCGTACAATCATATGACATGGATGTTGTTGATTTTCTGCATCATGAAATTCCACCGACTTGGGCCGGGGTCGAACGAACATACTTAGGTGCAGAAGGCCCCAATGACAAACCACCCAAGGAAGTGAAGAATGGAATAGCGCGATCCTCGCTGCCTCTACGTCCATTGTTCTAATAGTGGCAGCCATGCTGGAAAGTTTACCAAGGTTGATTGATCTAAGAAAATTATTTTCAAGCAGGCTTAGAACCCGATATATATATACATATGTGTGTGTATACAATGGACCACAAAAGTGTTCGTACACTTGAAATTTCCAGTAAAATTTAATGTTTTCGACTAATATAAATTTATATATCAGATTTGTAATTTTTTTTACATCTTTAACTTGTTCTTAATGGTATAATACAGCGATATTCAACCTGTGGCCCAGCGAGCCTCTTTAAGTAACCTGGTCATGATCCAATGCTCTGAGGAATTGACTTACTTAAAAACAATGTACTAAAATTTTTGTGGGAAATTCTTCATCACAAGACATCAAATATATCAATTTTGCTTTTTGCTTTCGATGTAGTACGGCTGCGAATTGCTATTATTTTTCTATTTGTAACGGTTTTGGTTAGTGATAACAGACAACAGTGGAGTAGCGACCATTTTATGGGTGAAACTAATTTTTTACTATCTTTCATATCTTGAAAGCGAAAAATATCCGAAGAAAATATATCGTTTCAAGACGATTGGGAGGCTGACTATTTTGTATTAGAAAACAATCATGAATCAGTAATCTTTTGATTTGTCACACAAGGGCTGTATTTAAATAATGCGAATCAACAGGAATCATTTAATGATACTTTTCCTTGAAGATCTTTATCAAGAAGTAATAAATATGCTTTCTTGAATAATCTTTGCAAGAGCAACAAAGTGTTTTGTCAGTGTTAATGTGACAGCGGTAACAAAGACATCGTATAAAGTTTGTTACATTATTAGTAATCATATAAAACCGTTTACTGATGTAGAAATTGTGAAGGAGATTTTCTTAAATATGCTTTTAATTTAATGTTAATGACAAATATAAAAAAATAATATTTTAAAAAAGCCAAACAGAAGTTATAATATTTTGATCAATTTTCCACTTTTTAAATTTCTAATGTTATCTTGATCTTCAACCATTTCTCCCCCACCGGCCCATGGGAAATAGCTGACAAATGTATGCGACCCAACAGGAAAAAAAGTAGAGTACCCCTAGTATAATATAATTAATTTTTAAAACACATAGTATAACTATTATTTTGAAAAATTATTAATCAAAAAACTACTAAAAAGTACGCCACAAAAGAGTCTTCGTACACTTAAAAAAAATCTCAACATAGCTTTAAATATTTTGTATATCTTTCTTAATTTGGTACTTAATTAAGATATTTTTAGTGACCAAACAACTTTTAAATGTCTTGGAATAGATTTAATCAGTTTTCTATAATTTCCGCATCGATATTTGTCCATTTTTCTGTGATTATTGTTTTTACTTCACATTTTGTTTTTATAAGTAATGTTTTCTTTTTTTAAAAATCAAATTCCCGTCAAATATGTTCTACTGGGCTCTCACTTGTCGGAACCAAGAATTTTGAATTTTCTGTCATCCCAATCAATTTGCTATCAATTTTGAATTTTCTGTCATCCCAATCAATTTGCTATTAACTTTGAATTTTCTGAAACATAATTCCTAATATTTAGTTGGAGCGAGCTAGTGAATATTAACGTCGCATGTTCAGCTACACGAGGGCTTTTGGCGACGGATCACGTAATTTTGAGCCAAGGTCAAGGGGCGTGGACATCACCTGAGTTGTCACTCCCCCCTCTCCGAACTACCACACCACACCAACGGGAGGACGTTTAAGCTCTCAACAGATTTGACGTGCATCGTTCCCCTACACGGCGGGTCTTTAGTGGTGCTGAGCTCGAACTCGTGACAAGTCCAGCCATGATCCGATACCTTGATCACTCGGCTACCACGGCCAAAATTTAGTTGGAACAGTGAAGCACGAAGGTGGAGTTGTTCTTGCACGGGGAAAGGGTGTAAATCAGCTTTAGGATTAGATAATTTGGTATTTTTTTATGGTATTGTGTGAATCATGAGCTCTATCTAAATATTTTATGGAACAATTTTAAATTATCTGCCCGAAATTTGAATATTGGAGACGCCTTCTTTCTTTAATGAGATATTGACGCAAAGCTCACTGTTCTCAAAGTACGCTTTAGGTGTCTACAAATGTCCCCAAGTTCTGAAGACACCTTCTAAATCCCTTGATTTAAACCTAATAGAGAATATTTGATGGAAATTTGATTTTAAAAAAAGAAAACATGACATATAAAAACAAAATGTGAAGTAAAAACAATAATCACAGAAAAATGGAGAAACATCGATGCAGAAATTACAGAAAACTGATTAAATCTATTCAAGACGTTTAAAAGTTGTTGCGGTCGCTCTAAAAGATATCTTACTAAGAACTAAATTAAGAAAGATATACACAATATTTAAAGCTATGTTGAGATTTTTTTTAAGTGTACGAAGACTTTTGTGGCGTACTTTTTTAGTAGTTTTTTGATTATCAGTTTTTCAAAATAAAAGTTATACCATGTTTTAAAAATTAATTGTATTATACCATTAAGAACGAGTTGAAGATATACAAAAATTTTATTAGTTAAAAACATTAAATTTTATTTAAAATTTCAAGTGTACGAACACTTTTGGGGTCCACTTTTATATATATATATATATATATATATATATATATATATATATTATATATATATATATATGAAAGAAAATTATATAATATATAAAAAACAAGAAATAATAGATAATGAACTAATATATATAACTAATATATATATATATATATATATATTATTTTAATTTTTTATTTTAGTCCCTTGTGATTAATACAGTACTTATATTTAAAATATATTTGTCTTGATTAGCATTAAATGAATAATATCTTTAAGAAAACTACTTTTTCATTCAAAAATGAGTTATTTTTTCTATTCATCTTTTCGTATTTGTGGGTGGTTAGAAATGTCTATGTTCAGATTGTGAAAGAGTTTATTTCACGTAACTTGAAAGTTCCGAGACAAATTCAATAGATGCCTAGTAATAATTTTTTAAAAATTTTTCTTTTCTTTTAAATGTTATATGTTCCTTGTTTTCCAATTATATTTAACTTTATGCAACTCATTGCCTGATTTTACTTAATCATTTGACTAAAAATATTCATGGCTTGGTATCGATTAAATTTTTATTCACATATAAATCTTTTATTTACTTTATTTGAAAAAGCCCTTAAAAACACAGTCTTATTTCTATGTCAAGTACTTAAAAAATTATCGAGTAAAATATTTGAAAGAACATGTTAGAAGTTTCGTGTAACAAGAAAACACCAGAATTAATTGCATTATCATTTTCACAAAAAATTCTATTTTTAGAATTATGTGCTCACATCACTTATTACTATCATCCTTTTTTGTTGAAAAACTGAAAAGTGAAACTTATAAAAACGCTTTGGTATTGTTCTTTGAAGACTAAATCTGGGAAGGTAGATATTTTCTCTTGATTTTTTTTTTTAATCTTTTATCTCAAAATTCATTTCAATTTTCCTTCGCTTTAATAGGAGAATTAATCTTAATATATAAGATTTGTTTTTGCATATGCATTTTGTGTTAGTATAAAGGAATTGTATAAAACATATTTAATATAGACAACAGCAACATGGAAGGTTAGAGTATCGTAGATGGATGCTTCAATATCTATAAACATAATAGGCTAAGGACTAATTTGTATGGTTAAAACCAGTTTTGCGGCTTGTGTTTATTCCTTCCTCTTTATGATACCGAATAAAATTAAACGCCCTCCCGTTGGTGTGGTAGTCAGGAGAGGGGGATGCCAGCTCAGGTGTCGTCCTCGTCCCTTGATCATGGTTCAAAATGACTCAATCACCGAGTAAAATTCAAAAGACAACTTCTGAAACCTTTAGAGTAGAGTCCCGAAAACTCGGCCTAATGTGGCCGAAGGTTGCCAGGTTTGGAATAAGATTAAAAAAGGAATAACTACGAGTGTTTCCTCAGAAAATATTGTATTGTACTGCATTTGTACGTATTTTTTCTTGAGAATACAACAGCAAAATCCTAAAACAATGGAAAAGTAAGTACTTTATGAAGGCATAGAGCCTTTACTACATGAAAATGGAAATTAATGAATACATAGCGCACAGTAAATCGCCGGATCAAAAAAATATTTTATGGACTAAAGTGTTTTAAGAAAAACAAGCGCTGGCTTTAGCAAAAAATGGCTACTTTCAAAAACAATGCCGGTGGTTTTGCGTAGAGCACTCTGCATTTGGCTCCTGCTTCATGAAGATCACAAAGGAACAGAAAGTCCATTACCGACGCAAAATACTGAAGGGTGGATTCGACACCTTTAGGCCCTCATTCCTATCTATTTTTACATCCAATTGAAATCATGAATTTATTAATTAAAAATGATGAAATCATATCGGCTAATCTATTTTTGTCTCAAATGTAATGTTAATAATGTTTGAATAAAAAAAGAAAATTTCATGTGTTCAATATTTATACTTTGACAAAAAATGGCACAGATGAAGTTAAATAATACACTCAATAAGGAATGTAACTAAATTTTTCGAAGAAAATAATGATGCTTTTTTTCAGAGAAAAGAGCTAATTTTCAATTATTATATATAAACTTAGTATTGCATCTTAAAGAAATACTTCTATACATTTTCTGAGCAGTCATATAGTTATATAAAAATATTAAAAGTAAAACAACATTTTCATCTATATGTTTTATGAATAAACATTTTTATGCTCTAGGAATTTATTTTAAGTTGATTTTATACACCTTTCGTATGAACTTTCATTGATCGTTAAATGGTCATAAAGGAGTAAATATGGGCCGTTCCTTTTAAAAAGGTACAAAAGGCCTCTAGCCACCTATCCGGTATAATGGTTAATAACGTTGATTGCTGTTTGGTAGAGCCTGGATTCGAATCCTGGAGAAAAATGGATATTTATAAATGTATAGTACCTTTGCGGCATGGGGATACTCTAAATAGCCGCCGAGCCGCAAGTCCTCTTACAAGGTTGGTGGAGGAGATGTTGATGCCCCTGATCACCCCCAGGGTCTTTTCCCTCTCAATTGAGGTGAAACCGAGCCAAGTCGCACTGTCATCTATAGGGTGCTCAAAGTTACGGCTGACGCCAGGAGTACAGCTAACCCTTTGCCACGATGAATTTCGTGAGCCTCGATTTGACACCGCCAGATAAGTGGCATTAGCAACAACAAAAATATCTTAACATTAGAGTGAGGTTTCAGCAATCTAACTTCGCAATTATTTTCTGAAACAAAACTTATTTGGTTTATTCGCATTCAGTGAAAGAATTTTCACACACATTTTTTTCCTAATCAAAATAAATGTTTTTACAAAATTTAATGTTGGCATAAATAAACTAATCTACAATGCTCTTTCTTAAAATCATAAGATTCCATTAAAATCCTTGAAGAGGTAGAAAGATTAAGTAGAGTCATAGAATTGAAAAAAAATAATACCACAAGAAGGAAAAAAGTTCTAGTTGAGCCTTACCTGTGGCTCGTGGTGTTCCAAGTGTTGTGTACAGAAGGAAGATTCTTACTGAAAGTGTTCTTATTATAAGTACTCTTCTCAATGATTGTTCATTTTTCACAATTGCCTTTCATACTGTCATTTACGTGTTACTGGTGTAGGTGCATAATTTGATAGGTGACGTCTTCAAATCTACTTCCACTGATGTTATCAAGATGTGTAACAATTTTTTTGACGTCTGTTCTGTTCATCGGTTTTCAGTTTCTGCAGTTGACACCAACTCAATCGAGATGACGTTGAACAGAGTTATAAATGAATGTGCTTGCCTAATCAGAACGTTGTATCATCATGAGATTGCTTGGTGCTTACAATCGTTTCACATTCATCATATTTGCATATATATATATATATATATATATATATATCCCCTTACAGGTTCTTCCTGTCTGTTGGCCATAATTTCGTAAATACGGTATTGATTTCATGGTTTTTCTACTATTGAATGTTACATTTAATCTATGGTCGGATCCCGAATTAACGAACCCCTATGGAATGATTTTTTTTCTTCACCCGAATAAATAGAAGGCAAAAACTCCTATTTAACGAATAATAAATTCCGAATTAACGAATTATTTCTACAGCTGAAAAATTTATTTTTAATTAGTTCGTGTTAGAAAAATTGGACTTATTTCGAATGACATCCTTTTTGTTCGGAACAGAAAAAGATTTTTACTGTCGGTGACAATTTAGACGGTCAAGGGTGCAGAGCATTATTAGAGTTATCAGGTGCAGATGAGTCATGAATGTAATCTATCATATGAGATTTTGGATAAGATAGGGAATTCTTTTCTTATCTCATCCTACTACACAACTCAGGGATATTTTAAGATTTTAATGATTATGTTACATTTGATGGATCTGTGCAACTGAAGTTGAGGAAATTATGAGGTAACACTTGAAATGGATTCACGTTCTGATTCAATAACTGAATCAATTTGTACACAAAACCATTAAGTGTAGCTGAAGAACGAGATAAAGTTATCAAAGAGGTATATGCACCAATGCAGCCTATTAGATTTGAGACACTGTCATCAAAAATTCAAAAAAAAAAAAAGTTTCTTTTTGAAAATAGAATGAGACGTGGTGACTACCTAGAAAAACATACTCCTATTTAATGATAAAACCTTCTAGTGTAGAGTCTGAACGAGCATTTTCTTCGGCAGGAGAATTTGTTATAAGAATAAGAAGCCATATTTGAACGATTAAACGCTGGGCGAGCTGTGTTTTTTAAAAGTTTATTTACAGAAACACAAAAAATGAATAAATGGTGTATTTTAAAAGTTTCATTGTGTACTACTTTTATTTATTTATTTTTTTACGATGAATTAAGTTTTGTTTTGATTTGTTTCAATACAGAATAATAACCAATTTTTAAATTATGTTTTCAGTTTTACTATCTATTTTTAACTATTTTAATGTTTAAGTATTTTTCATAAATAGTCCAAACCTGCTGTGACAGATCTATACGCGATCGGAAGAAGAGAATTGTGATATGTAAATTAACTTACTATAAATAGGCGAGGTTTTCTAGCTAGAAAGAGAAAAGAGAAAAGGGGCAAAGATGCACTCGAAACAGGTGAGATTGCTTCTAAAGGTATACTATTAGAATTAGTTAATTAATTCTTGTTAGAAGGAAACCTTAAAGTGACGATTGTTCACTAAGATTGAATTAAGATTAGAATATATCAGTTAATATAAGTTAGATCCTTAATTAAAAGAAAGATCAAGTTTGTTAGTCGCCTAATCGCTCACGTAATACTGTCGTTGTTCCGCTTTCACAGTTTTCTTTGAGACATTATCTTAATCATGAAAATCCGGTATATATTCACGAAGAGTGTAATAGTACTTTTAACAGAGAGAGAGAGAGATTTCGCGCGACCAATGATAATCTGCCAAAAAAGATTAATTTTAACTAATTTCGTAATTTTCATCGAAGTCGGGCAGCTAATTACGGTCAAAGCAGTCATAAATTATGATAAAATAATAACATAGTTACTTTTTTTATAACGTAATATATTTAACATTCCGTTTGTATTTTTAGATTTTGGTTGAGAATATGCTCTAAATGACCAACAATAAAATGATAAAATAAACTTTGTCATTGAAAAAAATAATAATTTAGGAAATACCTTTTCTTTATTCTTTCTACTTTTTACTATATTTGTATAATTATTAAAATATTATTGTCTGTAAAATGATTTATTTTTCCCTTATAAGAACTAAATCTTAAACTGCTTGTCATAGCTATTATTTCTTCTCAAACTAAATAGTTTTGGAATAGTAAAAAAAATTCAAACCCTGCGAAAGACTAAAAACAATCATAATATTTCATCACATAAGAATAAAATTATATAATATATTGATATATAGAATGTAAATATAGTTAATGTTTAACATACGATACTCAATCATACTTTCACTGTAGGAAAAATACTAATTAAAAAGATAATTTTTAAAAGTAATAAAATCAATGCAAACATTTCTTAAAAGTAGGGAAAATATAACATTGTTTAATTGAATAAATGAAAAAAATTCGAATAGATTTCTATATATAATACATACTTACTTTTTTTCTGTTTTAGGGAGCTCATTTTTCTTTATTGTAATCAATTATAATTTTATAAATAAAAATTAATGAAAAAGCTAATTATACCTCTTATGTTGAATTTTTCAAGCTATATACGTATACATAAGTATTAATCTCCCAACAATTTTTTTTCTATATTAACTTTACATCAATTTTCTTTCACATATTCCCTGGGCTATTGTTCGTAGTTTCATAAAATATTGTATTAAATAATTTCAGGATAATTTATTATTTTTAAAAAAGAATATAAATGTTATAATTTATTTATTTTAGTAATGGTATTTAATAATTCATACTTATTATTGTAATCTGTGTATTTTTTTAATTGCGTGAAATTTTTTTTAAACTGGAAAGTAATTTTCAATCGATTGGTTAAAAAATGAAGAGTAAAATGATGAATGAAAAAAAAATATCTATACTCTTAAGGCAGTGCTTCTCAAACTTTCAATGCTGGCGCCCCCCTTTTCAATCACAATTTTTATCGCGCCTTTTGTATTATTCATTAATGTAGTGAATGCAATAATAATGCACTTTGACGCTTAAGCTATAATATGATCTTAATTATAAAACCATACAAATAAATAACGTGTAAGTATTAAATTTGTATACGTTACTTTTAAGAAAAAAAAAAAATTAAGTATTGTGGATAATTATTATGTTATTTTTCCTCTTTCTCTAATTTTTAAATTGAACATATTGTAAAATGCGGTGGCTGCTTAGAAGACAACAAAATATATATCAGCTAAATATAGAAAAAACTCAGAGTCAATTTCAATCATAAGCATTCCTTATAAAAACTTTGCTTCCAAGACAAGCCCATGGAATCTTCGTTGGGTACTGTCAAACTTGTGTGTTCTTAATTTAGTATTAATTAATTAGTTATAAAATACCTGGTGCAAGCACTGATACATTATAAGTATACCTGCTGAAGTGTCCTTTTGCACGAGTTCATTTATATAAGAAAATAAAACATTATTGATATAATAGTTGAATTGTAAGGAGAGTAAAGCCAAGTGCGCGACAACGTTTACAAAATGTAAATGATTTTAAAATGATTGCTTCCAATTATAATTAGTTTTAAGCGAATTTTAATTTTAAGCCTCACAGAATTAGCATTATAATTGATGTTAAATAATGAACAATAATTTAAAATTCATATGAAGAATAATTGTATTATTTTTAATATTTAAAGCGAAAAAGACTTCAACATGTTTTAAACTCCGGGAGCAGGCGTACTGATACGGCTGAGCGGGTTATTGAGTCACCCCAATCCTTTTTTTATATATATATATAATTATTTTATTGTACACGATACAAATCGTGATTCCAGAGAATAATTTAATTAAGAGGAAGCAAACTTACCTACTCTTCCAGAACTTTTCAATTCTTTTTCTTGGTAACAATTAAATCGTTTTGCCAGAATTAACGATTTCCGTGATTTGTGTGTCCCGCGCGACCACTTCCGGGTTAAAGTCTTGGCCAAGTAATCCTTCAAAGTGCTCTCCTGTGATTTTCCAAATATCATAAAACTCTTTTGCATGGGAAAAAAGCGCAACATTGGTGAAATATATAAATAATACATTACTTACAACTTCCCTAAATGAGAAAACAAAACACATAAGAGAGGGGTCATAACTAACTGTACCAATAACTTCTAGAAGGTCAAATAGATTATCCGCAAAAAACGGATTACAGCTATAATAAAAGTACATTTTAAAATAAACACAGGATGAATTTTATGTTCTTAAATTTTTCTATTCTGTCTGATTTTTTTTTTTTCTCTGTGAAAGAAAAATCACTTATCATGAGATTACAGCTAATAAAATAAAAGTTTTTATTTGGTTTTTTGGATCAAAAGTATAGCTAATTAGGTATTGAAGAAGTTTTTATTTTTGGTGATGACTTATATCGCCTATAAATTATATCAGAGTAAAAGTGTACTTTACTATGTCTGAAAGTATTTTGTTTTTAAATTCATTCCAGTAAATTAATTATTTTTTAAATCTTTATTTTCGATATGTTCGCGCCCCCTCAGGTATCGCGCCCACTTCAGGGGCGCCCTACAGTTTGAGAAAACACTGTCGTAAGGTATCCTGACTACATTCGGGGAACGGGGTTTTGAAAAAGCGTAAAAGAGAATAATATTTTTGATATTTAGTATCATCTAAAGTAGAATATAAATTTTAAAAATATTTTTGCAAAAAAAAAAAAAAAAAAAAAAAAATTAATTGCGTTTTTTTAGCAAAAATGAAGAAAGAATGACATATTTTCAAAAACATTCTCCTTTTATAGAAAATGCTTCTATGATAATAATGTTTTGCATATCTCTATAGATAAGATTTCGCGATACAGAGCCTGAACTAGGATTTTTGAAATATATTATTTAGAAGTGGATTGATTAAATACATCAGATTAGAGATCGCTTACTACTTCATTTGATCGTAACGCAAATGTATTTTTTATTATAGAAGCATTTTCCATAAAAGGAGAATGTTTTGAAGACATGTCATCCTTTTTTTGCCAAAAAATGACATTTAAGTAATTTTTTATTCCAATAATATTCTTAAAACAATTTGAAATGTATATTCCAGTTCAGGTAACATTAAATATAAAAAAAATATTCATTTATACGTATTTTCAAATTCATGGATCCGAACGTAGTCGAATACCTTAAAACTGGTAGAGGCAAGAAATATCCACACTTTTAAATACTCGCAATTCAAAAATATTTCAACTGAGTTTTACGAACACATAAAATTTATTATTATTTTATAATGTGAAGTATAGAACGCGAAAAAAAATAGAATGCGTAGTACAAAAGTTCTTACTGAAAATGAAATAAATATGCTATTCACGAATGTCATAACTTTCTTCCTTTTGAGCCATGAACAATATTACAATATATCATTTTTCCTCTGATACGATAACTTAATTAAGAAATAAATTTTTCTTTCTAAAAAATTAGCAGTCATCGTAGATAATGAAAAATTGTACTTTATCAAAAAAGTAAAAGGAATCACTGGAAAATTGATTGCATGAATTTGTGAAAAAAAAAATGTCACGAAACCCCATGAATCAAAACAGCAGCATGAAATCGACTTCTGTGGTAAAATTGATTCGTAATAGTTTCTTTTTTCACCAATCCTCTTTACTTAGAAATATTTTTTTCCTGTTTATAGAAAGACAGAACAATTAAATTTGGAATCCTTTTTCACCAATCCTCTTTACGTAGAAACGTTTTTTTCCTGTTTATATAAAGTCGGGCATACAACCTTTTTTTAATACATTTTTGAATTCGCGTGGTCCATGGAGTGACCTCCTTTTTATTTCTAGCGGATGATTTATTTTGCATGTGTAGGATTCCTAATTATTTCGTGGAAAGACGAGGACAAAAATCTTTTTTAAATTTTAGAATCTGAAAAACCAACTTTTTAGAGATTTTGATCTAAACGTAGATTATATTCTAACATTTGATACAAGAGAGGATAACGATTTCGATTCCTCAAACAATTGTAAATGCAACGAATAATAGCAAAATTTTAATTTTATGTTAAAGTAAAATGGGAAATCGCGTGAATTCTATTTTTATAATTTATTTACGATTTGCGGAAGATAATATGAAATATTCTAATTTAGTTTTCAGGTTTTAAGTATAATTATGTTATTTTACAATATTCTTTACTGATACTTTTTCAACAATTATTTCATTTCGCAATCGATTCAGTTTTAGTTTTAAGGTATGGGCTTAATATTAGAGCAACAGATAATAAATTTAAAAAATATCTTTGTCCGGAAATAAAACTGCATTTTTCCATTACTGTTCATCTATCATTTGGCCACATAACAAATGTGCTTTCATAGTAACTCGATAACAGAAAAAGCTTTGAAAGTGAAAAATAATTGAATTCGAAAAAACTAAAAGTTTTGGAAAATCATTACACCGTCTTACTCGAAATTACGTTATCAAAGCTAATATTAGAAGGTCAATGTCGCAACACGATTTAACGAGTCATCCAAAAAAAGGCGAACAAGGCAAAAGAAATTGTTCCATGTATGAAATAGATAAAAAAATAAAGAAACAGATCCAATGACTTTTCCTTTCTACAATTTCCTCGACGAATTTATTTCGATCGCTCACGTTTCTTCTAGACTAGTGTTTCTCAAGGTGGGGCCTATGCCCCACAAGGGGGTAGTTTGACTCTTAAGGGTGGCATTTTGAAAAAGGACTCATTTAGAGTGTAAATTAGCGTAGTGACTTGAGACTAAAGTTAACTAAATTGGTACTCGACGTAATATCTCTTTACAACAAGCATCAAACTGCGAGGGTCTCACTCAATTTTTTTTTATTTCTATTTCAGTTTTCCATTGTAAATTTTGAAATTTTACTTACTGTAATAATAATAATTTTCTAGTGATTCCCTAAAACCTTGAAGTTTCATTTATCATTTAAGTGTCATAAATATATACTTATTTATGTATGAGGGGCATAAGAATATTTAAAAGGCTGATGGGGGACGTAGTAGAAAAAGGTTGAGAAACATTGTTTTAGACCAGGAGTCGGCACCCTGCGGCTGGCGAGCTACATGTGGCTCTTTGGGTGTGAAGCTGCGGCTCTTTAGTTCCATACGCAAATATTATTTATTTTATCAAAAAAAAAACCCCATTTAAAAATCGTTCTGAATCGATTAACGAGGATTAGGCACCATTTCTATCTCTCAGCCACTTATACTCGCTTTTCGCCGCAACCCTCCCCGTAACACGTTTCGTCACGGTCGTCTGTCCGTTGGAAGCTCTCGAATGACGCCGTCGTAGGATGTTTCTATGTAGGTTTTAATTCGCTTTCAACGCAAGACAATTTGGCGTCTTCACTAGTGCTTTGGCTGTGACGTATAGTTTGTTGTTTCAAGTACAAGAATTAGAAGCGAATTGTCTTCTCAAAGGTATGTATGTACATATATAATAATAATAATAAAACAGAATTAAAGGTAGGTAACATAATAAGTATTATATTTTTAAAATATATATTATATACATTTTTTTTCTCCAAATAAGGTACCTAACTACTCTTTTGAAATCGATAAGAATTGTCAAAAAAGAAACAAAGTACTACTGTTGGAAAGTGCTTTTTATTAAAATATATATTTAATAAATAACCTATTTTATTATTTATCTATTTTATAGCTTTATTATTTAAAAATAAGTGTTAAAATAATAATTACAAGTGTAAGTACCTATAAATTGTTATTTAATAAACCTATTTTTGAACTCTAAAGATCAAAGTAGGTAGGTATTTGCAGTTTTAGATTGTTTATATGTTTGGCAATTTTCATTGATTTCCGCATAGTTTTGCATAACACCTTTATTCGTAAACTAAGTATCTAATATTTGCCAAAAATAAATAAATTAATTAATTAAAAAAAGTGTGTGTGTACTTATGTACGCACGTAAGAAGTTATACTTCTTTGCCGTAACAAGATTAAAATCTTTCTAAAAATCTTTAGAAGGGCAAGCTGGGCCAAGGACGAAAGGCAGTCCCGAGCAGAGTTGAACGATACTAACCTTCAGTCAATCGGACCAGCCAAATCTGAGATAATCGCGATTTTAATAA
>BMAV01015557.1:26227-37131 GCA_019973955.1 Trichonephila inaurata madagascariensis
CCTATTATCTACACACGAATTATAATAGAGGAAACAGCTCTACGAGGAGAACCTATGGTCCGAGTTTCATTAACGAATCTCAAAAATCCTCGGAGCTATGCGGGATTTTAAAAATATTGTAACTAAAATAATTTAAAAATGTTAAATATGGGTAAAGAAATGGGACTATGGTCATGAAAAAATATATCTAGGATGCTCATAGAAAGAACAATTGAATCCAGCCGGTGCGGTCGACCAAGGTGGCATAGGATTTGAGTTATTTCTGGGGAAGCCCTGTAAGGGGGAGGGGGGGGCAATTCCACGTAAAGCTCGTGGAATTGGTGGACCTCGAAAAATCATGTTCCAAGCTCAATTCCTCAGAGGGGTGGAATTTTTTCCAATCCTCATAGGATTAACATGGGAGAATGATATTATAGTGCTTAAGCCCTCCCCATGCCTACACAATGGGAATGAAGCAGTTGACTGGATGGGTCTGGACGAGTAGAACACTTGGTTCAAATCTCAAGTCCGAGACTCGAACAAGAGCCAAGATATTGTGAATTTAAACAAATTTAAAAAGTTTAAGGCAATGAAAAACTATGGAAGAAATAGCCCTATGAGCATGATATTATAATAACTGGAAAAGTAGATAGAGAGGGATCGAATGAGAAAGATCCGAATGGACTGTAAGGCTCGGGTGCCGAGATATTGGCCAAAAAGCTTTAGAAGGATGGGAGGGGGGATGCGTCCCAACAGATATGGTTTACAACAATAGTTTTTATGATTCCCCAAATATCAGTCCCATAGCACCAAAAAAGTGGCATGTTAAAATATTAGACAATGGTGTGCGCGCGCGCTTCGGTGTCTTAAAGGTATGCGCGCTCACCGTAAAGATTGACCTTCATCCTTTTTCCATAACGCCCAAAAAGAAGTATAGTTTCAAAAATAAATATACGAATACACAAAAGGCTCTTATAATTTGCTACAATGTAATACATTTGTTTATGTTCATCGCAATGCGTTCGTAGTAAATACATCTATAATCATATACTTGCAATTGTTATTTAAATAGGTAAACTAATATTTACACAAATGTTTTATGTATATGAAACACAATTTAAAGATTAATTTATTAATTTTTTTAATTTCCTGTAAGTATGTTTGGTTTAATAACAAAAAGTGTTCAAACAAATGCATCAGAAAAGCTCCGTAGACGAGGAACGATCTTTTCCTACTAGTAGTGGCGTCACAAATCAGCGCAAAGCAAAGATTCGCAGACACGAGGGGTATAGTTCAGTGGTAGACTATTCGACTGCGGATCGAGAGTTCCCGGTTCAAACCCGGGTGTCCTCTTCTTCAGGTAAGTGAAGAGAAATGTTTTTTTGGGGGGGATTTCGAAGGCGGCAATGATCTGTCCCGTTCTGTATATTTCTAGACAAAGCATTTTCGTATCCGTTCCTACGGAACGCAAAGCAAAGGTTCGCTGACGTGGGTGTATAGTTCAGTGGTAAGGCATTCGACAGCAGATCGAGAGGTCTCCGGTTCAAACCCGAGTGTCCCCTTCTTCACGGAAGTGAAGATAAATATTTTCGTGAGAATTTTGAAGGCTGTAATGATCTGTCCCATTCTGTTTATTTCTAGACAAAGCGTTTTCGCATCCATGACGGTTTGCGTCACATCCGTGACGGTGTGCGCACGCATCGTAAAAATTTACCCTCCTATTTCTGTAACTCCCCAAAAGAAGTATAACTTCAAAAATATGCAAACTGCGTCGTGATAAACACGTCCTGATAAGTACGATTTCGCCAGTCGGCCACAAATGCGACGAAACTATGTAATTACACTCAATCAGTACGTGAGACAGTGAGACAAAAAGTGTTTCGTGTCTAAATTATTTATTTTAAAAATTAAATTATTAGAGATTTATTTATTTTATTTCAATAAAAGTATTTTTAATAGGGAAATATCGTTGTAAAATGTTTTTTGATACATTATGTTTCATTATACCCAGTTTCTCGTATGTATTTACGTAGGTATAAGTTGACATAGTAAATAATTGCAAAACTTGTCATCTGCTGTTTTGGATACTTAAATAATAATTTAAAATTTTTTTTATTGCAGTTTCACCGCAAGAATGGCATCTGCAAACGAAGAAGAACTGAAGAAGAGCATCGAGAATTCATTCGGAATTGGCTTTCATATGCAGCTCAGATGGCCTTCCGACTTGTCTCATTTGTCACGAAAAACTCCCACGCAATAAGAAATCAAATTTATAGAGAGCACTACAAAACGTACTCAGTTTGCTAGTAAATATCCAGCCGGCGAAGAACGAGAAAAAGCTGTCGACGAGCTCCAAAAACAAACCCAGCAATCAAGTTCCATGTTAAGTAACTGAACGCAATCTATAAGTGATGTTAATCCGGCAAGTTTCGCAGTATCACTAGTAATTGTAAAAAAAGGCAAACCATTCACAGATGGTGAGTATGTCAAAGATTGCTTCCTACGTGCATCTGAAGAACTGTTTCGTGATTTCAAATGCAAACCAGAAATCTTGAAAAAAATGAAAGATTTGCCACTATCCGCTAAAATAGTACGATAGAATAGCTAAAATGTCTTCAAATGTAACATACACTCAATAACAAAAAAACAAAAACAAAAAAACCGATTCACCAAGAAGGAGTTGCCCGATTGTAATGAAATTTCGTATGCAAATACATTTGTACCGAACATGCAAATGATTAAAATTTGATGTCCAATCCTGGCAGTCCCAGTCCAGAACATCGGGATTGCTCACTCAGCAGTGTCTATAAGAAGCAATTCTCAATCTGATGGTCAAAATTTCTGTATCATTGCGATTTAGGGTACCTTTCAACGACTGAAAAAATGTCTCGCCGCAGGATTTGAGCTCATTACGAGCAACTGTCAGAGTTTGAAAGAGGTCGTATCATTGGATTGAAAGAGGCAGGTTGGGCAAATTGGAGAATCAGTCGTCATATAGGTCGAAGCGATGCGGTCATTAGAAGATGCTGGCAAGAATGGGTGGACAGAGACAGATTTCAGCGTCATGATGGTAGCGGTCGACCTAGGGCCACAGCAAATCGGGAGAACAGATTGATTGTCAGATCAGCTATCACAGCGCCTGATTCATTGTAATCAACCATCAGACAGGTGACCCGTACACGAGTGTCCGCCATGACCATTCACAGACAGCTGTTAGAGATAAAATTACGCTATTACCGACCGCTATGCCTCCTGCCAATCACGCCTGCACACTGTCGAGCCACATTACAGTGGTGCTGGGCTCGATAAGGTTGGAATCATGCTGACTGGGTACGTATAGTACTTAGCGACGAATCCCGCTTCCAACTGTGTCCTGACGATCATCGAAGATGTGTCTGGAGACGCCCAGGGCAGTGTGCAGAACCTTCTTTCAGTATTATACGCCACACAGGCCCTTAACCAGGAGTTATGGTCTGGGGTGCCATTTCTTTTGACAGCCGGACCCCTTTGGTCGTCATTAGAGGCACACCTACAGCACAGCGGTACGTCGACGACATTATGAGAACTGTTTTGCTACCATTCTTTTTGCAGTACCCTGGCCATATTTTTCAGCTAGATAACTCCACACCACATACGGCCCATGTTGCTATGAACTGTCTTACAGTTTGTCAAATACTTCCTTGGCCAGCTAGATCACCAGATCTCTCACCAATCGAACATGTCTGTTATATGATGGGAAGGTAACTGCATCTACCAGGGAATGTTGATGACCTGACCCGACAATTGGAGCAAATTTGACAAGAAATACCGCAGGGGACCATCAGGGAGCTTTATCATTCTATACCACGTCGTGTGGCAGCTTGCATCTAGGCTATAGGTGGGTATAAATAAATATAGGTATAAAAAAATCATTCAATTTTTCTGAAATTTTAACCATTTTCTATTTTGTACATAATCTTTTTACCCACTAATTTTTGTCTCTATCGGACAACTCATTCTTTTTTTTTTATTATAGAGTGTATTTGCAGGTGGAAAATATTCAACTTTCTTCTGCCTTATCACCTGCTATAGATGAGTCTTGTGACATAAATGACATGGCACAAGTTGTCCTATTTGTCAGGTTTATGTCTTCCCACGGTCCAAAAGAAGAGCTTCCAGGATTGCTAGCGCTCTCGGGACAAGCTAAAGAAGATATAGCCAATACCATGCAAAAATGCCTTGAAGACAATAAGATTGACTTAAATAAAATCGTTTTCAATAGCAACTGATAGAGCCAGAAGTATGACAGGAAATAATAAAGGGGCAATAACGATTCTTCAGAGCAAAATAAACCACGAAATTCTTGCGTTTCACTGCATAATACACAAAGAAGCGTTTTGTGCCCAAACATTTCCTGTCAAAATAGTTGAGGTCATGAATTTGGTAATCACACAAAATTGTTAACAGCATCTTGTTAAAAGTACTCTACCATCGTCATTTTAACGAATTACTAAGTGAAATGGAAACTCTCAGTATTCCGACCTCCTTCCTCACAATAAAGTGTGATGGCTTTCCAAAGGTAAAGTGTTGAAACGTTTTGCTTTGTGCTTGAATGAAATAAATACATTCCTCAATGAAAAAGGCATTAATCACCCTGAATTAGAGAATGACAAATGGTTGAAAAATTTAACTTTATGGTGGAATCAGTGAAATTAAATGAGCTGAATCTTGAACTGCAAGGAAAGGGAAACCCAGCCTATGTTTTGGTAAGAATTGGTTTGTTTCGAAGAAAAATTAATTTTTCTTGCACAAAATATTCAGATCTGTAAATTACTTCATTTTCAATTTCTAAAGGAATACCACGATAAAACCAATGCAACTATTGATACTAATTATTTCAGCATAGTTATAAAAAAATTAAAGGTGAATTTGCTGACAGATTTGAGCAATTCAAAACCAACAACACCACTCCAGCATTCATAGTAAATCCTCTCAATATAAATAGTAATGAAATCAACATTGTGAGCCATTTGGAATTGATACTGGATCTCTACGAAATGCAATTGATCGATTAAAAAAGTAAAGCTTTGTGGAGTGGAAAATTTACAGAGTTGAAAAGCAAGTTGGAAGAGTTTAAGGTCCAGAAATGTATGTACGGAACGCAACAAAAGTTGACAGCTTTGAAAGAAATGCTGCGAGTTGAGGCACTTATATTCGACGCATGGAATAGTCTTCCAGATTGCTACAATGAGGTGAGGAAATTGATATTTGGACTGCTGACTATCTTTGGATCGACATATTCATGCGAGAAAGCGTTCTCTTGCGTGAATATAATTAAAAGTAAAGTAAGAAGCCAACTAACAAATGAAAATTTAAAGTCGTGTTTGAGACTTAAAACAATAAGTTATGAGCCAAATTTATCAAAACTTTCTAAGACCATGTAAAGCCAATGTTCCCATTGAATTTGTTTGCTCAATTGTTTGTTATTGAAGTACAAGTTAGTGTTATATATAAAAATAAATAAATAAATAAATGTTTAATTGTTTTAATTTTTTTACTTAAATAATAAGTAATTATCTAATAAGGCCATACATGTGGGAATCCAACCGAAATCTTCCAAAAAGATTGGATTCTTCAGATGGCGGGGTTTTTATGGCGTGGTGTCTAGGGGTTTTAGGGTGTGTTAGTTAATTTCGAAATAAAATAGACAACATAGTTCAAGAAAGAAACTAGTTGAAAACTAAATAATTTATTAAGAATTATAGGGGAGTATTTACATGGGGAATATTTCAAAAGAATAGGAAAGTTAGATAAGCATATTTCGGAAGAATAGGAAAGTTAGATCACATTACTTTAAGGGAGGCAATTGAGATTAAATAGAATTCATTATGGTGCTATTAAGACTTACCGCCTGGCGCGGACGAATGATAGAACTCGTTATGGTACTATTAAGATTTACCGCCTGGCGCGGACGAAAGTGCGCTGACGCGCGAAACACGACTTCTCTCGACGAATGTTAGTGGGCCTCTCGCGAAAAAGGTTCATGTCGGCGTTTTTAAAAAGGACGCTAGATGGCGTTGATGTGGAATACTGTTTTGATTAGAATTGCCGACCTCGGTAAATGTGATATGATCTAACTTCTTACAAATGGAATATCCTACATACATATATTATCTAATTTGTTGTGAAAACACTACTTATATATGAATAAATATATATTTTTTCTAATGAATAAATAGATTAGTTTTTTTTTTATCAAAAAACTTTATTTATGCAAGTACTTTTCATTGTTGGCAAGAAAATCTTTGTTTATTACTATTTCATGAACCTATTTATATATTTTTGCATTTAATTTATTATTAAAATTATTTGTTATTTATTTTTGTGATTTGCATTAAATTAGTTTTTGCTTATGTTGCCTCCAGTGGCGCACACAAAGGGAGGGTCCTGGGGGTCCGGACCCCCCCTAAAGCCCTTGATTTTTTTCCAATTGGCTATAATTCTAAGTATATAATACGTAAAATTTAATTAAATATTTGTTATTAATGATTAATTTTATTAATTAATGCTAATTATGTATTCAATAATTAGTTTTTTACTATGTTTTGTTCCTGAAAATCGACAAAATCAAAATATCATGATACAAGAATGGGGAACTTTAAACCCAGGACCCCGCCCCCTTGAAAAATTCCTGTGTGCGCTACTGATTGCCTCATATATTTTTGGGAATTTTATCTGATTTTTCTTTATGATTATATATTTCTTACATATTTTTGGGATTTCATCTGATTTATGTTGATAATTATTTCTTATATATTTTTGTGATTTGCAATGCATTTCACTGTCTGATTGAATCTTTAAATAATTTGAAATCACCCATTTTTTCCTTGTTTTGAAACTCAAATTAATTTTAATTTCTCGACCGCCATCTTTGTAATTAAACGAGACTATCCATTAAGAAAATTATGCTCAATATAAGATTCACATATGGCTGGATGGACCAGCTCTTTTTTTTTTCTTTTTTTTTTTTTACCATTTAACCAGACTGAGCCACAGCAACGCGTGGCAGGGTACAGCTAGTAATTACATATAAAATATATCCCCCCAAACGTGTCTCAGCCAGTGCTTTAAAAAGTTTTATATCGAGTCCATACATTGCAAAAACAGTAACTTCCTTTTAAATGGCTAATAAGGTGTTTTTTGCTTCTAAGGATTATTTGTTTTATTTTATAGAAATTAATAAAACAGCTTTTCATTTCAATTACATCTATTTATCTTTAAATGTTTTTTTTTTATATTCTTGTGATTTATATTTTGTTCCAAAATCCTACTATTTAGAAATGATGATTATTTGGTTGTTAAGTAGTTAAAAAATCAAAAAGTATGGTGCTTTAATTATTTTCTTAAGAATTTTGACTTTTAAAAAATGTTTAGAGCGGTATTTTCAGGGAAGGATCCATTGCAACATACTGTTTTTAATTTTTTTGTTTTGTTTTTCACGAATACAGATGAAAAGTTTTCGTGTTAAATTTTGTATCTTATGTTTAAATGTGTGTAGAAATTTGTTACAAATAATTTTGGTTTTTGAATAACAATGAGCCATTTTAAATATGTGTGTATAAATGTCAAAGAATTACTTAATCGAAAAAACCTTCCAAACCTTTTTAAATATGACATACATACACATCCATTAAATATGATATATACTCATATCCATTATTATGAAGAAGACCGTAAGTAAATAATGATTATAATTAATATTATTCAAAAAGTAATTAATCTGAGTAGCGCTTCCTCGTAAGAGTGATTTAAGGCTCAGAAAATAACAAAAAAAGATGATGGTCTCTAGTATTTGATTGATTCGTTAAACGTTTTGAAAATGTTTTCTTCTGAAATTTTCAACTCGTTCTTAATTAAGTGTTCGTTGTTGTGGAAAGTTCAAATTTCGTGCCGGAAAGATGGTTTACAGGTGCAAACAATATTTTTTCCGTAACATTAAGTAGAAAGGTGTGCCTTTGTGCGACAAATTTCGCTTCATCTCCAAATTTAGTAACAAAATTGCACGCCTCAAGACAAATCTGGGAGTCCAAAATGATTATTTGGCATCTTATTACTAGGTCATGGGTGTCTAAACTATGACCGTTTTAGGACCACATTGCAAGAAAAAAAAATTGTTGGGCGGCACATACAATGCAATTACAATATTTTTACAACAAATTGAAATAAAAATTAACTCTTTGTAGTTTTATTATAATCAATTAACGATTTTCACTACAATTACGTAAAAATTTGGATTAGTTAGGTAGAGGTACACATTTATTTTAAATTTGTAAGAGTTTCGTTTCACTTAGTTTGGATTTCATAAAGATGGAAAAAATTCAAATTAATGAGATGGATGAGAGAGAATTTGCTTTTCTTGAACAAGAAAATCGATATTGGGTTCAATTGACTAGTTTACAATTCTTAATACACTTCCAAGATGTTTTTCAGTGATCTTTGTCCTATTTTTAATTTTTTGTATGCTTACAAATGTGGGTACTGCCCAAAGCTGAAGACATTAATAAAGCGTGATTGTGAAAATTAGGATGAGTGAGAAAGTGCTTGTGGGGCCTATGGGAGCCAATTTGGAAATTTATCGCTGGATGGGTAATTTTTATAAAACTCCAAAAAAGAAACATTCCCAAAATTTTCTTTTAGTGGAATGCCACTTTGCGGTTCAATGCATTCTATTTAAAAATTTGATTATTCGTTTCTAGAGGAAAGGGGAGTAGAAAAAATGTTGAAATACTCTTCTTTTTTTCGAAAATCTTGAAATCTAGTTTCAAACTCTTCAATTAAATCAAAAATTAACGCCGCATATTTTGTGCAAATCACAGGTGTATGTGCAGCCAAAGCACTGAAATGTGTCAAATCTTTTACAATTATTTGTGATTGTGCCAAAATTTCAACCTTCTTTCAAACGCTGCTATTGCTTGGAACATATTATTAATAAATTGATTTTTTCCTTGAAGATTCAAATTTAAATCATTCTAATATTCTGTTAAGTCTACTAAAAGAATTAAAACTAAAACCCAATCTTTGTCTTCAAATTCAGTCACAGGTTTCCCTTTTGTTTCCATAAATATTTTTATTTCAGTTCTCAAATCGTAAAATCTTTGAGTATTTTCCTCTTACTGAGCCATCTTACTTCTGTAAATATATGAAAAACATTGCAAACATTTATTTTTGTAATAAAAATGTATACATTTAAATATTTTCATTATATGCGTTTGGTCCTCATTTAAAAAGCTTTTGGGCCGCACTTTAGACAAGCATGTACTAAATGCTTCTAAAATGGCTTCAATGCCTGCGTAAAGATGATGCAGAGAGGAAGTGCTGACACTTCCAATACTGCGTTTGTGTGCTTTGGCTATATGCATATGCGAAACTTTGACTTTGTATTGATATTGCCGTGTTCTATCTTTTTGTGAATAAACAAGTTGCATTTTTGTGTATCTATGCATTAATTCTTTCGCGCAGAAAGTAAATCAGTTGCATTTGTTAGAAAGACAAATCTTGTAACAAAAATAGATGCCACGAGAAGGTTCCAGAGCTATTATTTGAGTAGACACAGCTAGAAACTTCTAGAACACTGGCAAACTTTCATAAATATTATTGTAGTGGAGATAGAGTTCAAAGTGAGTTTGTGTTTCCTTCACTTAATGCGATATTGAGACTACAGATTAGAGTGTCAGTGTGAATTTTGAATTAATGTGATTTTAGATGTACATTTTAGTTGTCTTCTATTTAAAAGAAGTCTTGTTTTTTATTTACTAGAGTTCTAGAATTAAATTTCTATTTACCCCTAAAGAATCTAATTTCTAAATTAGCGCACTTTTTCCTACACTTGTGTGAAAGAGGATCTACCACTTGCTTCGCTGTGTCATTTCAAAAATTCTTAATATTGAGAGAACCTGAAAACCATATTTTTCAGTGAAAAAATATTAATACTGAAACAGTGAATTTATTATACTATGAAGGGTTGTACTGCGAATGAAAATTATTAGGCCATACTTTTTTTATTGTTAAATTTCAAGGCTTGGGGAAAAATTTCTCTATAATTTGAAATTTTGTCATTTTTTTTGACATCTGGAAATATTAAATTTAATAATTTTTTCCCTATTTGACAGGGTTTTTTTAAATAGAAGGATCAGAACTTGTTTTTTTAGAGATAATAAAAGTGCTGAATAATATTTTATATACATTTCATGCATTTCATTAATTACAAAAGAAAAAAGAAGAAAAAAGAAAAACAAGGAATTCACTGCTAACGTCACTTTAAAGAATTGAATGAAAAGGCACATTATTAACCCCTCTTGTGATCGTGATGTGTGAAACTTTTTTTTTTAAAAAAAATTCATTTTGGAAAATATTTGTGCAAAATTATATTTCGTTAAAATAATTGCCTCTTCGAAAGTACAGTGCTTGACAATTGCAAAGAAACAGTTACTTTTTTCGGAATAATTAAGAATAGACAATGATTAAAAAAGGAAACTAAGTATATATTTAGTAGGGACAATGTGCCTTTATTATATTGAAAAATGGTACAGATACCGCCATATCGAAGAATTGAAAACTTAAAAATAAAAAAAAAAAATGTTCCTTGGATGATTTCCAAACAGCCACAAAAAATTGAACTTCAGGTCAGAATGATGCAGACATGAGTACGTTAGTAAGATGAGTCTTGACTACGGATACTAATGCACATTTTTCATCTGTTCTCCATGATCTCCACTAAACTATCGAGGAGTAGTCCTTAGGGGATATTGTCCCACACCTCTCTCAAGGTGGTTTTGAGCTCTTGTACTGTACAGGGTTCTTTGTGCAAAACATCTACCAAGAGCATCCTAGGCATGTTGTGACGGGCTCACGCGTCTTTTCTGTAACATAACCTCTGGGTTCTTTGA
>BMAV01015557.1:45851-73054 GCA_019973955.1 Trichonephila inaurata madagascariensis
ACGTCTTTCTTGTGAGTAGGCCGTCTAAACACTTGTTCCGAACTGTTCCACACTAAGCTTTCTCTAAGATTGCCCTCTTTCTCACTAAACTTTCTATCCTTTTAAAGGATATCTTATTTGCATTGTTGATTCGTTTTTCCTCTTGGAATTGGGTTGGAAAAGTTTTGCCATTAATCGTGGCCGTCAAAGAACGTAGGAGTTATGTTAGAAGAAGAACGCGAGAGATGTCACAAAGTCGCCAAAAAGGATGCCAAAGTGGCTGTATTTGTAATTCTTTAAATAATTAGTTTTAATCCATTAATTTTTATTAATTATAATTAAAATATTGTATTGTCATCCAAAATAGTCATGTATATAAAATTTCAGCTCAATGGAGCGCTTTAAAATGTATTTTATTAACGATTGAAAATTCCACCAAGATAAATAAATAAATAAATATAGAGAGAATGTGAGCTAATAGACTGTAGGAATTGAAAAAGAATGAAAGTTGCTAAAATTAATGAAATATAGCCAAGTGTTTATTTAATAGACATGGATTCTGGACATACACCACAAAATCCGTTTAATGAACTTTTTTGGTATTATAAGAACTGAGGACACACACACACACAAATATCTGATAAAGCAAAGGACAACCTCCGTGCAATCAATACAGCGGCAATAAAAGTAAACTATCCTACATTTTATATGCTGCTTAATGATAAAATTTTATTTTTGAAAATAAAAAAAACCAAATTATTAAAAGTTTAATTAACGTTATTAACAACTCAAACACTTATGAAAGATGGTACATTCTCCTCCAAAAACTGCAGGGGAAAAAAAATCACGTGCAATTTTTTTTAAAGAACGTGCAATTTGAAGAGTAAAAGGGAGAATTTATTCCTTTTTGTCCCAAAACGATGACAAATGAAATAAAAAAAGTTATTTAATCCAAAAATTTGTGTAAAAATTATGATGAAAAATAAACTGTGCGAGTCCTTATATGTGTATATTTAACACACAAACACGTGCGCGCTCCCAGTTACACACGCACAGTCATACTTACGTGTTTCAATCGCTGAAATAAAATTAATGGGATAAAAAGCGTAAGTTAAGAGAAAACTAGAAACAAAATGAATCGTTTGTTGTTATTTGCTGATGAGAAACAGCCTATCTGTTTTCGGCAAGAAATCCCTGTCCTCACTACACATTCATTGCAAATAACTTTTAAAATATACTATTTTTTTTCGCTTATTGCGTTTCATAAAAAGGTTTCTCAGCTCATCCATTTTATTTCTGTACAAAATAAGTTCTAAATCGATCCACGTTCAGAAATTATGTTAAGTTGTTGAACTCCATAAACATAAAGCTGAATTTATCGCTCGGAATTTCTTGACGAATTCAAGAACATCGTCTAGACGGAATATCCTTTTAAATGTATCTTTAATGAGCTTGTGACTGATGTCATGAACAAATATTTACGTCTGTTCAATAGATGATCTGTTCCACGTGCAACTTAACTAAAATATCACTTAACAAGTAATACAAAATTCCTACTTAAATAGACAAAGAAATATTTTATTTTAGCTACTTTATATATTAAATAGTTACAATTAATATAAATATGTATATACATAGGACATAATCACAACATTAAGTGGTAATTAATTTGTATTCATTATCATTAAAATATCGTATTGTCATCCAAAACAATCGTGTATATAAAATTTCAGTTCAACACTGAATGCTTTAAAACGTGAGAAAAAAAACTTTTCAAGTTTTGACACAAGTCGCCAAAAGGGTCACTAAGTCGCGAACGTGGCTGTATCTATAATTCTTTAAATAATTAGCTTCAGTCAATTAATTTTAATTAATTATAATTAAATTATTGTATTTTTACCCAAAACAATAGTGTATAGAAAATTGCAGCTCAAACGAGCTCTTTAAAATGTGAGGAAAAAAAACCTTTTCAAGTTTTGACACAAGTCTCCAAAAGGGTCGCTTAGTCGCCAAAAATGATGCCAACGTGGCTGTATTTGTAATTCTTTGAATAATTAGTTTTAATCCATTAATTTTTATTAATTATAATTAAAATATTGTATTGTCATCCAAAATAGTCATGTATATAAAATTTCAGCTCAATGGAGCGCTTTAAAATGTATTTTATTAACGATTGAAAATTCCACCAAGATAAATAAATATATAGAGAGTGTGAGCTAATAGTAGGAATTGAAAAATCCAAAGTTATATAATGTAGTAAAATATATCACATTTCAGGAAATATTATACTTTAAACAATGTTCAAATTCAGTCAGTCAACAAAGATACCACAAAGTCAGATTGTTTGTATTAGAATAGGATAAAGTCCCTTAAAAATTTTGTATTAGGTACTTGGACTATATTTGTAAATTGAGTACCGTCTACAGTATAGCGTATCCGAACTGGAGTTCACAGTTAGCTGGTTACGAAAAAAAAATTGTATTTTGGGAGCTTATAATATGAACTATATACGAGATATATTATTATTCAGATATTTTATTAACAATAAAATTAGCTTATGCCATTTAAAAGTCTGAGAGAGCTGTTAGAAAATGCTCGTATTTTCTGAAATGTTATTTAACCCTTTATCTACCGACGGTACTTATAAGTACCACTCACTTTAAAATTACATAGAATAACCCTTTTTACGAATACTCAGACGATACTTGGCAGGAATATTCTTTGAAATCCACTCTTCCCAGATATATGGCAGCACGGATTCTATGATAAGTATTTTAGGAGGAAGGCGAATAGTTTCATAGCAGAAATTTCATTTTCCGTTGACGGCGTTTTCAGCGGATTGCGAAGTTTATCATTTTTGTTCCGAAAAAATATAGTTAATGTCAAAAGGTGTCTATTTTTTGTATGTTAAGGAAGACCTTAGAAAACTATTTGACTATTTATTTTAAGGGAACAGCGTGTATAATTAATTTTACAGTTGAATACATTTAATGAATTCATTAGCTCTAACGAATTAAATTTCCCAAACTTGAGTATTTTGTTTATGTATATCATTTAATTTTCAATGCAGTGATTCGAAGAAAAGTATTACATGAAAAATACTGCAGTAAATCATAATGAGGTAGATAAAGGGTTAACTGATGAAAACACATTTTCTTACAACAGAAAATTCATGAGTTAGAAATTATTGTTTCAACACCAATTAATGGAGAAAAAGCTGGTTTTTGAGAAGTTTCACTAAACAGTATAATCATACAAAAGGAGGGCATGTGGTTGAGATGAAATTTGTTTTGCTGAACGTAAAGTTTAGTGAACTTTCCGTAAGTACTAAAACAACAGTTTAGTTGAACTTCCAAAAAATAAAGTAAAAATGTTAATTTTAAATCCGTTTTAAAATTTTTTATATGTTTCTAAGCTATGTTTTATGTTGTAATTTCTTTTCCAATATTCAATCTTTGATTGTTAAGGAAGATAATCGCACGAAATAATAAATTATGCATTAGTATGCGAGGGCTCACACATTTAAAGTAAGGGAAGGCATAAGTCAAACAAAACAAAAAAAGAAAAAAAAAAAAAGAGTAATAATTCGGTGCCCTTGACTTACGCTATGTTTGAAAAGTCGGGATCTTATGGGTTTATTAATTTAGGTTAAAAGCAATAGAAATAACTTTATATTATAATTAAATGTAAATCACGGGTATGTGAACTATACTGCAACAGAATTTTACTAAGAGATTTTTGCACATTGTTTACATTTAGTATAATTCTATTTACGATAATTTGTCATCTTCCTCACTCAAAATACACCGGATCACTGTCCAGATGGGCAAACGACAGCGCGCCTCAGATTTTTAAACAATCCTAAAGAAAATTTCAGTTTTATATTTGAAGAAATTTATTTGAGAGCACAAAAACCCATTATCTCCATTCCATTTTATTCCATAAATGAAGCTTTCCATAGAAATTTCAATACTTTTTGCATAGGTAACACACACACACAATAATTAGAATAATTTAAAGTGATTAAAAATTTCTGCATGTGCCAAGAATGGGGTGATCCACTTTAAAAGTATTCTCTTATTTGGTTTTACATTTAAATAAAAATAACGAAATATAGATTAAAATTAGCATTCATTACATCAGTATTCAAGATTTATAAATATACATTTTTTTGCCCTTTTATTGCATTTTATAATAAAAACTACATACGACACTCCAAATTTTTTGCACTCTTATGAAAATTACGCTCATCAGAGGTTTATGCGATGCATGAAGTATTCGAAGAAAGAATTCCTTTTAGCGATTCGGCATTTATATATATGTGCAAAATATACCTTTTTCAATTGTTTTCCATAAGGGCATGTACATGTGAAACATGTAAGTAAGATGCTTTTTTCAGATTAATTATTAGGTACACATTGAAAGTGGTAAATTTGTTTTGGCGTGCTGTAAGTCAAGTTAAAATGATGAAAAGATTCCAAAACGCTTACAAAGGAATCGACAAAAAACTTTTTTGCCAAACATTTGAAGAGGGTTTACGAATTTGCCCTTTTTTGTAGACTGGCCATTTGAAAATTAATTGAGTTAAGCATGCGTGTTCCGTGTTAAAATAAATCAACCAATACAATGTTTAAAATAAGAGTTCATAAGATGAAGATAAAAGAATGGTAATCTCAAACGAAACAAACAATTCTGTGCATTTCAACGCTTCGTGTAGCTGAACAGTGTGATGCTGATATTTGCTCAATCAGCATTTATCTTTTAGACTGGAATTATATCATGTTCGAATAGTTTACCTTGACCTCTGTAAGAGTTATTTTTTCCGAAGAAAAACCATATTCTTTGCTTCATGAATATATCTTATTTACACCATCCCATTTCGAAGCACTGACATTTGTGCTCTTCTAAAGCAAAATTTGATGCTTTAATTCTTTTTTTCCTCTTCACCAAACAGCGCATCTAGATACTTTGACATTAACATATAATTTCTCATTCCTTTATGGCCGTGGTAACCTAGTGGTCAAGGTAACGGACTCGTGACCGGAATGTCATGAATTCGAGCCTCTAGTACCGAGAAAAACCCGCCTTGCAGAGGGGACCGATGCATGTTAAATCTATTGAGGCTCAAACGTTGGTGTGGTGTGGAAGCTAGGAGAGGGGAAGATGACAGCTAAAGTGTCGTCTTCGTCACTTGACCATGGTTCAAAATGACGAGGTCCGTCACCAAAAGCCCTCGAGTACCTAAATAGTGGGGCGTTGATAATCATTCACTCATTCCTTTATATTCCGATTCTGATAATTCAATTTCCTATTGACGCGGAAAATTGTTGTTTTTATACTTCCTTGTTCTTTTTATATTTACGCTTCTTTCTCTTCCATCTATTGACCAATCTATAAATAATGTCGACGTTGTAACGGTTTCACGGCAGTAATAAAAATTAGCAAACGCTTCGATATGATATCTTGGAAAAAAATATATATTGCTCTGTCAGAGAAGTCTGCTTATTTTTAATATACACTGCTGTTTATAAAAAATGCAACACCGTGAAAGAATCATCAGAATTAAATGAACTTTGCAGAAAATATCAATTATAGGATGTTACGTAAAATAGTCGAGTTTCAGAGCCACCGCGCATACACGGCGTGCGCAGCGCCATCTGAACTGATGCTAAAAGGGTATAAATAGAGGGCTGTAGTGAGACGTTAAAAATAGTTAAAGATTAATTGTTAGTGACAAACGTTTAGTGAGACCTAAGTAAGCCTCCACGACGGAATAAGGAGAAATTCCAAGAACTTACGAACTTTGAACGGGAGAGGATTATCGGTCTTAGAGAAGGATAATTTTCCTATCGCGCAATAGAAGCTCGTGTGCAGCTTAACAGTTCGACAGTGATGCGAGTTTGGAAGCAGTGGACCGACGAGCACCGAACAACTCGAAAAACTGGCAGTGGATGACGGAAGGTAACGTCAGTGCGCGACGATCGACACCTGCCCCGCATGGCGGTGAATGACCGTACAGCTTCCTCCAGGCAGTTGGCAGCACGTTGGTCTACTGCTGCTGGTGTACTAATGTCGGCTTCGTCAATTGGTCGACGTCTACTGCACCGTGGATTGCGTGCAAGGGTGCCTTTATACAGGATCCCCCTCACGGCAAACTAATGACGGTTGCGTCTGCAATGGGCTCATGAGCACAGAGCCTGGCAAGCTGATTGGCACCAAATTGTCTTTTCAGGTGAATCACGCTTCAGTTTATGGGACCATGATGGTGGCATTCGTGTTAGACGCTATGCCGGTGAACGCAGTCTTCCAGAGTGCGTTATCGAACGACATAGTGGGTCGACACCCAGAGTTATGGTTTGGGGTGAGATTTCGTATCATGTACGATCCAATTTTCTACAAATTGAGGGTAATCTCAATAGCAACAGGTACGTCCGTGAAGTACTACAGCTCAAAGCCGTTCCTTTCCTCAAGGCATCCCTGGAGCTACCTTTCAGCAGGATAATGCAGGCCCACATGTTGCATAGACTTTTCAAGACGTCTGTTCAGCCCAACACATGTAACTTCTTCCTTGGCCTACTTATTCACCGGATATGTCACCTATTGAGCACGCGTGGGATTTGGTTGGTCGAAGTCTCGCTCGTGATCCGCGTCCTGCAGCTTTAAAAGACGATTTTTTGCTGCGAATACAAACAATATGGAATTTTCTTCCTCAAGCAGACATTCAAAATTTGTTTGATTCCATGCCACGTCATATAGCAGCACTTATTGTAGCGCGTGGTGGCTACACCAAATACTGATACACTTAATATTGTTTTTTTTTCCTTTGAAAATTTCGCCATTTATTTGTACTAATACGAGTAGTTTGTGCATCAAATTTCTTTTAATTCTGATGATTCCTTCATGGTGTTGCATTTTTTACAAACAGCAGTTCTTGCAAGAATGTCTGCAGTATCTTATAAATAAAGATTTTATCATATTTCTTTCAGTTGCTTAAATTTAAGTTTAGCTTAATGATTTTCAAAATAGAAAATGCAATGAATGACTTGTATTATCATTAAATGACGTGTTTGTGCGTAGTGTTTTCATTTTCTGACAAGGGGAGGGCACGAGTAAGGAAATTCATTTGGGGTCGAGACTTGGTGTAATAGTAGTACTTCTTTAGAGTGTTCAACCCTCAATGTAATTCCGCCGAATGGCCAGTCAATTCGGAGAAAAAAGCCTTCGAAATTCATGCTTAGCATTTATACAATTAAATTTCAATTTCCTCCAACGATTTCGTAGCCTGGTTGATATATCGTCTGTATACTATGCGCGGGGTCAATGTTCAATTCATCGATCAACTTTTTTTTTCATTTCATTTAATTATTTTTAAAATTAAATAAACTTATTTATATGTATGAAAGGTTTATTTGATATTAAATGATATTTTATGTAATTATATTGTATTTTATAAAGTAAAAAAAATACGGTAATTATATAAATATTTATATTAAATTTTATAAATATATTTTTATTTTAATAAATAATATTTATAATAAAATATATAATAAATATTAAATGACATTATACATAAAAATTAGTTACAAATAGTTTTATAATGTGAAATACAATATACTATAAAGTATATTATTAATAATAATATAAAGTATATTATTATTAAATTATTTATTTTATAATTAATATAATAAAAAATATGTCTTTTTTATGCATTATTAATTTAATTATTTTATAATTTTATAAAACATTTAAGAAGTCCTTTTTAAATAAATTTAAATAATTTAAAAAGTTTATTTAAACAAATAAAAAAAATAATAGTAATTTCAATGATAAATAATAAATTTAATAATAAATTATTATTTTCAATAATAAATTACTAATTATAATAATAAATTAATAATTTCAATTATAAATAATTAATAATTTTAATTATAAATTAGTTATAATTTTAATAATAAATTAATAATTTCAATAATAAATTAGTAGTAATTTTAATAATAAATTCATCATAATTTTAATAATTTAATAATAATTTTAATAATAAATTAATGATTATTTTAATAATAATTTAATAATTTTAATAATAAATTAATACTTTTAATAATAATTTAATAATTTCAATAATAAATTAATAATTTCAATAATAAATTAATATTTTTAAAAATAAATTAATGACTTTAATTATAAATTAATAATTTTAATAATAATTTTCATTAATAATAATTCTTATTAATAATAATTCTTATTATTAAGAATGCATTTTAATTATTAATAATTTTAATTAATATAATTATTTTATATAATTTTAATTCATTATTATTTTAAATATTTTTATTAATACTAATTTTACCTAATTTTAATAATAAATAATAAATTTATTTAATTTTTTTTACTTTTTAAAACACAAAATAATTACATAAAATATCATTTAATATCAAAAAAACATTTCATAAATAAGTTTATTTAATTTTAAAAATTATTAAATGAAATTAAATAAAAAAGTTGATTGATGTATCGAACCCTGACCTCGCGCGTAGCATGCAGACGATATATCAACGAGGCTACGAAATCGTTGGAGGAAATTGAAATTTAATTGTATAAAAGCTGAACATGGATTTCGAAGGCTATTTTCTCTGAACTGACTGGCCATTCGGCGGAATTACATTGAGGGAGGAACATCCTAAAGAAGTACTACCCTTGAACCAAATCTCGACCCCAAATGAATTTCCTTAGTCGTGCCCTGCCCTTGTGAGTATGCAAATATCGGTGTAACGTTTACAAGAGCAAATGTCTAAAAGTAATAAAAATAAAAAAAATAAAGAAAAGGAAAAAGAAAATGGAGGCAATATCTGTCATTACCGTTTTTTTCTTTTGTTACCAAAAGAAGTTATTTTTAATAAAAAAAAGCTCAGATAACTGTAAAAAATACAGATAGTAGTTAAATATAAATTGTGATTAATATTTCTTTCTAAACACATACGTGAAATTGGAGAAGAAATAAATGGAATTTTTCAACATGCAACTAAGAGCTTTATAAAACTTTAAACACATCTGGAACACCAAAATTTTTAAACATATCTGGCTCATGTACAAATGGTTTATACACATGAATGTTTTATTTTTTTCGATTTGAGCTCATTTCTTACAGATCACTGCCATTTGAAAAATGGTCACATGACATTGGCTCAAGATTACGTGGCCCGTGTCACCGGTAAACTCGCGTTTTTCACTCCTCGTGATTAATGGATCCGACTACTTGCGACAACTTTTTTTTTTTTTTTTTTGAAAATAATGGAGATATGGAGATTTTTTGTGGTTTTTAGATTTATTTAGTACATTTTAAGAAAAAAAAGCTAAAATTAAGAAGAGAGAAAAAAAAAATTATTATTACTAAAATGGGTAAATATTGACAGAAAATTACATAAACAGAGCCCACTCTATATAAATAGTAAATGAACAAATTCTCAATTTTTCAATTCTGATGTATTACTTTGCTATTCCTTTTTGAAATGACCTTCAGAATAAGAGATATTTTAATTTTTACAAAAACTAGAGCACTTTATCTTAGTTATTATATGCAATTGCTTAAAAACAGTGATTATATTCACATAAAGGACTCTAAATTTTGTAATAAAATAGTGATTGATAAATCTGAAGGTTAAAACAATTCTACTGTTATACAAAACGTACACAAAAAATTTCGGCAAATTATTTCCAAAACTTTTTGAGCAAACGCTGTCCCCATTTGAGTTTTTCGAAAAAAACACATTTCGAGTAAAACGCATTTTAAAGTTTGACATCTTATGTAAAGTTACACCATCTGCTTTTCCTAAAACACCTTTAGTTTTTTTCTAGTGAATGGAAAATAAAAATCTTGGTATTTTTATGAAGTTAATAAGATGTCCTATAAAATATAATCATAATTTTTTTTTATCTATTTTTCACAAAAAATCATGATTTTAGGGTAGTCGGATACCATTAATGATGCGACATTAATGATGATGAGAGTCTCATATCCATGGGGAGATCAAATCCAGCAGTACTATGAACCCAGATGACTGTTTTGGTAATCTGTACAATATTATCCTCATAGAAAATTGTTGAAGAAAACGGGACCCATATTTCTTGTAGAGCTACAAGATTAGCTGGACAGTCAAAAATAGGAGTAGGTGTTAGCTCTATATCTAAGCAGATATCACTATTCCTAAAAGTTCTTAATTCCGCTATAAGAACCCGTTCTTAGCCCAGCAATGATCTCCACTTATGTTACAGAGTGGATGCTTTACAGGAATTGGCTTCTTTCGCGTCATTAGGTCAGCATTTCTCAAACTGTGGTGCGCCCCCCTAGGAGGTGTGATAACTCTACAAGGGGGTCACGAGCAAATTAAAAAGCCGAAAACAAAAGATTATTTTTAAAAATAATTAATTTGCTGAAAGTAAACAAACAAAATACATTCTGACATAATAAAAAATAAAATACACATTTATACTAATATAATACACTTATAAATGTACCAGTACTTCACAATGTATTTTATTATTCATTGAACAATATTAAGTTAAGAGCAAGTTTAATAATTACCAGTGACTCCATGGGCTTGTCATATTTCCAATTATATTCAAAACACTAATCGATAATTTATAAGGTTTATAATTAATCCCTTAACTGCCGAGATTAAAAGTTAAACGATTCACTCCCCAATGTCATTGTTTTTTCATGTAGGTGCGCGCATGAGATGTATTGGAAGAGGGAAGGGGATAAAATAAAGAATAAAGAAGCAAATCCTCTGAAATAAGTAAATCCTTCGCAAAACACTGTCAAGGTAATTTTATTGCATTACAAAGCTTTCGGAATAATTTTATGTACAGAAGATCACAGAAAAGATCGTACTTCGGAAAGACGTATATATACGTCCGGCCCAATTAATACATTGGCTGACCAAGACGTTTATATACGTCGGTGGGACTTAAGTGGTTAAAGTCGTATTGTAGCTTTAGCATCAAAGCATAATATTATTGAATTCAATACATTGTTATTGTATGGAGAAAGGGGGGAAGGCGATGGAAATTACGACTGAAAATTGGGTCGCAAGAATCGAAATTTGAGAAGCACTATATTAGGTAACATTTGCAAAGTTTTCATTATTCAGATTTCTAGCTCCTTTCGCCAGTTTATCTACATTTTTATTGCCTGTAATGTCAACATGTGCAGGCAGCCGTTGGAGAAAGCAGACTTTACTTAACGTGTAATTTAAGCAGTCGAGAGCAAATTTCTTCGATAATCCATGAACCTTCATTTAGATCATTTCAAAAATGAATAAGGAGAGTCTCATATAATAGAAATAGGGAGAGTCTAGAACCGGAGGGTGGGGCATTAAGTCGATCGCGATTGGCCGGTGAACCACCAAGACATTGTGGGGTGACCGCCTGCACATAAAACCTTAGAGGCGCGTACTAAAAGAAACACTGGTGGTTATTAAGATAATGGTAACAGCCGTGAATATAAAACTGTAATCCAAATTTGAGAGACGTTCTCAAGAATTTACTTGGCTAGAATCAAAAGTTGCATTCATGAGTTACCCATATGGCAACATTGATGTGAAAAATATGTTAAATGTTCTCTTTATTTCTCGAGGAAACGAAGCTTTTCTCCTTCAAAAAGACGTAATTTGTAAAGAATAACTTTTGGAATCTAATAGACGAAAAAAGTAAAAAGTATCCCAATTTTAAAAAAGCTACAATTCATTTAATATCGTTCTTTTACTCTACCTATATGTGTGAATCTACATTGTCAACGAAGAATATAATTAAGACAGCATATCGTTCCCGTTTCACAGACGACCACTTATAATCCAGTTCAAGGTTAGCAGTTAGTAATTATATACCAAGGTATTTATATATGATTGGGACGGATGATATGAAGATTGTCTTCTATTGAGACTATAGCTACGAGAACTAATTTTAAGAGAAAATTATTTATTTTTTGATGTATTGTGAATTGTTTGAAGAAGCATCATTTGATATTATTCAATTTATGGGAATAATTATTATGTTTTTGTATTTTGCGTTTTACTTAAAACGTAGTTTTAAAAGACTAAGTTTTTCTACTGTAGTTATGTAGGTAAGTATACATGTTCTGTATTTATTATTGTTATAATACAAATATTGCTGACACACACATTTTTTTTTGCTCATCACACCTACGTCACAAGGTGGACCTCATCGCCATGAAAATATTAAAAGCAGACCGTGCCATATAAGTCTGCCCACCCCTAGTCTAGAATATAGGGAGAGTCTCATATAAATCAATTATCGCCCGAAGTTCACAAGTGAAATAAGAGGCAATGGGACCAGCACCGATCACTCGTTGGTAGGTTGCATCTCTTGGAGAGCAAGGCATTGATAAAAAAAGATGCTTGAATATTGTTGGAAATGAACATTAAAGCATTGTCCCCAAGCAAAGGTTATTTTCATTCGCATATCTCATGACTGTGACTTTTTTTCATCAAGTTGATTCATTAATTGCTTTATCAGCGCCGCACTTTGAAGTAACACGAGAATTATTGGCAACGGATTTCTTCTCTTTAATCCACAGTCACAATTGACGTTGACGATATTACTACAAAACTTGTGTAAAAAGGGCTAAAAATAGTGTAAATTAATTCTGGATGTGTTATACGTTAATATTACTTTCTCTTGCATTTATTTTATTGTAATATTCACTAGCAACGCCGTTCCTTACACTATAATGACGATACAATGGAAATTTAGGCGAAATGTTGGTGACACAGCCAAGTTGGCATTCTTTTTAGAGACCATGTTGGCGATTTTGATTACCATTATGGTGAGTTGGAGACCCTCTTTGTTGCTTCTGGAAATTACTGAGAAATCTACTAATATCACAAACTATGACGTAAGCAGATTTTTCGAGAACAATCTAGTCAGCTATCTGAGACCCAATTTTGTATAAATCCCTTAGCAATTGTCAATCAGTGTAATTAATTGCATTGCTGCAAATTATTATTGAGAATTTAAACTGAAATCAAAATTTCTGTGAAAGTTTTACAAAGAACAGCTTTAGGCCACATACAAGATTACTCAAGCTTTAACTAAATGTAAAACAATATGTTTCACACCACAATTGATATAATTTATTTCCTTCCCTCTAATGACATGCAGCCCATGATTATATTTCCGAAGTAAAAAAAAAAGAAAAATTGTGTGTGTGCTTAGGACCACATGATAGAAGTGAAAACTTCTGATTTATTCTGTGCAATGGATCGGATCCTTTACGACATTTTCGCATGCGGGCGTCGAGTAATTCTCTTTTTCGTGTCCATTCATTGGTGGGTTTGTTTATTTCACTTATTTTCTGTAAAGGGTGATGTTTTGATAATTCTGCATTCTTAAATCATACATGTGAATATATATATGATTTAAATGTCAGTCTATTTGGAAATATTAACGTGTAAACTACACTCACTTCCAAAAGTTAAGCACAAAGATGTAAAATGCAAACAAATCCACAAATACTGCTTTGATTGACACAAAATTTGGCAGTAAAGTAGCATATATATTTATACATAAAACAAAATCAATAATTATATACAGGAATGAAAATAATATTTAAATTTGTAAGTTATCAGATAATGTCATATTGGAGACTTAAGCAGAATTATGTATAAAGTGAAAAAAAAAGGAAATTAATAGGGTGTGTGATTCCCCCCTCATCTGTATGCAAAGTTTACACCTTCTGACCATGCTTTCAATTAGATGGTCAACCACCGCAGAATTCAGCAATCGCCATTCATCTTATAGAGCAGTTTCCAGCTCAATAAGAGTGTCTGGAGGTAGGAAACGTGAAGATACAGCACGGCCGAGAGCATCCCAAATATTTTCAATGGGATTAAGGTCGGGCGAATATGCTGGCCACGCCATACGCGCAATTCCTTCACTCTCTAGGTAGTCATCGACGATGTCAGCTCTATGGGGACGTGTTTTATTGTCCATTAAAACAAAAGTAGGACCAACTGCTGCAGCATACAATCTCACAATAGGTTCTAGGATTTCATCCCTATACCGGGCAGCCGTCACAGAACCCCATTTAAAGACGTGCAGGTCGGTGCAGCATCCTAATGAAATCCCTGCCCACAATAATGCTTCCGCCACGGAATGCGTGATGTTCGGTGATGTTTTGGGGCTGATCGCGTGTACCTTGTTTTCGCCATATCCTTATACGCTTGTCATCTGGCTCCAGAGCAAATCTTGACTCATCAGTAAACATGACATTGCCGCAGTCAGAACAGTGTAATTGCCATGTTCCCGGCACCACTTTAATCGTTCCCCTCTTGATTGGACGGATAGAGAAACACAAACTCGAGGTACCCGGGCATACAGTCCATTCATATGTAATCTTCGGAGTACAGTAGCTGCAGATAAAGCCTTACCAATGGACGTTGTAACCATAGGTGTCACACGTGTGGAGGTCGCTGTGCGATTCCGCTTGGCTACAATAGCAATATATCGATCTTCCGCGGGGGTTGTAACCCTTGGGCGACCGCCTACGGGCCTTCGGACAACTGTCTGTGGGGTTTGGAATTGTTTTTATAAACGTGAACTTACAGAATGATGAACGCCGAAGAAAAGGGCAACATCTGTGATCGACTGTCCTGCTTCAATGCGCCCCACAGCACGCCAGCACTCAGAATCTTCTATTCGTTTTCAGGAAGTCATAGAAACACGTATGTCTTGAAAACAAATTGTACGAAAGTTTTAAACACCTTCTATCAGCACTTACAATCATCTTCTGTAACCCTTCATAAAGCTGGCTTCTTATAAGACTGCCCATTTTGCATATTTCTTGACATGAAAGCACGATTGGCTGTTACCTAACATATTTGCATACTTCCATCTACCTCTGCAGCGAATTGCATCCTTTTCAAGTCTGATTGGCTTCCGGAAATTAGCATTTTCCTCTTCGTGCTTAACTTTTGGAAGTGAGTGTACTTATGTAGAATATATTTATCTAACATATATGTTTATAGGGTACTTAAATACAATCGTAACTATGTCAACGTTCAAGATAACGACCCAAGTCGGCAACGCTGATCTCCCATGTGTCGTACCATGTGCTTCCTTTCATGTAATGTTGCCAAAATGCATAAGTCCCCTTAATAAGACTTATGCAACGCTGCATACCATATAAGGCTTGGAAAATTTATGCCCAGAGATCCGCTTACTTTTTTTGAACATACTTTAAGCAAACAAAAGGAGAAGATTCGTACTTTTTCACAATGAATGCTTTTATTTTCTCGTCATCACTTTGATTAATCCAAATTTTGGCAGCTTTCTCGCCAAGTAACTTCATTAAAATTTCGCATTTTAATTCTTTTGGCACATTTTTGTGCTTAAATGCTCTTTCTACTAAATCGAAAAATAGATCTTATATATGTTTTGTTTCTTCTTATCTTCGATCTCCGTCATAAGAATAATCTCCCCTCCCCCCATTTTTTTCGTTTATGCTCCTCTTCTCTCGTTCACTCACTAGAGTTGAGGGGAAATGGGCTGTCTGGCAGTAATATTTAAATAAAGAAAATAAAATTTTACGGAAAAAGTGTACATGAAATTTCTAACTAAAAAAAAGTGGACCAAAAAAGTTTTCAATTCAAAACTAAACAAAAGTCTCCGACCTGGGCACTATTGTTGACTGCAGCCGAGTAAGTGAAGTGAGGTAAAGTTCTAGAAGAGTATTAGTGTATTCTATTAGTTCTGTGAGTCGGTCTAGTAGTGCCAGTGAAGCTGAGTAATAAGTGGATCCTTGATCAGACGAGTACTCAGCCGGAGCAAGTCGGATTGAAGAATAAATTGATGATTTAAGGACCGTAGCTGTTTTCCAAGGAAATAGCGGTAAGACTGTTCGATCAAGCTTTAAGATTAAAGAGGATTCTATTAAGTTAGGAAATAATATATAAATATAGAGACAGTGGTTAATTGTGCTATTTGTCAGAATTACGGTTTGCGTCGTATTACTCCTGATCATAAGCCTCCTAGACTTGTGTTGTTTTATTGTATATAAATTAAGATCATAATAAACTAATTTTACTATGGCAGAGTTTAGAGGTCCATCTTTCATTCCCTCAGACATAGATCGCGTGGATGGTGGTGAGATGATACCCCCAGGGTGGGGTATCACAAGTTTAATACTGAATTCAGCACAAAAAAGAAAATTAAAATATTTGCAACGCAATAAAAGTTATGCTGCAATAACTGATGATATAAATTGGATACTGATGATAGCAATAAGTTATCAGTGCTTAGTGAGGTTGCTTTATTCTTTATTGCAGCTTCACATCGATGTTTCATTGAGCTGAAAATAGTTTTAAGCTCTTCCTTCGTTAATACATGATGGCGGGCAACAAACATATCCTCAATTAGTTCCTTTTTATTTCATGGGTACCTCATTCGGAGAAGAGTTTTCAAACGGTGTCACGAGTTTTCGATAGGATTGAGTTCAGGACTGTTTCCTGATCAGGACAATAACTAAATGATCTTAGAACAGTACTAGTATTTCAATTACTTTACTATATGGCAAGGAGCAGAATCTTGCTGAAAAATAAATGAAGCATTGTTGGTAAATAGATCCCTGGTGGAAGGTAGGTTCTAGAATGGTGTCAATGTATTTTATGATATTCAGTGTCCAATCGATGATATAAAGGCGATCGATACCATCTACTGATATGCATGACTAAATGATAAAACTATGTGGGTATTTTACAGTTGCGTGGATGCAGTCAGGATGCAGCATTACTGCTATTCTTCGTCTTACAAATTTTAGGCAATCACTACCGAATAACGATACTTTAGTTTCGTCTCTCTATATAGCTTGTGGCCAGTAATCATTTATCCAATTAATATATTTCATTGCCCACTGTAGTCTCTTTTAGCGCTGCTGTGAATTGAGATACGGCTTTTTTCGTGGAATTCTACCTTTTAATCTTACATCTGCTAATCTACTCCTGATTATTTTTGAACTGACAAAAACACCAGCATCAGTCATATCACTTCTGATGGATGTCCATGAAATTCTTTTATCTCTGAAACATAGTATTTTTATTCTTCTGTTATCAACAGATGTGGTGAACCATTTTCGACCTTTTCCTGCTTTTGTTTAATTAAATTTGTCTCCCTGAAATCTTAAACAAAACATTCAGTCTCCAGAAGTAGTTGCTGAACTACCCACCTTTTATGTTATTTTAACAAAGGAAATAACATTTTCTCGTCACATATGTGTCCAATCTACTCTTTTATTTGATGTCATTGCTTTTTGACTAAATATCATAGTTATCCTGGCCAGGAAACAGTCCTGACCTCAATCCTATCGAAAACTTGTGGCACCGTTTGAAAACTCTTGTTCGAATGAGGTACCCATGTGAAACAAAATCAAACTAATTGAGGATATTATTGTATCCTGGCATCATGCAATAAAGAAGGAAGAACTTAAAACTAGTTTCAGCTTAATGAAACATCGATGTGATGCTGTCATTAAAAATAAACGCAACCTCACTAAGGTCTGACAACTCATTGTTATCATCAGTATCTAATGCATATCGACAGTTATTGCAGCATAACTTTTTTTACGCTCCAAATATTTTAATTTTCTTTTTTGCATTAAATTTAGTATTAAATTCTCTTTAAGAAGATATAAAATATTTTGCATTTTGTGCAGCATAAAAGTTTCTATAAGCATACAAACTTAAAAAACCATAACAAGTTAAAAAAAGTGTCCACAATTTTGGTCACCACTGTATATATATATATATATATATACAGTCGAACCTCTATATTGTGAATTTTTCTATGTAGCTAACTTTTTCCTGAAATCTTGAACATTTCATGAATTTCAGTAAAATAACCTCTCTATAGCGAAGTGCATTTTCTATACAACGAACTTTTTTTTTTGTGATTCAGTTTTTTTCTACCTATTTTTAAAGTATTCCTGAATATTTCAAGTGATTCTCTCTTTTAATACATTTTATGGAGGTCATAAATCTTGAACTGGTTTTATCAGATCCTAACTCGCCAAGAGCAATAGATTTCTGGACATTTCATTCAAGAAGTGCTACTTTTAACCCACACGGACCAGTTCATTAGAAACATCGATACCTCTCTTGAACATTCAGTGGAGTTGTTCTGTGGCCCCGTGTTCTAGTTATAAAATAATGTACGTTTAATTTTTCTTGTATGCTGTAAATTAGAAAATGTCCTTAAAATTCATTAATTTTAATTAATTTTTTTTTTTAATATTGGAAATAAAGTGACACATTCAACATTATTTTTCCTTGTTTTCCTTGCTGTTTTTCTTTTTTTATGATGAGTCAGATATATAAAATAAACATATATATTAATCTTATAAAAGGTGGGAATAATTACTTTTTTTAATATTTAGTGTTTATGAATTCAAAATTTGCTTTATGTGGTTTATATAATGTATAGTAAAAGATGAATCCCTACATAACGAACTTTTTTTCCGGTATTTAGCGACTTCGTTATATAGAGGTCCAACTATATATATATGTCCAAGTAATTTTATTTTTAAATATACTTCTATTTTATATTAACTATTCTTAGCTTTGTTCATTAAATTATTTAAAATTTCTTATGTTTAGTTTATTTTTAAAATGTCTTTGTGCTTTGTTTAATTGCAGAATAATTATCTAGGTGGAGCTACGGTTTTTTTCTTTCGTCTTGTTTTGATCTTCCAATTTTAACGCCATTTTATGCAGGACCTTCGCGTAGAGAGTTGCTATTCGGTTTTTATGGTTTTTATTATTAATATTACATGTAAGTTTTTATCATAATTTTTCTTGAAAAACTTTCTTAATATTCCTCTCCTTGAGAGATACATTAATGTTCTCTTTCATAATTTCATTTTACTATATTGTCTGGTTTATCATCCACGTGTAAGAAATAGGCTTAACTTTTCAACATGGCTCTATCCTTTTTTTCTATTATGTCGAAAATTTCTGCTGTACGGGGAAGGTGGATCCACAAAGCATTGCTTAACCCTAAATAACTGGCCTAATTCAGAGACAGCTTTAGAAATCTTAATAGATCTTCAGTTTAGTCCAAAGACTTTTTTGTATCTATATTTGTTGTGTCTCATGAACTCCAATTTTTCTCTTCTTTGGCATTGTAGGTTTTGGAACTTTTTCACTTTTATTTTATTATACTGTATATATATATATATATATCTATATGTATAATACACGAGTATGTATCTTATTTTTGACCTGTACTTCTATTTTTGCTTTGCTGTTTAACAATTCAGAACCGGAATAAAAAATATAACATTCCAAGTCCTGTTCTGAACATAGAGACTATGCATGCAGTTACTGTTGATATTTCACGTTTATCTTATAAGTATTGATTAGACAAGCCAAAATAATAACGACCTTTCTACGAGGGAGACGAATCACTTTCCAACTCTAAGCACACCGAAGAGATCTTGCGAACTTCGGAAGTAAATTCTTGAAAACGTTGGACAAAAAATTAGAAAAAAATGATTCACTCAAGGACTATTGGGTTCAATTAGAAAGAGTTCTAGTTTGGACAAGACAGTAATGCAAGAAATATTTGGCAATCGATCATGAAATATAAAACTAAATGAGGATTTGAAAAAATATTCATGCAACATCAGCCGAATCTGAAAGAATACTTTTCTGCTGTTACCGCAACTAACATAAGTGATGCAAGCATAGATTGCTTAGGTATCTTAAATCATACTTTAAAAATGAATAACTAACCTATATTTGACATTTTTTTATTTTTAATTGAATATATAAATGAGTTTAATTGGTGGGAGGTGTGTATCCTTATTTTATATAATTATTATTCATATCAATTAAACATGACTTGTTTTTTTTATTTTTTGAAATTTTGATGCATTTTCTAGAATGACTGTTACATTCCCGGGTTTTCCCGAAAATCTCGGAAATGGAAAGAGACCGGAAAATGAGAAACCTTACACCCTGATGAGATGAAAAAATAATGTTTATTTTTAAACATTTTTACAAGATGCAAATACTCATGTTAATAATCGTTAAGGATTCGTTTCCAAAGACTTGCTTCCTCATGCAATACTTAAATAAACGGAATTTGTTTTGGCTCAATTTTCGGTGCAGTTTTACTCGCTTGAATTATTTTCCTGCCTAGAGGCAATTCATTTTATTTGAAGAGTAATGTCACTGCTCTGTAAACGTGACTTTTTATCGGAACGAAAACTCTTAAGTCTTAAACTGTCGATTTTATTTCGGAAATATTCTGGTTATGTTCTTTTATTTCGGTGGAACATTTACATAAATGCGACTTGGCCCTTTTCCTTTTAATCGTGCATTTTGGACTTTTTATATTTCTTTTACGACTGCTTCGATGGAGAATAGGATGAATAAAAATATTATTGTTCCCTTCTAGAAAGTAGTATTCTAGAAATAGAATAATATTTTTTCTCGTTTAACATTTTTTATATAAGGAGAATTGCCACGAATGCAATTTCTCGTGGTGCATTGGAACTCAATAAAATGTCAGTCACACGGTAGATTTTTTTATTTATTTATTCCTTTTTTGTGGGGGGGGGCTATATTTTTAGATTCATTTAAAATATATGAAGCATGGGCAATACAAATTAATTATGAAATCAATTTTCATCTAAATATGACTTTGCCTAACTTCATATTTACGCAAAGGATACGTTCCTAAAAATTATATAAAATCCTGCAGAATTTTTAGTTTATCCAAAACTGTGTGCATAAGATGGGGAAAAAATTCATTTAATTCGGAAAACCTTATAAAAAAAAAGTGATTGAAACTCAATCACAAGTTCTTAAATATGTTCATTTAAGTTTATTTTTACCATTTACATCACTTTAAATACATAATTCATGCATTTACTATTGCACATTTGTACTAAACTTATACTGAAATATCCCGCTTTGTTTGCTTTTTGCCGAAATGGTATGGTTGACGTCAAGATTGTTTGTTGGTCAAGAGGGTTACTCTTTTGACTGGCGACAAGAGGTTGGACACCAAATGTTTAAAAGTTGCCAAGTTGAGTAGAAAAAATAGTGCATGTAGAAAAACGCAGAAGGTTCTTGGTTGATTATTTGAAGGGAAAGTTGCAGTTTTAGAAAGTTCTTTTCCGTCTACATAAAGGCGATGCAAAGAAGCCATATTAGAGTCAAATATTTGGCAGTGATTGTGCGTTTCATTTGCTTTATGCGAAATTATGAAGGCGATGTTTAATATATGTGGGTGTTTTGGATTTGCATTATTGTGGTTTTATACTAGAGTGTTAATTATTTTCCAATTAAAAACAAATCTACTGTAATTGCGGGAAAGCTCCATACCAAGTTACGATATGCTCCGAAAGATTCTATATTTTAATTACGTGGACTTTTCCTACCTTTCAAAGAAGAACAACATTTAACATGAAAGATTTTTGCACATATTCTCATTTCTTTTATTAGTTCTTTTAGTTGCTTCGTAAGAGCTGAAATTTTTTCCTACAGGTTTTAAACCTTCTCTCATAAAACTGTCCAACATTTTTATTTTTCCTTTCTTACTCGCAATATGATTTAAATTTTTAACAAAAACACCCCTAAATTTCTAGGAATATGAATTCTATTTTTTATGTTTTGTACACCTGGTAACTGAGATAAGGCCTTTCGACCTGATCTAAGTGACCTGATGACGTTTTAAAAATGCACTGCTTAGGAATGCACTGCAAGCATTTGAAAAAATTACGTGGTTTGACATCTGTTCCCTATCCAGTTTCTATTTTTCTTCTTGAAATTGTTTTGTAATTAAAACCAAATTTTGATTTCCTTTTCTTAATAAGTAACTTCTACAGGAAAAAGGACAGATCAAAAGATATACGATGTACACAGCTCACTTAAATTTCTTCTATAATTATGAATATTGAGATAAAGAATTTAAATAAATGTTTGATTTGTAACTTGTATTAGAGAGCAATGTCGCTCAAAATCATTGCTTTTAACAGGCAACAAATTAAGATACAATTCACGAGATAAAAGGACAACTTCCAGAGCTTTCCGGTTAGACGAGCACATGCGATGGAGGGTCAAATGTTACTATCAGTCACGGACGAAATGTCGCAAACTGCAACCAGTTCTATATTCCCCACGCTGATGAATCAGTAATTGACGTACGACAAACTTAGAAGTAACGAGACACCTATCAGCAAAGGACCTCGTAATCAAGTCACGCGAGTTGGCATTCCATTTCCCAAACTTGAGCATCTTATTTAAGTGAGTCATTTGAGTCTTAGCAGCTCCTATTGCAAGAATTTTTAGTGGCCAGTGTTTTATGAGTTTTTAGGACTCACCTACTCGCTTAACGTGGCCACATCCTTCTCTGTGCAATTTTCAGCAGCATAAATTTCAATGAAACTAATAAACATTAACAGTGTTTGTGCCTATTTTATGCCAAAAGTATCCCACTTGGCGAGATGTCCACCTGACTGACCGAGAGTTACTTATAAATGAGGAGAGTGTCACGTTACTTCAGAATGAAAAGCACAAAACAAGTGAAACAACAGTAAGACATTTATTTCACATCATAATACATATAGAAACATAAAAAGTGACAAAAGAGTACAACTTTGTGCCATTTTGACGAGGTGCATTGCGTGAGTATATACTTAAAACATGCTTATATTTCTTTGTTTCAAATCACAAAAAAGTCCATGTACAAGAAGCAACAATAAGTATAGATTGGTTTGCTAAAACATCGAACATTCATTTTTTTTTTGCTACTTTAAAAAAACATGAAATATTTATTTTGCCACGTTTTCTGCTCAAAATTTCAGTCAGAAAGGAATCGAGAGAGACGAAAAGATGTTATTCGTGAATTTTCTCAGAAAAGACACGTGCAACATAAATTTTGGTAATCTTTTCAGAAACTTTTAAATGAATCCAAACACAATGGAATATTATTCCATAAATATTAATATAGGTACGCAGCGTGTATTAAAATGAGAAAAAATAGCTTGAAGTAGAACATAATTTAATATTTCTTAATTTTAAAGTTAAGAATATTGAAAAAATAACATCGTAGACATAAGAGGAACAATCCCACTTTCCATTATATTCACTACTTTCGTGCAGACATCTTGACTATTGCACGAATTTAAATTTTTCAACATTTACAAAAGTTTATTGCTGCGTACAGCAATGCAGAAGAAAGTAAATTTAGGAAATGAATATTCAAACAGTAACACTTAATTTCATTATTTTTTCAAAAAAACATTTTTATTTAGTAGAATGGTGAGAAACTGTAAGTCACAATAACAATCGAATGAAACTTTTTTGTTTCTTGCCGTCTCTCCCAAAATGAAGTTTGCTAATTATAATATACACTCCTTTCTTTATTAGAAGTTAAATCAACCATGAAAATGATTTATGAAAAGAATTTAAGGACGAGTTCGTTAAAAATCTGTTTCTTCACATATTTTAACAAAATGCTCGACGTTATCGAATATTTCTCTGCATAAATAAAAAAAAATACACTCATACCTTTAATTTTTTAGCTTATACTTACTTTGATATTAAATATCACGAAGTGATATTTCAGTTTTAATCTATCCTACAATAAAAATTTAAATAATAATTAATTTTTTTTGACGAGAGACAAAGGATTTTTGTTTACGAGAAGTTCTTAAGTAATATGCTTTTACCTGTGATAATTACATCCGTTTAAAAATTTTTCATTTTTACCATTATTTCATTAGACAGTGCTTTGATTCACACACACATTTTCTGAAACATCCAAAATAGTCACATACAGAAGGAAAGAAGCTTTGGAATGTTAGTAAAATACAGACATCGATACATTTTACACATTCAGGCGTTTTCAAACTCTACGAATTTGGTATTTAATACTTTTCTTGCTTGGAAATTTTCCTATTGCATGGTACAAAGAGTCTCTTCATTTGTAGTAGTATCTCAAAATGTGCTTTATACAAAGAAAACATCGAGAGTTTTTATGACATTGTGAAACTCTTTAAAAACGTCAAAAGGATTTCTTGCTTATTTTTTGGAGCAAGAAATATCTCATTATTTTGTGTAATAAAAATTAAATGAATGAAATGTTTCAATAGTAAAATCATAAAATAACTATTCCATATATTTTTTGTATATATGTTGTTCCAATAATATACTCAAGAACACAACAAACAATGTTTAAAAACCTACAATGTGACGGAGTTGTCTATCTGTTTTTTAAAAGTTAGTTTTGAGTCTAGATCAGAGGTTCCTAAACTTTTTTGTCTCATAGACCCCTTGCCATGCTTTTCGGTTTCGGGTAGACCCCTGCTTACTTAATATTGAATTTTAGCAAATTTATCAACTTAAATGTCTTTTTGACAGCTCTGGTACTACTACTTACTTTAAAAGAATTAAATTTCTAATTGTAGTGAAGAATAGCGTTTAAAACTTAAGAAGCACACGTTAATGAATTAAGCTGCATTTAAAATAAATTAATTTAAAACAACACAACCATTACATAAAATAACTGAACAGCAAGCAAATGTTTTTAATGAGAGGGATGAATCTAGTGCTTCAATAACAAATTTTCAATATTTAATACCAATCCTTTCAGGTTTAAGCCTAAATCTGCTTTGTTACTAAGTGTACAGTCCCCCCTCCTTTTTTTTTTTTTTTTTTTGAGATTGACAAACTCACTGAAACCTGAAACTCCCACTTACTAGGAAAAGCAATTTAAAGCCTTCTAATGATATTCCATAATTTGAGACTAATAACAGATATGTATTCTTAAAACCAAAATTGCTGACATCCGTTTTTAAACTTTATTTTAAGATCGTTAGGGCCTATTCTGATCAGTTCCTACTGTAATTTGACATTTTTTTTCAATCTGACTATATGAATTCATTGTATACTGTGGTATTATTATAAAAAAATGCAATCTCAAGCCTAGTTTCAAAAGCTGAGTAAAGGGCATTTGAATGTTGAACGTAGGTTAAAACGTCCCGACAGATTGTCTGTTACAATTTTTAAAAATTTTCGACATCCAATATTATATTTCTTTAATTTAATTCTGGAAATAAATTTTGAAATAGTCCTTGTCTTAATAAAATGTATACTGTCATCTGTAACCACAAATTAACCTTAGTAAATTTAGTAAATAAATCAGTTAAATTGGTAAAATCTGGTTTCCACTAGATCAAATTCTTTTTAAAAGATTAAATTCATGATCTGATTTAATGAGATCCACTGTTATGAACGCCCATTTACACCTCATGGACCCCAAAATTATTTTTTTTCTGGCGTGGACCCCTTGCAGGTCGTCATAGACCCCTGGGGGTCTATATAGACCACTTTGGGAATCACTGGTCTAGATATTAATCCTTTTATAATTTTATAGATTTTTAGCCATCTTTTGGTCAAAAGGATTCAGGTTGCAGTGATTATACACGTATATTCGAAATAAATAGAATTAATGTACATAAAGCTATCGTTTCTTGAGAAAAAAAATGATGGAATGCCACCGTGGTAAAAATTTCCATAGCTTTGCTTTAATATTGTAAGAAAACTGTAGTCAACAGAGTCCAGATGTATTTCATTATTATAAAGCGTAGTAAAATTAATAAAGAACTTATTAAGTACATATAATTCATAATTTCATAGTTAGTGTTAAGTTCCTCATTTCACCATATAAGGTGATACATTTTCGTTTAAGGATTATCAAATATTCAACAGCACCAGGAATAAAATTTCAATTTGAATATAAAAAATTGGCCGTAAATTTTTTTTGTTACTAAAGTTTGAATAACTATTTTTCTACTTCATGAATAATTATAACACTCATTACAAATTTTATATTTACAAATAACAATACATTTACATATATATCTAAGGAAAATGAATGCTCAAAGGCCTTTAGATGTGGCAATGTCCATTCCCTGTAATGGAATGATTCAGTGATCCGGTAGAGGACTTGATAGTTCTGAATCGTATCCAAGTGCTTCCTTGGAAGCTGTCGTTGATGCTGGCTCTCTGAATTGGGTATTTGCAGAACATGATGAGAAAGGTGCGCTTAAATTTTCTACCAAAGATGCAGTAGATGACGAAATTCACCGAGGAGTTGACTGTCACCAGGAGGTTGGAAACTCGCACGAGGGGTGGGAGGAATATATCGAAGTATTCGATGATGTTGATGAGGAGAGCAAGAATGTTGCAGATCAGGAAAACAATCACCACACACAGAAGCATCATGGCCAGGCTGAATTCACCCTCCTGCTTTCGGCTGAGAGTCTGTCTCTCCCTGTTGGCGCGGCGAACCGTCTTCCAGATGAAGATGTTGAAGATCATCAATACCAGAAAGGGAATGAAATACATGACCAACAGGTACAGCCAGATGTGGTAGACCTCGTAGTAAAGCTTGTTGACTCTCAGTTGGGATGCCACCACCTTGTAGACAGTCCGGTTCATGTCTGGTGCAAAGTACTCGGAATGTTCCACTTCCCAGAATCGGGGGATGTTGTAAATGATAGCCATCAAAGTGATAAAGAGATTAAAAGACCTCGCTCTTCTGTAGGTGCACAGAGATTTCGCTTTCAGGGGATGGCAAACGGCGATGTATCGTTCCACCGTCACTGCCACGGTTGTCCAGACTGACCCCGTTTGGGCAATGAGACCTACCGGGTACGCGACAGGTATGACAAACGGCGATATGTCAATGGTGTACAATTTCAAGAACTGAACCCTGCTCCCTAGTTTGTTGAGTCCCAGCATGAGAACGGCACAGATCAGAACAATGGTGTCGAACACGGCCAGGCCTTGAAGACCACAGTTGACAGAAGACCGCATCTGGGGCCTGGAGAGGATGACTAGAGACACGATGTTGGCGATGACGCCGAGAAGACCTATGGTTGTTATCAGGGCTCCTTCTGTGATGAATTCGAAAGTGGATACTTCGGGAAAAGTATCAAAGGACTGGAGGGGTTCGGTGAGGTTGAGAAAATCATGGAGAAGGGTGCCTTTTCTCGGAATCCAGTGAGAGGAATTCATGCTTATTTCATTTCAGCAAGACCTCGGTAATAATTGTGCTACTTTGATGGGTTTTTTGGATGGTGAAATGTTGATTTTTCATTTTTCTTTTGAACAGTTTTATTTACCCTTTTTAAGAACTTTGCT
>BMAV01015557.1:82832-117664 GCA_019973955.1 Trichonephila inaurata madagascariensis
TAAAATCAATAATATTTTTCACTAAAAAGAGCTCAATATCCTCTTTGAAACTTGCATCAGCGTTAGACATAAAAGTACACGTTTTGAATCGAAGGATTTGTGACAATTTATTTAATACAATGACCTCTGAATTAATTTCTAGCTATTTTCGTAAAATGAAGCAATGAATGATGTTTCATTCCACAGATCCCACAAGAGAATTTAGAAAAACAGACTTCATGTCTGGGTATCAAGCAATTGGAATATAAATTATTTTTTTACACATGCTCGAGTTTTTCTTTAATTTCCCCATTTTCACAAAAAAAATGGGCAATTGTTTAAGATTTTGCTGACGAATCCTTTCCTTTTTTACATTAAGAACATTTTTTTTGTTTTTTATATTTGTATTAACCATGAGCGTTTTCGATTTAGGTTTGTAACTGAATCTTTTCTTTGCCAAATCTGGAATTAGTAGCCAAAATCAGGAAATGGGATCTGGGATGGGTCGTCAAATCTGGAAATGGGAAATCGTTAATCCTGATGGTCCTGATTAGGACACTGGAACAAAATTATTTAATTTTTGTATTGTCATTGGTCCTTGACAAGTGTGCAAAATTTCGAATTAATATGACCTTTTAAAGTGGGTAAATATCAAGTTCAAATATTCCGTTACATATAGGTGAAACCAATAAAAGCATGTTAAAAACTAATGCCAGTCCATTTCCGTTTTGATTTTCAAAAGGTAAGTAAATTGTAACATTAATCTAGAATTAAATTTTAATTCTTTTCACTAAGGAACGTGTTATTTGAGCAATCACAACGGAATCTTTTTGAGTTTCCACTTTGTACATGTAGCTTAAATCTCAAAAAAATAAATTTTGTTCCTATATAAAAAAATATACAAAATGGAAATCTTTTTTTTTAACCAAAAATATTGCCAATTCAAAGTCTTTTTGTTCACTTTGGGGCTGAGATAGCCGAGAGGTCAGGGTGACTAACTCATGTTTTGGATGTAGTTGTTTCGAGTTCTGGTCTGAATACAATGGTCTGGTGAATTGCAATCAGTTGAGCTGCAGAGAAGTTGTTTGCATACTCAAAATACTTTTCATATAAAAAGATTTTCTCATATAATGTAGAACTCAATACAAAAAGCAGAGTGCATGTAACTTTTTCTTAAAACAACTTAATATCTCTTGAATTGACATCCAAATGTTTAAACTAGCTATCAATTTTATCAATATAACGTTAGTTACCTTCTAGAATTTTTAGTAATTCCGTAAATTTTCCTTTCCATAACTCGGAAGATATTAATTCTCAATAAGCTCTAGTTCAAAATTATCAACTTTACTCAAAAAGTGACCAATTTATAGTGAGGTACGGAGTGACACTAAAGATTGCTCCACGGGCCATAGGTTGCCGTCCTCTGCTCCAAGGCAGGAAAAGAGGACATCATTCAAACTCACACGTGTCGTAACAGCTGCCATTGTCAATACTGGAAAAGTCATTACTTCGGAAATGTTTTCAAAACATTGTCAGTTCAAAAGTGAATTGAATTATGTTCATGAACCATTATGACTTGCCAACTATAAAAGAACAAGTGGAATAATGAAAGTGAAGAGTGCTCCAGCCTTATTTGAAAGATCTGAAGCTTATAATAGTGCTCGTAAGATGAAATATTTGAAGTAAGTGATTCAAAGGGTTTTATATTCTTACTTGTCCTAAATCCATGTGACATTCAATTGGAAAAATTAAAGTGTATTTGGATACACGAATAATGGAAAGACTTAAATGCCAAAATAGAGGGGAAAAGTTAAGTGATGGGGAAAAAGCATCTCTCCAAAGTTTTAACCCCCAAAATACAAAGATATTGTGGTTTGGGCAATTAGAAATAATATCAATGACTTATGCACTATGAAAATTATATCAGGGGTGGGCTACTTGTTTTGGTTACATTGTGGGTCCGCATCTTTTTAAAATGATTGCATTCATTATAAAAAAAATAAAAATAAGTTAAATGAAATCGTGGTAGTTTTATTCAATTTATTTACAATGGTAATTTTGTATCTACAGAAGGTCGTCCACACTTTATGGAAACGATTTGGTTATTAATTTTCTGGTTTGCATTACGAGGTAAAACTTTGGCAACTTCAGAATAATCACCTGCAGCTGTTTTCCTTTGATATGAAATAAAAAAAATTATTTCAACTTATGATGTATCATATTTCAAAGGGAAAAAACGTCTAGCTAAAAGTAAAAATGAAAACATGACTCCAAAGCTTCATCCTAAGACTGTTCAAACGAGGCGCTCCCACAAGTACCCGACCCAACAAAAAAAAAACGCACAAAAATATATCAATTTATTTTTCAACATAATCTCCTTTCGGTTCTCTACAGCAGTGTTTCTCAAACTGTGTGGGCGCGCCCCCCTTGAGGGCGTGATAACGCTATGAGGGGGGGGGGGGGGCGAGCCTTTTGAAAAGTCGAAAACAAAAGACTATTTAAATAATAAAATGCAAAATAATAAATAATAAAATGCTAATAATAAAATGCAAAATACTGTTTTACACTTACGTAATACACTTATAAATGTATCAGTACCGTACAATGTATATTTTATAATTAATTTAACAATACTAAGTTAAGAACAAGTTTGATAATTATCAGTGACCCCATGGGCTCGCGTATTAACACTTATCTTGATAATTTGTACGGCTTATAACTAATCCCTTAACTGCCGATTAAAAGTTATACGATTTGCTTCCCAATGCCACCATTTTCCACGTAGACGTACGTATTTCGATGTTTTGGGGGGAAGGAAGGGGAGGTGAAAAGGAATAAATAAGCCAAACCTCTGAATTAAGAAAATCCTTCGCAAACACTGTCATTGTCCTGTTATTGCATTACACAACCTTCGGAATAATTTTATGGATAGCAGCGAACAGAGAAGATCGTACTTCGGAAAGACGTACATATACGCCCAGGAAATTAATGTTTTGACTGAGAGAGACGCTTATATACGTCGGTGGCATGTAAGAGGTTAAAGTCATTTTGTAGCTTTAGTGTCAAAGTATAGTATTATTGAACTCACTACAATGTTATTGTATGGTGGGGGCGCGATGAAAATGATGATTGAATATTGAAAGTTTGAGAAGCACTGCTCTACAGTTTTCTCATTGATGTTCAGTAAGTTCGATACCCTTTTTATAATAAGAACAGTCTTGCTCCTCAAAATAGACATTAACTGCCGACATCACTTCTTCATGGTTGGAAAATCTTCCACTGAGCCATTTGTTCAGTTTGGGAATGGAAAACAATCCAAGGGGCTAAATGTGGTGAATAGGGTGCATGAGGCAGCCATTCAAACCTTATGTCATTAATCGTGGCCATTGCAATAACGGATTTGTGAGAAGGTACATTGTCTTGATGAAACAACACTTTCTTCTTAGCCAAAGGCGGCCGTTTTTACTTGATTTCTTTGCTCAAACGTTGCAATAAGTTCGTGCAATACTCGCCGCGTTGATAGTTTTTTCCTTTTTCAAGATAGTCAATAAATATTGCGCGTCCCAAAAAACGGACGTCATGACCTTGCCTGCAGATGGAATGGTCTTTGGAGTCGGTTCTCCCTTTTCAGTCTATTGTTTTGATTGTTCTTTTGTCTCGGGTGTGGAATGATTGATCCATGTTTCATCCATGGTTATGAAACGGCGCAAAAATTCTGCATTTTTTGCAGTGAAACTTCGCTAACACTTAATTGAAACATCTTCACGACACTATTTTTGCTCGACTGAGAGCAAATGGGGCACACGGCTTTCTCATGTCAAATACTATGCGATGTTCTGCATTTTGAAATGTCGACTAAATAGAAAGAACAATTTCCCCTCAAATTTCGTCATTCATAAAAAAATTTTTTAGCTGACAAAGATTTCTAAAAGTCAATGTCGTAGCATTCCAATAGAAATAATTTAAAATTGTTCCATGGTTTCCAGATTTTCCAAAGAAAGTGCAAAGCATCTAAAAGAAAACAGAGGGGGGAAAAAAGTGCTAAAACATGCTGTCAACGCACCAGTGAGAAAAGTTCGACCTTGCCCTTTACCAATTCACTGCCTATCGTCTCTTACACTCGATAAAAGTCGCTCTCGGGAACAAATGCGCAGACAAATGAGTATTCGTCAGGAAATTATTCATCTTCCCTAAGTATACAACACCAAGGCCATAGGTAATTCTTAAGTACTACAGGGATGAATACTTTTTTACCCGAACGTCATGAATATGTGAGAAATTGAGCAACTATTGAATTTAAAGGAAATTCCGTAAACTTTATGAAAATGGAATTTTTTTTGTGTAAAATTATTCTGACAACCAAAGTTGTGATGCAAGTTTTTATTATTGCAAACATCGGGAAAAACCCGGATTGTTATTAAATACTAAAGTATTTACGTACCCTCGCAAAAAAACCCGGCGACACTGTAGGCATTGAGTAAAACCGCAAGCATTCGAAAATCGGAATACGCTGAAGGGAATATGAAGAGCATTGTCAAAAAATACTATGTGAACAATATATTAAGTAATTATGAATAAATATTAATCAATTGGAAATAAAAAGAATAATTTATTATTATTTAATTAAATAATATTACTAATATATTGTTTTAGTTATCAAAAATAATTATAATTCTCGTTTAATAATTATACATAATGTATAATCAATTTTTTTTAAGAATTCGAGAAATCGAAGATTCGCATTTTAGTATTGGAGCTTGCCATTCCAACGAACGGTTAGGCTTAGAATGGCGAAACAGGAAACGAAGCACAGGGTTGCCGATTCAGCACCTACGACACGTGCGAAATCGGGGTTCCCAATTGGGTGAGTTATCTTGAAAGTTGGCATGGTTGCGAAGGTACGTAAGTACCGATTTTACTAACTCGTTTCTAATAATAAAAAATATTTGCTTCCAATGGGATTGCTTTAAATGAATAATTTTCTTCACATCTTGGTCTAGTTATGAGTTTAGCAGAAAATAAGCGATAATTAGATATAATAATTTTCTAATTTAATGTTAGCGCCATCTTCCGAAAGTTAATGCTATTTATTCTGCTTGAAAATTTATTGAGTCATGCATCCGAAGATTAACCATGTCGAAAGAAGGATGCACGTTAAATCCGTCGAAAATCAAAGTCCTTAACTTGACGAGATGAGGACATTGGAAGTGAGGGGACAACTCGGGTGGAATCCGCGTCACTCAACGGAGGTTTAAATGACGAGATCAGCCACCAACAACCGAAGCGGTACTTCTGAGTGTGACTTTAATTAAACAGTATCAGTCAACTTATCTGCTTGAAAATCACCCACACATATATCAAAATAACTTTTTAAACTTAATTTTTGTGTTTTGGTAATGTTATATTTCCACCATTTAAAATTTATATCCTTTTACAAAGGAAAATATCATAAGCAAAAAAGAAATGGATGTACTCGTATTTTTATTATTTTAAATAACTGCAAGACCTTCTATGTAGAACAAAGAAATGTACGTCCAATCACTTTGAAAGAGGACATTTTGTTTCTCACCCCCTACTGCTTTTCAGAACTAAAATATGAAGAGGAAAAACTTCTTACAACTCCTCTTCTCTCTCTTTTTTTTTAAAGCATGTCATTAACATGTTCTGACCTACCTCTCGTTAAGCAAAGAATTTTTACTCAGCGGGAAACTTGTGATGAACAGAACAAAACAATAAAAATTCTTAGAAAACGTTTCATCTTTTTTCCCCTTTTACAATAATTGTCCTCGTAAAAATAAAATAAGACGCCAACCTCGAACATTAATTTTTTGTTTTTGGATGTGTTAAACGTGTAATTTTTTCTGATTTGTTCTTTAATTTGAAAAGATATGATTGCATCTGGGTTTTACGTACGGCTAATTGTAACCGAAATGTTAACACGAGAATTAAATATGTATGGGAATTAAATATTTCTTGGAAGCTGAGTAAATGTATAATAAGAAATGTGTACAAGCATATAGTTTTAATAAGACTGATAAAATGTATTACACACGAAAATTGTTAAAATAAATAAATGTGATGCAAAATGAAAAATTAAATACTGCGGACCAAAACTTTCGGACATTTTAAAATATAATAAAATCAACTAATTTCCTGACGAAAGTGCGGTCGAAATGCTTCTTCCGATAAGTTTCTTGCAAATAAAAAAAGTGTGTGTGCTTATGACCACACGATAGAAGTGATAACTTCAAACTTTGTAATGTTATTTCAGGGGATTAGAGTTAGGTGAATAAAAAACAAGGGGATATCAGTATTGTCCTATAAAATTATTTATTCATATGTCTGTACTCATAAAGTAATATTTTTATGCGAAATATACAATCATATTTGGGAATTAATTGTAGTCTAAAAAGGAAACAATAGGTTTATAGTAGCTGAAATAGATTATAAATCCTTTAGACTCAAATTTTTTTTTAAATATCTTTAAAAAACTCCGTCAAGCGTTGTTCCGTACTTCCTCGTGCTTCATTTGGATCATTTGACATAATGAAATTGAATTTTGATTTTAAAAAATCAATTAAAAAGGTTTTGATTTGTCTTTTGAAAAATCTACTTTAAAATTCCCACTTAAAATCATAGGTAATTAATTTGTTCAGAAGACCCGATCCCCGGCTTTGTGGATTTTGGCTGTAATTTAACATTATTCATTTCTATCCATGAATTAATTTAAGCAAAGGGATAGATAGTATGACAGGTAGTTGATTGGAAGACAAGAATCTAGGTCAAAACCTTTCAAAAGGGATTCAATTAGAAGATTTATATCGCATAATCTTTGGCTCTTATGTCATTGTGTGGCAGTTTTGTAGATATACATCCGGGGCTGCTGCAAGGAATCTTCTTAATTATATTCTTTTTTCTTGTATTTAAACTATTTAATGTAACTTTTTCTTAATACCTGTATATACTTAATTTTGTTATTTTGAATTTTTAATTGTTTTAATTTTCTTTTTAGACTCAAAGTATATTTAAGTAATGTGTTTAACAGAACTATATTTGTTCATTGCAATTCCAATTCGCTTACAAAAATAGATTTATATTCTTAAGACCACTTCAATACTGCTAATGATAATTATACTATTTACTTAGTTCTATAAAAATTTGTCCTACATTTTATGTTTCATTTTTGTGTAGGATTTCTTTTTCTTTCTAAGCATATTTTTAAAAAAATATTGCGTTTCATTTTCATGCTTCAACTATGATTAGAAAGAATCCCGCATTCATTTCAGTAGAAAGGGGGGAGGGGAGGGGGAGCCCTACTTTTACTTTTAGGGCGTATTGTTGGGGGGGTCAAACTACAGCGTTTCTTAGCGGCGGGGGAAACGTCCTTCCTTTCCTTTTTAGGAGTGTGTATGTCCGACTCAAGATGAAAATAGCCGAATGAGCGTTACATTCCCAAGCGTGACGTTCATTCCAGTTCACTCCTAGCAAAACGCGCCAATAGTAGTATAATCACTTCAAAAAAGTATTTTACTCATAAATTGCACGGTATGGTAAAACAGAAAACAAAAATAATTAATATTAAAAACCATATTGCTTCGACATGAGCAGCAGGCATAGCAAAATCAATTTTTATATTTTACACCAGCAGTGCAATATTCACGAACTTCATACGCGTACATTTGGTAACATTCCCTTTCGCCTGGGACTCGTGACCGGCGGAGCAGAGATGACACGCGTGCCACATGAGGCACTCTGCCCTACTCAACAAATTGTTAAGGAGATGGAAGTTTTTTTAATGGACATTTACGGAATTACAAAAAAATCAGAGATAACTCTAAAGGTAAGTTTACAGCTATTTTGTAAGTGATTGAATGGTATTTCTGGAGAGATTTAATTGTTTGAAGAAAGAAAACTGCATGTACTCTGCTTTCCGCTTTTGACCCTACACACATCAAAGTAATAAACCTTTTCTCATATTAAAAGTATTTCACGAGTCCGTAAAGAAATTGTTTGTCAACTGAATGCTTGGAATCATGTGAAACTGAAAATCACAAATTATATCCCTGATTTTACGATAGGCAAGCACTAGGTTCGCATTAAAATTTTAATTAATCTTTTTTAACTATAATGAAAGGAAATACTTATATTTTATGTGTTGTCTGTTTCTTATTTTAATAAATTTGTTTAAAAATACATAGTATATGCTCAGTTTTTATTATTTTATTTTTTTAAAGAAATATTTATACTCCCCATTATGTTTATTCTTATGTTAAATATATCTCTTTAAATGATACAAAATTAAATTATAATAAAACTGTAAATCTATATTATTGAGTTCAATTCTCTAACCCTACATGCATTATCACTGGAATCGAATTGTTTCAAAAAATCCTACAGTGAGGCACGCTGAATCCTATTGGTAGATCGGTTTGGCAAGCCAAAGCTAAAAGGTTGCTGACCCCTGATCCACTGAAGACCCGCTGTACAGAGGACACAGATGCACGTTAAATGTGTTAGTTATTAGTGGCGCTGACTGTTATGCCGTTGGGCCTGGGTTCGAATCCCGATGAAGACATGGATGTTTGCAAATGAAAAGTACCTTTGCGGCATGGGGGTATTAATAGCCGTCGTACCGCAAATACTCTCGTGAGGTTGGTGGAAGAGGAAGAGAGGTGGGATGCCCCTTACCACTTCCCTCAAAACTGGAATGGAACCGAGCCAAAACTTACTATCACCAATATGGTGCTCAAAGCTACGGCTAAAGATAGGCGTACAACTAGCCTTTTGCCACAATGAATTTCGTGGGCCTCGATCTGACTACCTCAGACAGATAGCATTAGTAAAACAACAACACTGTTTTTGCATTGTACAAAATACAATAAAAAAAACCCGCTGAAGGTTATTTTCAGATCGTCCCTCGTAATTTTGATTCATATTTATAAATAAATTGGTATTATATTTTGATAAGAGTATAAAACCTCAATTTACTTTAGACCATGAAACAAAATGAATATGAATTGAAAAAATTGATGGTTTCATTTCGTTCAGTTTTATTGTTCAAAGAATATTAATTTTCTTCTATATAATTTATCTATTTTATTTAAAAAAAAATCTTTCGAATCGATTCTGTTTTGTTTATTAAAATTTTAAGAAACATGTATTTACTCACAGTGGAAATAATTTTATACGATTAATTCATTCATCTTAAGGAAAAAATTAATATTTAAGAAAATCATTTCTCTCACTTCAGCATTTGAGAATACACATTTAATGTATTACATTAAAAATCTCAAGTAAAACTTTAAAAAAAATAACGAAAACGAATAATGAGACTAATGAAAAAGTGGTCTTGTTTCATTCAACACATTCGAAGAAAAGACATTTTCCAATCAGAGAAATATTCATTTTTTCCTGTCTAATTAAAATATGTTTGAGTGCAGTAGCCAGTAGGAAAAAATATTGCCTTTTTCTCTCATTCAAATGTAAGATTAAGGTTTCAATACAATTTGTTGTTGTTGTTGAGAACATTTATAACCTCGTGCACCACAAAGTATCACATGGGGGCTTAAATAGAAGTAAGCGTGAAGCACACATCAAAAAGAAGAGAAGGATTACAACACAAACATCCATGTCTTACCCGGTATTCGAACCCAGCCCCTACTGCACCGCAGTCAGCGTCACTAACCGTCATACCGGATGGGTGGCTTTCAATACATTTTGATACTCGATTTAATTTTAGAGATGTTATAATCTATACATATATATATAAAATGAAGTGTCTGTTTGTAATTTGAAACTAACAGCTTTTTATTAAATGCATTTAACCCTTTCTCTACCGCATTATGATTTACTGCAGTTTTTTTCATGCTATAATTATTTTTGAATTACTACATTGAAAATTAAGGGATATACATAAACAAAATACTCAACTTTGGGAAATTTAATTTCGTTGCAGCTAATTAATTAATTAAAGATATTCAACTGTAAAATTAATTATATACACTGTTCACTTAAAATAAATAGTCAAATCGTTTTCTAAGGTCTTCATTAACATACAAAAAAAAAGACTCTTAAATATTCACAATAACTATTTTTCAGGACAAAAATGATAATCTTCGCAATTCACTGAAAACGCAATACCTGCTATAAAACTATTCTTCTCCGCTGAAATACTCATCATAAACCCCGTGCTGCCATATATCTTGGAAGAGTGGGTTTCAAAGAATACTCCTGCTAACTATCGTCAAAATATTCGTAAAATGGTTATTCTATGTAACTTTAAAGTAAGTGGTTCTTATAAGTACCGTCGGTAGATAAAGGGTTAAAAGTATATACGGTACCTATATGAAAAAATAAATTTTTTAAATTTTTGTCTGTCTGTCGGTCTGTTTCTACCAGCTAATCTCGAAAACGTCTGGACGAATTTTGACGGAACTTTCACTGGCAGATAGCTAATGTTATAAAGAGTAACTTAGGCTACTTTAAATAAACAGGCCACGGGTATGCTTTTTGTGGACATAACCAAAGTCTTTGACAAAATTTGGCATGATGGCTTGCTATCCAAGATGATGCGACTTGGGTTTTCGGACCAACTCATCAAAATTATACACTCCTACCTAAACTCCCGTGAATTTAAGGTAAGAGTTGAAAACAGTCTCTCCACCCAGCGTCCAATTCTCAGTGGGGTACCACAAGGATGTTTATTAGGGCCCAAGCTCTTTAATCTATACATCAACGACATTCCCAAGGCTGCCGAAGCGATGTACGCGGACGACACTGCCATTTTAACCCAAAACATTTATAACCGCAATATCATTGAGCGGCTACAAAATTATGTCATTCGACTCGAAACCTGGCTTAACGACTGGAAAATAAAGGTTAATGCATCTAAAAGCGACACCTTTCTTTACGATACGGGTACCCGGAAACCTCCCCATGTCAACATTTTTTTAAAAAACCTGTCCCTGGGTTTAAATGAAAAAATTTTTTACCAAAGGTTTAATACTTGACACTAAAAAACCCAAACACATAAATTTCCCCCCAAAAGGGGGCCCGGAAAAAAGGCACTCTAAACCCTTGATTTCTCTCAAGAGCAAGCCGCTTTAAAGGGGCACAAAGGTTCTTTATACAAAGCCCCCCTTCCCCATCATGTTGTCCCTTCCCCACCCTGGGCGGGGGCGGCAGTTACTCACCTAAAAAAAGGGGTTCCCCTTTTCCCAAAACATTCAACCCCGTAGAGCAGAAAAGCACCTTTGGTTTGTAAGGAACGAAGTCTTGCAAAAGATTTTTAATGTTCCGCCCCCCTTTTGTTTTCCCACAAAACAATCAAAATTTTCCTTAAATTTCCCACAGTTTAAAAATGAATCTATCGGGGAAATCCGGGCTTACGAAAATTTCTATTCCTAGCTCTTCAAAGGAGCCCTTTGAAAAGTTTTTAACCACTCGTATCAACACTTCCCAGCTCTAAAAAGGGATGAAAATGTCTTGATACAAATTTAAAAAATTATGAGTTTTTATTTTTAAATAGTTGTTTTCTTGTGCAAGATTTACCACTTAATTACCCCTCCCCGCGCCATGTTAAGTTTTGATCGCGTTTCGTTGGCATTTCACCCCCCCCTGATCTTATTTCAAACTCCTCTACCTTTTTTTTTATTTTTTTCCCAAGTGGTTTATTTAAACTTCCTTTCAATAACCGCACGAAAGTTATCTTAAATTATCGTGTAACGGACTTAAAAATATTTTTCTTTAAAATCCTTTTATTAAAAAATATATCCCTTTTCTCTCCTCGTCCCTCGGGGTGCGGCAACGGTTGAAAGACGGGTTTTGCTTTTGGAGATGTGACGTCATTTTCTTTCGTTTTCTGAAAGGGGGAAACTAAATCAACTGGGAGAGGGGCCCACCCACCCCCACCAGCGCTGTTCGCTGCTTTTTAATTGGACTCCCCCAATAGAACTTAAACAAATTTTTTTCTCTGTTCAATTTATTATGATGATGGATAATAAAAAGCTTTTTTAAGGGTTTCCCACGTAAATTAAAAAGGTTCCCAAAAGAGTAACTTAGGCTACTTTTTATTTTAGAAAAAAAAAATTAGGTTCCCGGAAAAAGAAATTAAAACCAATGAAATAGTGAACAAATCCGATTCAAATGGGGGTTTTTTATTTCAATAAATTAATTTTTTATTCAATAGGGATTATTTTTTTTTTACGAGCCTTCTATCTCAACGGTTTTTTAATTGGTTTTATAAAATTTTTTGTTTGATTAGGGGTTTCCGCCACCCCGCGACTTTTTTTGTTTATGGGCCGATCCTAATGATTTTACAGTCCCACCCAAACACAGTGTCAAAGGTCAAATTTTTTTCCCTTTTCACTGAACAAAAAAAAAGGAAAAAGAAAACAAAAAAAAACATCGATTCACAAAGTAGAAAGAATGACAATATACTTATAGCAAAGGGATTTCTTTTCAGGAATACATAATTATTAAGTTTTCGTCAACTCTTTCAATTAAAAACACTTTTGTGAAATTCCACGGGACGAAGTCTTATATAACAACTATTTAACTTTAAAAAAAATAAAAAAGGGGAAAATAAAATTAACTTTTAACCCCATTAGATTCCCAAAATTTTTTACTCTATTTTCAGCGTTTATTACACAAAATTTGAATTTAAAGTGTTACTTTTGCTGAGCAGAAAGGGAGGTGTTTTCAAAATCGACCCACAAAAAGAGTTACGGGGTGTTTTTAAATAAAAAAAAAATTATCAACTATTGTATCTATAGACTTAAAATTTAAAAACATGGTTTTTTTTTCATTTAGATATGCAAAAAACTTTTTCGTTGTTTTTAAAATTCATGTAAAAAAAACTTTTATTAAAAAAATTCTTTTTTCGTTCAATCTTTTTTGTTTAATTTTTTCACCCGTGGGAAAAACGGGTATACCAAACTAGTATTAGAATATGCAAAAGGGGAAAAAAAAAATTTAAATGGGCTTAGGATGAACAAGTAATATAAAAAGTTTTTTTAAAAACAATTCCCCTTTGATCAACAAAGAAAATTTTTTTTTTAGCTACTTTTATTAAATATTAAATTATTTCATTATGCATATACCCAAAAGACGGGAAACACAACATTTAGTGGTAAAAATTTATTTTTTTTAATTTTTCAAAAGGGTTTTAAAACAATCGTGTATAAAAAATTTCCCGTTCAACTCAATGCTTTTTAAAAAGTGGGGGAAAAAAAAATTTTAAGGTTTTTTTCCAAGGGCCCAAAAATGCTAAAAATGGTTTTATTTTAATTTTGTAAATAATTAGTTTTAATCCATTAATTTTTATTAATTATAATTAAATTACTGAATTGTCATCCAAAATAATCATGTATATAAAATTTCAGTTCAATTGAGTGCTTGAAAATGTATTTTATTATAACGATTGAAAATTCCACCAAGATAAATAAATAGAGAGTGTGAGCTAATAATAGGAATTGAAAAAAGAATATAAAGCCTTTTTTGTTCTTTGTATTTGGTCGTTGGGGGAAATCTATTTACCACCCATTTATACAAGTCAAACAATTGCTGTATGATGGGGAAAAGTAGGGTTAATTATTTTTATTTTAATATTGCTTTTGCTTTTTCTTACATATAAAGTACATTATTTTAAAAATTTTACCTTATATAAATTAAATAATCAGTCTATTTGAAAGGATTATTTGAGTGATTGACTGAATCAAGAACCTTTTAATTTTCAACTAAGGTCGACTGAGGAGGCATGACTTCTGTTGCCATTGAAGATTTGATGCACGTTGAATCTGTGTCTTTACGTTAGTGTGAACCGCAGTGACGGAGAAGTGGTCAAGGTAACGGACTCGCGTGTCACGTGAGTTCGAGCCTAATACCGCTGAAGACCCGCCATGCAGAGGGGACCGATGCACTGTTCAAACTCGAACATCCTCTCGTTGGCGTGGAAATTTAGAGAGGGAAGTTGACAGCTCAGGTTTCGTCCCCGACGAAGAACAGATGACGAAGTACTTTCGAATAGCCTTAGAGTGGATTTAGCGTGCAATATTAATAAAAGATCAAATCAAACTGACGAGGACGACATCTGGGATGGTACCCAACTCTCCAAACTTCCACACCCCACCAACATGAAAAATTTCAGTTCTGATTGGTTTAATGTGCTTTATCTCTTCTATTCTACGGGTCTTCAGAAAATTCAAAGTATTTAGTATAAAATCTCTTTTACAGAGAAAAATAAGCAATTTTTTAGAATCATTCGTCAATAGGTTACACTGTTTATCAACCAAGATAACATAAAAATAAAAGTTTACACATAAACACATTGTTTCGCTCTTTTTCATGTAGATCTTTAAAAAATGCGTATTGAACACACATTAATGTTTAAACTCAAACTCATAACTCAAATTCAGTGGCGTAATAGCCCATGAGAGCTAGGGCCTACTGTGCCCATCTCAGTACACGAGACCGTTGGACGCTGAGGTTCCCGATCAGGTGGTCAGTGTGAAGCGAAACATGCAGTGCGTAAGTCCCCAAGCAAGCTTGGTACTCATTTATTGACCCATTGCACATTAATATTTATTCATGCTTTTTATTGTTATATGCTTATATTTTAACTCATTATTATTATGTTATTTTTATTATGTTACTCATGCTTATATTTTAAACTAATAAATATCGACCATTTAAGAAAGTGGTATCTTTTTTTATAGTATACACTAATTTCAAGGATTATGCACACTTCAAATAATACAAAATTCTGGTAATGTTTTGTCCTTTGTATTATATATATATATATAGCAAGCGTTTTACTTATTTATGATTGAATCTCGAGTTTTTTTAATTTACAAAAGGCATTTCAAACACGTATGATATTACGAGCCACATGATCTATTTTATATTAAGATGGAGGCCACATGTTTTCAATGTTCAAAAAACGAATAAAATATGATTTTTTTACGTATAGTAATACCTCGACTTACGCGAATCCAGAGTTACGCGATTTTCAAATGTTATCGACTTTATTTTTCATCTCTGAAACTCAAACGGAATCAGTGTCAGAACCTGATGAAATTGTTAACGTGATTGAAGAAGCTGACGATTTTGCTATTTAGAAGTGAATAGGTGATGGCATTCAAAAACTAGCTATGGATGAACTCATAGAAATGGAGAAGCAGACCTTGAGAGTGTTTAGACACAGTTTAATCAGTAGATTGAATAACGGTTGGAAATTTGACAGAAGGCCCCAGTTTAATTGAAAAAGGGTTACCAATTTTTTTTGGAAAATATAAATTCCAACGAAAGGCGTCTTTTCAACAAAACAAAAAATTAAAAAAATATATATTTAGTATGCATCTACAAAAGTTTGTGGGAGAAAAAAAAATCATTGAGGCTGCTGGCTACTTTGTTAGATTTTATGAAACCTTCTACATCAAAATAACTTCGATTTGCGATTTGGTGTTACCTAAGATTTTATTAAACAGCTTTTTTTTTCCGAATTATTTTTTCTTCGTCTCCGGTCTTAACTAAAAATAATTGTTACCCACGAAATTGTACCCCGACTTACGCGGTTATCACCCAGTCCCACCTATCACGTGTCACTGTGTTTATTCAACTCAATGTCAAGTTCAATGTTTCGCATATTATATACACACAGTCGTTTTATATCTCATGTTACTTTTTAACTTAAACAAGAAATATTTTATATTTTTTACAAAAAATAAATAAATAAATAAAAATAGAAGCTATAAATATAGTTTAAAATTCCTTTTTGAAAATATTTGACCATTTTCTCCTAAGCAAGTAATCAAATTTGGTTAAAAGTATTAAGGGAAAGCTAAAATCATATTTTTGTGACAATTTGAGATTTTTACATTTTCATATTGTACGGATTTTAACCTTTCTAAAAATTCCTTACTGTAATCTCTAGGGTAATTAGAAGCCCTTAAAATTTATTTTTAAATAATCGTTGTGAAACTGGGCCACGCCTATTTGAATGGCGAAAAATGTAAGCAAAGTACTTAGCTTTAGTTTAAAAGTTGAACGTCTGATATAAACCAAAACGTATCTTTTATTGTAAATTGAGCCTTTTATTTATTTTTTTTATTTCCAAGCCAATTAAAAGTCTCTCTGCATACATTAAAATCAATTTATCTCAAAATGTAAATTTTGTTCCATGTACCTTTTCTGAGAAACTACTATTCATAGGTATGGAATTTTTTTATGATATACTTATAATGTTGGCTAATATATAGTGAAATGAGGTTTTTGTAAAAAAAAAACCCCAAAAATTATTTTTTACAAATTTTTTTGTGTGACAAATGGGTCAAATTTCGCAAGGTTAGATAAAATATTTCATAAATTTTTAAAAAATTCAAAATTAGCTAACAACTTATATCAGTATAATGAGAAAGGTGTACTATAATTGTTTGAAAAGTTTTAAGCATGTACATATAACAGACTTTGAGAAAAGGTACATCGAAAACAGCCAGTTTAACATTGTCAGTATATATACATATAGAGAGAGAGAGGTTTCCGACTACGTTCGGAACCGTGATTTTAAAAAAGCGTATAAATGGATAATATTCCTGATATTTAGTGTCTCTTAGATTAGAATACATGTATAAATTGGTTTTAAGACAATTTTGACAAAAAAAATTTATTTAAATACAATATTTCGGCAAAAAATTAACTTAGAACCTTTTTTCAAAATGTTCTCCTTTTGTGAAAAATGCTTTTATTATAATAATAATTTCCCTGTATGTAGCTCAGACCTCTGTACAGAGGCTCAACTATGATTTTTGAAAAATTCACATTATTTTCAGTTACAACCCATTGAAATAATTATCGGCATTTTTTTCTTAAAATTTCTCTCCTCTGTTGTCGTAAAACATGGATAAACCCACTTCTAAGTTATATGTTTCAAAAATTCTAGTTCAGCCTATGTACAAAGGTCTGAGCTATATACATTCAAAATATTATTTTAATAAAAGCATTTTTCACAAAAGGAGAACATTTTGAAAAAAGATTATTCTAAATAAATTTTTGCCGAAATATTATATATATTTTTTTCAAATGTCCTTAAAACAATTTTATACATGTATTCTAATCTAAGTGACACTAAATATCATAAATATTGTCATTTATACGCTTTTGCAAAATCAAGGTTTCGAACGTAGTCTGAATTTTTGTTATTTTTCACTAATGTTTCTCGCATTCACAAGTGCTTCCGAATACAGCACTTACACGCATAACTGACTCTTACAGGAAAGCGATTTACAGATGAATATGTACAAAATTCTGGAATTTCTCTTCCAATGCATTTTTGCTTCTCTCAGCAAATAAATCACATTAGATTTTAAGTAATTTAATTTGTAAGTTTTTACCACTTCAATATTAATAGACAGATGTGAAATAAGGAAACGAAAGAATAATTCGCTGCTTTTACAATAAGAAAATCTTCATTATAATTTCGTTTCTAACAATTTAATTTGTGTGGTGAGCATATTTAATTTAGGTAATTTAATCGATAAATGTTGACACCCTTTTTCCCTTCTTCTTAAGGCTTTTTCTTGTTTCCGCCAAAGTAATTGTTTTTCTATGAAAGTGTTTATACTTTTCAACTCTTTGTAATAGCATCGTTTTTGCCTTGAAACCTAAGACAAAGTTGGATAAAGTGTAACTGTGAAAGCCAGGTGTTTTAACCATATTCATCTTTTATATTCAACACATTCATAATTTGTTTCGAAGAAAATTATGATTTCGTCCAGCAATTTTAAGAATCGTTTTAATACTTTAACTCGAAAGCCATCCAAATTCCGTATAATATGATAAATAGAGGCCTTCACACATTTTATTTCTTCCAGAAATGAACAATGGACAATGTCTGCCAAAAAATTTACAATTTTAATGATTATTTTATAACATGTGTTCGACATTTAAAACATTGCAGCTCAGTACTTGCTAAAAGTAATATAAAGAACAGGCTCAAAATTACCACAATAATGTGTGTGCGTGGTTCATGTTTCTTTAACCAACTACTTCTTTAGTTAATACCAGTTGTGGTAGATGCACTGTAGTGTTTGAGACTACTGTTGGCGGAGGATTAAGGAATGTTGGCGCGGTTTCGGAGGGGTTACTGTGTTTTAAGGGGAGAATGTTTTTTGACCTCAAGCGAGGTGGTCAGGGAAGAAAGTTAATTGGGTTTTGGAAACGCGAAGCGCTGAACTGTTTTTGGGGGTGAAGGAAATGGAATTCCTTCGGTGAGAACCTTTGCGCGGCGCATGCGGTTGGCTGTACCAAGAATAGAGTTTCTCGGGAGTGTTTTAACACGACGGACAGTGTTTATGTGAGTGTAATAATAATCAAGATAATTGTGTTTAATCAAGATAATTGTACTGGAATTGATTGTAAGGAAAAGTAGTTGGTTGTATGGAGGAGAAAGGTAGAAAGTAATTGCGAGATACGACATGCACCATCAGTTGTAAGAAAACTTACTTCTTTCCCAAAACTTCCATAAGTTCATCGAAAATAGAAGCTCCAATGATTGCATTATACACAGAAATAATTTCCAAAAGTTCTTAACTTATTTCTAAATTAACATCGCATCCACAAATAAAAATGATCAACTAAGTGATACTTCGAATATCTGAATTTTCATCAGTCGCAATAAAGTGGGATTTAAATATTGATAAATATATAGGCTTATTTCTCAACTCTTCTTTAGCTACAACTATTTTTATCTTTATGTAATCACATGTGGGGAAGGGGGGGGCTACAAAGTAACGAAGAATTAAAAAGAAAAATGTCGACATATTTTAGAAAAAGAAAATAAGAAATTTTATAGAAAATTATAATTTATATCAATTGTGATTAATTTTTGTTATTTACGAGTCAATTTGAAGCTGCACAAGATCTACTGGGGACAAACCTCGTAATTTTAAACCTCGGTCAAGTGACGAGGACGACACCAACGGAATTTATAAATCAGCGTCTCACTGGAAAAGGGCTGTTCGATGCGAGGTTGGATATTTCCGTTAACAAAACTGTTTTTCGTAAGCGATTAAAAAAAAATAGAACTCTTGGTTATTAATAATTATTTTCTCATCCGTATAGTTAGAAATGTTATGCCCATTAAATGTGCACATGGATGAACAATCAGATGTAATTGATAATATAAGTATTTTTGCTAAAAATTACTGTATTATTTGGGTATGTATATAACAACAGGATCTGTATTTGCTCTGTTTATATTTTTGTAACGAAATACTTTTGCGTATCTTTTATTTCGAAATGGTTAACAATCTTTCATTTGTTATATAAACATAACGGAAAAGTTTCTTTCAGAAATACGTAATGTTTCTGAAAAGTTTGAGGAGCCTCTATGACGATATATTTACTGGCATTGCTTTTATCAAATCACGGGTTCGTGTCTCGATGCCTCGAAAATCTTATCTTGTAGAATAGCTAATGCACGATAAATCTGTCGAATGTTGGCGAGGTGTAGAACTTTGGAGAATGACGTGCTAGCTCAGGTGACAACTTTCGCCACTTGATCGCTCACCTTGTAGAGGGGCCGATGCTCATTTAATCTATCGATGTTCATAATCCTCCTTTTGACGTGGCGCACAAGTTTGGAGAGAGGAGTTCAAGGTAATGTGTCATCCTTGTCACTTGTCCTACATTCAAAATTACGTAATCCGTCACCAATAGATCTTGTGTTGCTTTCTAGTGCAACGTTAAAGGCTGTTTTCGGTTAATGTTAAAGAATAAAGGACCCGAATTTGGAACATTTTTTCAGATATAAAAGAAATGAAAATTTAATATGATATTCTAGCTTCACTATATCCTTTAGAGAGCAGCATTTTTTATCATACTTCCCATTTTTAACCGAGGTGATTCCTTTTTTCTGGTATAAAATGTGTTTCGCATTTTTTATCCTATACCGTAATAAATGGGCTTTGCCCACGTATTAAAACAAATAAAATTAAAGAAAAAACAACTTTTTTTAAAAACAAGCTTTTATTATTTGTTAATAAAATGAACTAAAAAGTTAAAAAATAAATTAACTCTAATAAAAAATATAACACTTTATTAGTTCATTGTAACCTTTAACGATAATTAAGGTTTTCGTCTACGACCAAATAATTCCATATCGTACATAATTATATATTTTTAACACTAAAACTTTACACCTTAATTATTAAATCTTCCCGTTTTTATCACAGTCCCAATTTTATAAATAAAAGCGTGTCACATTATGATAGCAAGAGGAAAAAGAACGTGCTAAATGTTCTTAATTATATCATCAAAATGTAAACGCAATTAATGATTACTTAATAATGCTAATATTGCATTGTCATCCGATTTATAAATGCATGCAAAATTTCAGCTCAATCGGAAACCGGGAAGTGGATCAAATTTAACTCGCAAGATTTGATTACAGAGACCGACAGACAGACAACGGGATGGGTAAAACTAAATAAAAGTTCGTAAAAAGAAAGTATTCACGGAATATTTTGAAGTTTTTAAAAACACTATATTGTGTTAACAGAGGTACGAGTGATAATATTGCAAATTTCCATGGAAATTGGGTCTTTTTCTGTCTGAAAATGTGCTTCGCGTTTAGTTAAGAGCTCTTGTACTTTTACCGAAGATAGGCTTAGTACAATTTTTTTTCACTCGTCACTCGAATCGCGGTTCAAAATGCCGAAGTCTGTTGCCAATGGCTTTCGTGTTGTTTCAAATAAGCGATATCTATAAATACTCAAACTAAAAACGTTGTATTTCAGTAATCGATGACGATTTAGAATTATTCTTATCAACAAACTGTAATAAATAAACTACTTTTATAAAATTTCTTTTTCAATTTCTGAAAGTTTGAATGTTGATAAAAATTCAGATTCGTTTCTAATGCAATTTTAAGTGAACTGAATAAATGAAAATCAATGCTAAATAAAAAATTTTATTTTGGAAAAAAAATAATAAAAAAAATTCTCGCAAAATCTAGAAATACTTTTGAAATGTAATGTGCCCCCGCAGTGGCTTATCCTTTTAGATTTCGTTTTGATTCGAAAAATTTCCTTAGTGTGTTTGGATTTAAAATAAAATTAATTTAAATTGAAAACAAAAGAGAAAAATGAAGCTCTAAATAAAATTGCGTTTTGTTGGGGTTAACAAAAATATAAATGGTGGCACAGTTTATGCGTCTCTGTACAAGACAGCCAGGCTGAAAATAAAAGTAATACACTTGTTCAATCACAACATGAGCATGCTTTTGCGTTCACTTCGCGTCTATTTCTCGTAGGAAGCAAAGGAGAAACTATTCCCGAACTCTTTTTGGACGTCTTCCAACCACTTCCGGAGCGTAGACAAAAACAGGGAGATAAATAAATGTTTCAGGAGAACTCTCGAGGCTCGTCCAGAATGATTCGTCATACCCTAAGCCCCCTCCCCCCAGCCTCAAAATTGCACCGCGCGTAAACCCCTTTTTTCCTCCTTTATTTTCATTTCTCTAAAATCTTTTCTTTCGTGTTTTCCCCCGCAGGATTTATCAGTAAAAAACTTGGAGAATCACGCACAAAAACTGCTTTTCAGTTTTGTTTCTAAAGCCTAGCAAAGTTGTTTTGTGCTCTGATGTATTAAATTATGTCTTTGTCTCTTCTCGTGTACATTACGAAAGGCTTTTTTGAATACTTACTTCGGAAGTTTGCATTGAAGCTATAGTAGCGGGTACTAACCTTTATTTTCTAGTGTCCATTACCACTAATTAACTTTGTAAGTAATTCACTTTTCTACAATGGCTATTTTTTGCTCGCGACGAGAATTTGTAAGCCTAAATGTCAAATTTTGTTAAAGCTTAGTGTCACTTTAACAAATAATGGTCCAGTAGTTAAATCTTTTATCGAAAATTTCCCTTTTTATTTGAATGAATGGTTTTTTTTTTCTTATTTTTTGTAACTTAATTTTCGGGTTTTTTTTGGAAATTATTTTTAAAAAAATACAATACTTTAATCTGTTTTAAGCAAATATTTAAGAATAGAAAATATATATATAATATAAAAATAACAAAGACGCGTGTGTGTATAATTCTTCATTTTCTGAACCCTTTTACACTCTATAAAAAAAAAACAAACAAAAAAAAAAAAAAAAAAACGATCCAAGAACGAGTTGTCCGATGGGAGAAAAAAAAATTGGGGGGGGTAAAAAAGATAACTTTAAAGAAAAAAAAATGTTTAAAAATTTTTCCAGAAAAAATTAAATGATTTGTTTCAGAGTTAATAAGTTTGAAAAAGAGCTCAAAAAGGGAAAATTTAACCCAACTCTTTTGGGATGAAAGGCTCCATATGACGTGACATAGAGTAATAAGACATCTTGATGGTCTCCTGCATTTTCTTCCCAAAATTTTTTCCAAATTTTTGGGGCCCAGGTAATTTGGTATTCCTGGAAGTTTTTATCATACCCCAAACCCGCCCCGATTGGAGGGGGTTTCCAGGTCTGTGTGGCCAGGGAATGTTTGATAAGCTGTAAAACAGTTCATAGCAACACGTGGGATGTAGTTTGGCATTATCTTGCTGAAAAATAAGGCCGGGGTACTGCAAAAAAAAGTTCTCAGAAAATTGCCGTGTACCATGGGTGGATGCCTTTTATAGGCCAAAGTGGCACCCCGACCAAACCCTTTGTTGGGGGCCTGTGGGCATGCAATAAACAGGATCGGCACGCTCCCCTGGGGCATCCCCAGACTCGTCTTAAAGATCGTCAGGACACATTTGGGAAGGGGGATTCGTCGCTAAACACTATACGTCTGCAGTCAGCATGTTTCCCAAAACCTGATAGATTCAAGCCCCACTGCAATCTCCAAAAACAGTGTGAAAGGGGAAAAGCAGGTGGCGTAGAGGGTGGCCCGAGTGTAAATTTTACCCCCGTCAGCCACCGTGAAGGGAAGGGTTGGACGCTCGTGTGCGGGTCGTACATCGATGGGGTTAACGATGAATAAAAGCGCGGGTGACAGCTGATCTGACAATCAATCTGTCCTCCTAATCTGCTGTGGCCCTAGGTCGACTGCTACCATCATGACGTTGAAATCTGCCATTTTCCACCCATTCTTGCCAGCATCTAATGACCGCATCACTTCGACCCATATGACGAGCGATTCTCCGATTTGCCTAACCTCTTTTTTCTCCCCCCTTTTTTAAAACTTGACATTTTCCTAGTGAGCTTGAATCCTACGGGGAGCCATTTTTTCAGTTGTTCAAAGGTATTCTAAATCGCGATGCAACAGAAATTTTCACCCCATCAGATTGAGAATCGCTTCTTACAGACACCTGTAAGCTATGACCTGTTCGCAGTTCCGATGCACTGTAGCTCCCGCTAATCATTTGTTGGACACAAATTTGAATCATTTCCCAAGTTGGTTTAAAAAGTCTTTTCATACGGGAAAATTTCCCCTTACCCCAATTTTTGGCTATTCCTTCTTGGTGCGTCGTTTTTTTTTGTTGTTGTTACATAGTGTATTTTCTATATTTTGTGGTGAATGTTGGCTATAGTCTGGGATTTCATATACAGAGTACTAAGCATGCTAATAAAGTGTACTTCTTCCAAAAATGACGCTGAAGAAATCAAATCAAAACAAAAAGGTTGAAAAACTGAGTTATCACAAATTTAAATAGGTTTCATACTTTACAATTTTTGATTGTTTATATGTTCTAAAGAGAGAGTATCCTCGATAAAAATTGAATTTGTAATTTTAATAAGGATATTATACCATTCTTTTAAAAACGATGGTGTGTTTTGAACTGCATTTATGAGCCAGATGCCAGAGAATATTTCCCCTCGAAGATCCTAAGATTATCGTCCTAAGACCCGGAAGAAATACCTAACCCCTTTTCTACAACGAAAGTGTTGCCAATGCGAAATTTTTTGTACTAACTGGAACTTCCGTTCATGTCTTATATATGCTGGGTGAAATTCGACTTTAGTACGTAAAAGGTTAAATCATTCTCTGGAGTTATCTAGAATGTTCCTAAAACCAATAGTCAAACATCGTCACCAAATGGCTGAACAAAACCATTCATAATCGTTAGTGCTTTTTAGAAAAAAGGGACCCTTAAATTTCCCAAACAAAAAACAGCCCACACTATTTGAACCCACCAAAAGTTGCACAACGTCTTGTTAAGTTGGGACTGGCTTAACCGTTCAGGACCATGATCCCAATAGTGATCACGCGATTCTCCCCCCGATAAATATATGTGATTGCGCTTTCCTGCTCGTGGCCCCCACCGGGGGGACAGATTGATTGATTGAATATTAACGCCCACTGTTCAGCTACAGAGGCGGCGACGGACCACGTCTTTTTGAACCATGGTCAAGGGACGGGACACACCGAGCTGGCCCCCCCTCCTAACTACCACACCACCCAAGGGAAAAGGAAGTTTCAGCTCTCGACAGATACCGGGGGATCAGGTTATATATATATATATAATAACGTTTTTTTATTAAATTTTAAAAGTTTTATGGCGGTTAAAACCTTTTTTTCGAGTAATGTTTCAAAACTAAATTCAATATGTGTTTTCGGCCCCTTTGTTTTTTTTTAATTAGATCCGGGATATTTGGGAATATAAAACTGCACATGTTTATTTTCCGAGAGAATCGGACATTTAGAGGTTCGTGATCGGCTGCTCAATATATTTGTTTTTATATTTTGAATAAGTTTTGGCTTCTAGTTTTCTAATATTTTTATATTCCTCGTATTTTTAAATGTGATTTTGTCAATTTTTGAAAAGTGTATGTATTTTTTATTAAAATGAAAAACATTTTAAATTCCCTCGCAATTGTTTTTAAATATAGGAAATTTTTGTATTCCATGTTCAAATATTATAAATGATAGTAAATTGTAAGTTTTGAAGGGGTATTTGTGATTGCATTTAAAACTTTATATATGAATTTTTAAAGGAAATTATATATATATGCTTAGCATTGCCCCGGCGGGTCCCTTTGCGTGCGCGTATCCTCTCCGGAACGTGCGGCTCCGGGGAAGCGCTTTTCTCCTCCCCGCTGGTCCTGAAGGCTAAGTGGGTCTACGCCAAGTAATCCCCCACCCCCGGGTAATCCTAAGGAGCCGCCAAGCTTGGAGGTGTCGCTGCTATGGGTGATTTCTCACATTCCTGTGAAAGGCTGCCTTGGGACCACAATGACATGCTCAATTTCAGGAACCTTGATAGGTCGCTTTTAGTGTAAGAGGATCCAAACGAATCAGAAATTCAATTGGAGGGAGAATTCGTTGGAGTGTGTAGGAGGTGTCGTAGAAAGCCTGTAGCCTGTAGAAAGCCTGAAGCCTGTAGAAATGTCTCTCTAGCGTCTGTGAAGCTTGTTGGTTCCCCCTTTTTGTGTCTCTGCAAATATCGAATGTGTCAGTTCAAAATCTCACGTGACGCAGAATCATTTCTGTTTCGACGTAGGCGGGAATACTATTCGGCTATTGGCCCTTGTTAACCCTCATGTGGGGGATTTTAAAAAAGAGATAAGCATGGGAACTGAGCCGGTCACATCTCTGTCGGCTGAAAAAAAAGAGGTTAAAGGCTGACTTGCCTTAGAACATAAGCGTCGGAATGTCCGGTCTTGGATAATTTACCACCCGAAACAACGGGGTGGTTGAGACAGTCTTTAGTTCCCTAACAGGAAATCGGTCCCTTGTTGGAGACCACCACCCACTTTTACCAATTGTAATCATAACTCGTTTGATTAAATAACATTTCCAATCGCTTAGAGTTCAACTAGCGTCATCCAATGTTGTTTGATTAGAAAAGGTACTCGAGTCGGACTTCTGCTACCTTATCCCGTCAACACTAAGGATCCATGGTAGCCTAGTGGTCAGGGTCACGAACTCGTGTCAGGAGTGTTGAGGGTTTGAGTCTTGGTGCCACTGAAGATCTGCAGTGTAGAGGGGGCTGATGCATGTTAAATCTGTCGAGTTCAAACTCCTTCCGTTTGCGTGATGGTCCAGTTCAGGTGTCGTTCTCGTCCCTTAACCGAGACTCAAAACTACGAGATATTTTACCAATAGCCCTCGTGTTGCCTTATAGTGCGACGTTAATATAACTCTCTCTCCCCATCAACACCGAATTTCGATACACTTTTCGTACGTTCGATTGTTGCAGCGTTTTGATGCAGTTCAGCTTTTCTGGTATTACTGACTATTCTATGAAAATGTCACTGGTCTCCACTATTAAAGAGATGCTATCTGCTTCCACGTTGCTTACGGTGGCAGGTACTGTCTTAAATATACATTCTCGGCACGTACTGGAAACTATGGGTCGATAAATGCCATTCTGTAATAATTCTAAAATTGGATTGTCTCTTACTAGCATTCGGCACTCAATTTCTCCTGAGGTCGTAATCATGTTTGAAAGCATTTTACGTGACTCACTTGAGTACAAATGATAGTCCTGAGACCGTATTGTCCTTGGATTCAATTGTTACGCGATGCTACTGCATTTTGCTATCCCATGTTTTTTGATACTTCAGTTCATTTGTACATATCTTCTTTGGGGGGAGGAGAAGGTGAATACATTGCATACATATGTATGAATACTAAGTGTTTGTTTATAGAAAAAAATGTTTTTTGTTAAGAGGACTATAGGTACTATAAAAATGAGCAAAATATCATTTTTTTTTTAAAAAAAAATGTTTTTAGTTATATTCGTTGTATATATATTAAGGCTATCTTCGGCTAATATTAAAGAATAGGGGTCGAATTTGGAGTATTTTTTGGGATATAAAAGTATTCAAACGTTAATATTACATTCTGGCAGCACACACTATCCTGTAGAGAACCGCTTATTTTATCATATTACTCATTTTTATCCGAGTTGACACATTTTTGCTTTTATAAAATGTGTTTTGCATTTTTTTCCTTATACCGTAATGCTAAATGAGCTATCCCTTCACATGTTAAAAGGAAAAACTAATTATTTATGAAACATTTTGAAGTTTTATAAACACTATTTTTTATAAATAAATGCATGAGTTACAATGTCACACATTTTTATAAAAATTGAGGCATTTTTTTCTGAGGCATGTGCTCCGCGTCAAGTTCACGCTCTCGTACATATGGCGAAAACATTTTTTATATCTTTCGAGTAATATATTACTTTTATATGCCCGAACATTATATAAGTTGGAAAAAACTTCAATTTATAAGTGTTAACAAACTAGGCAATTCGACCAAGCCATTTTTTTTGATAAAAAAACAGAAAAAAAAGCATTTTGGTAAAATAATCTATTTTTTAAAAAAAGAAATAATAACTATAATAAATTAAAAGTAATAAAAAACTTTTTTAAAAACAAGCTTTTATTTAAATGCTCTAAAAAAAAGAATAAATAAAATAAAACTTCTCTCTTTTTAAAAACTATCAACTTATATCATTATTATCATTCCATGATATAAAAAAAGATTGTCGCGAGATTTTCAAGTACCTGTACATTTAGTTCGAAAATCTTAAAAATTAAAAATCAATCAGATCAAGTTATTTAATTTACTTCTATTTATCTTTACACACAGGTAAATCTCATGACAAGCTTTATACCTCATAAATTGTACTCTTTGACTACCATCAAAATAGAGGCACAAATTTTTTGGTCGACCCCAGGCAGCGAAAGCCCAGGCTACGCCACTGACTGTATGAATACATCTGCAGTTTTTACTGCATATTACTGATATATATTTATATGTACTGAATTGAGCTTTTTGAAATAGTCCCAAAATATTTGGCTCAAGACCAGGTATTATGACAAAACACTTTTCAAAAGCTGGTAGTGATGCTACGTAAAAGTGAAATTTTGTCTGTACATTAGTAAGACTTTTTTGTTTAAAATAATGCGAGATTTTTCAAATATAATGTTTAGTTTTTTCAATGTACTGACAAAATTTCGAGTCTTTATATTTGGCAATTTTTGAGAAAAATGTACATAAAAAAGCTGAATCAAACATCGCCGGTATAGGGAGTAACGACTCGCCTTTAAATTCTCAAAAATGGATCATTTATAAAAAAAAAAAAAAAAATGTGCCGCGGAATAACATAAAAATGCAATTAATTCTAAGAAAAAAATGTATAGTTAATAACTTAAAAAGGTATTTTAATTTTGCTTCTTATAATTTTTTCAGAATTTTAAACTTTTGAAGTAGTTTTTCTCAGTATGTGTTTTTTCGTTACATTAGAGAGAAGAGAGATTGCATGCAAAATACTACTTTCCGATCACTTTCCAATTTTTTCTCTGTGTGTTATATTTAATTTATGTAACAAAATTAGGGATTCATTTTGCTGTAAACTAAATACTTAAAAAAAAAAAATTTAATGTAGGAAATATTGGCTTTTACGTTGAGTTTTAGCATGCATATTAACAATCTTATTTTTTTCTCCAAAAATAATTAAGTTATTGTAAAATCAATCCTTAAAGTTATTTTAAAACACCCCTAAGAATATTACAAAAAAATTCAAGTAAAAAAGTTAATATAAATACAAAAGTAAAATTGTTTAAATTTTCGAAATTTTTGAAAAAAATTAAATTTTTAAAATTGTGGGAATAATACGTGCAGAATTTCATCTCTTATCACTTTCTTGAACAGAATCCTTCTATGAAATGCTAAAATATAATTTTTAAATACATACATAAAATTATCAATTGTTCAAAGAGTACCGAGTCCTCTTAATATTAACACAGGTAAAATACTTTTGCTAAAATTGTATATTTCGATTGTGAAATTATGGAAAGCGATTGTTTCTATTTGAATAAAGAATTTAGAAGACGGAAAAATGGGGATGATAGTTAATGGAAATACGACAGTTACGAATTTAGGTTCCCAATTACATATTAAATAACAATTTGACAGATAGGAAAAGTCTTGTAAATATACTTTCCTTTTAAAAACATCAATTCTTTTGTAAAACCTGTGATGCAAAGTATATACACCTTTGTTAATGGAGTGGTCCTCGGAAGTTATTAAAACAATACGTGTGTGACTCAAAAGAAGCAAAATAAAATGATACAAAGAAATGAACATTAATTAGCCATTAAGACTTTGCTTCTGAATATCCCATTAGGTATTGCAATAAGTACATATCACTGTGACGTTTTGTGTGAGTATTTGTTTCATTATTTGTTTTATGAAATAGATTAGTGCAGTAAAGAATTCTTTAAAGTGTTACTGTGCTCTGTCAAGTTCACTTTTCCATAAAAGTATCGAAGTAAAAATCTTACTAAAACCACTGAAAAGTATACATGAAATCCTTTAATGCTTTTGTTAGAAAGAAAAACAACCCTTCCATGGTGTTGCTTAATTATTCTTCTCGTTAAGGTATAATGCAGTGACATCAACGGCCATTAGCATTAACCTTGCAATTAACAAACAATAATCTCTTGTAACATAATCATCAAACTTCGAGTTTCATATAGATTAGAAATAATTAATAAGAAGTTTCTGTTCAGAAACTTCTATTTTAAATCAAATATCCTTTTTAATCAACATAGTAATACATGGAATAAATAAATTACTGAAACATAATTGAATGAATTAAAATTTCGAATGTGTCTTTGCTGTTACCGAATAATTTGCGTGATACCCGAACATTCCTCAGTTTTAATAGCCAATAGGATAAAACTGCGAATGAAAGAGATAATGCTCTTTTTTAAGAAGATATTTAATGTCTAAAATTTTACATACGAATAAAAAATAGTTTTAAAAACTGGAAATGAATCATTCAAATGCAGTCTTCAGAAAGACAGAAGCAAATCGAAATATTTCAATACTAATTTTTTCCACGAATTAGATTTTTTTTCATTTCCCAGCTAATCCAATGAAATATTAAATTCAACATTTTCTTATTGGGATTCATTATTGAAAATGAGCAGAAAATGTAAGTTAAATGAAGCTCACAAAAAAGTCTATACGGGAGTAGTATTAAAATCTAAATAGATTTCATACACTTTTCAAAATTCTAATTTTTCTTACAACTGAAACATTTTATTTAAAACTCTTGTCTTCAACACATCTTATTAGTGAACATATGCACCTATTGCCATACAAGGAAAATTAAATTTCATACGTCAAATTAACTGTTCGTTTTCAAATCAACTACACTCTAGACGTTAAAAATATCCTCCTCTAATGCATATAATTTACAGAGAATTATTCATTTGTCCGTCTCATAAAGACATTTGTCAACAACAAAACCAGTTAATAATATAAAAATGATTTAGCACTTGTATCTGAGTATGCGCAGTAAGGGCGAGTTAGTGTTGAATGACAGCGAATATAAAGAATAAAACTATTGCTCTGCTAGTTACAAGTTCAGTGTTTATTTCTCTTTTGCGGGTCTTTTTTCCCATTTTTCCCTAGCGGAATAATAAATTGTAAAGGCTCTTTTTTATCTATGTTTTTATTTTAATGAATTGTTGTTATTATAAGGTCCGTATAGTTCTTGTAAAGTACATACAGTACAATATGTTTTAATTTGAAATTTAATGCAGAATAATCAAGAAATAGTGTATTAGAAAAAAATAACTCTTTTCTATCTACACTGGTGTGCAAAACTTAAGCAACATTGTAAAAATTTAGCTGATAGCCATGAAATTGCAGAAAAGGACCCCCTGGAGATCAGTACAGTAAAACAAATAAGTCAGTAGAAACGTCATGCGTATGCAAATATCGGGAAAAAAAACGTCGAAGGATGTGAGAGTACGAAAAACGCGTGATGTCGGCGCGCACTGCTCAACAGTAGAATAAAATGAAGGACGGAGACGCAATTAAAAATATTGCTCCCAAGTGCCTGTGAGTCAGTTCATGAAATATGGCTAGAAGAAATCACCTGGACGACTTCACACGGGAAGAATGATCGGAAAAACTGGAGGAGGGGCGTACGTCACCAGTGTAGCTGCAGAGTTCGGGAAAAACCCAAAAATTTTCGTTTCGCGCGCTTGAAAGCGTTCCAAACCACAAGCAGCTGTTAGAAAGGTTGGTGGTGGCCGCCCGGGGGACGACAACCGCAAGGGATGACCGATATATCATCCTGCAGGTGAAAAGGGCCACAGCAGTCAGCAAGCGCCATTGCTCAGAAACTCTGTACAGCAACGGGTCGACAAGTGTCGCGGTTTACTGTGGCCAGACTCTCTTTACAAAGGGGCCTGTTCACCCGCCGTCCTGAACGCTGCCTCCTGTTGAAAGTTGGCCACCGAAGCCACCGCTTACACCGTGGGGGAGCACAAAAACTGGACAACTGGGTCAATGGAGTCGTGTCCTCTTTACGGATGAGAGTCGGTTCCCGTACCAGAAGTGATTCTCAACGCGTTTTGATTTGAGAGAGATCGGGACCCGGTTTTATCCCAGTAACATCAAGGAAAGACACCGTTACGGTGGTCCTGAAGTTCTTGTCTGGGGAGGCATTATGCTGAACGGCGAACTGAGTTTCACATTTTCGACAGAGGGTCTGTAACCGGGGATCGCTAGTGAGGAGGTACTTTTCCCCGATGTGCGTTTTTTACGAAGTGCCATTGGCCCCGACTCATTTTATGGATGACAATACACGGTTACATCGCACCCCTTGCTGTTGAGGAGCTGCTGGAAAGGAAAATTACCGAATGGTTTGGGCCCAGGGTGCTTCCAGTTTTTTAAATCCCACGAACATGTTTGGGATGTTTTGGGAGACCTATTGCCCACGCCATATCCGGGGAGAACAACCAACAACTCAAACAGATGTTGATTGAGAATGGGCACTCCTACCTCAAGAAAGTTGCACCAGCTGGTTCTGAGTATGGGAGACGGGGAAGCAACCATTGGGGGGGACATATACCATTTTAAAGGAATATCTGTTTTTGTTGTTCTTCCTTTGGGATAGACAATCATGAGTCGGATACTATGCGTTCAAAAAATTGTTTTGTTTGATTCCTACCGTATGCGTTGTATTCCTTTTTTAGCGCCAAGCTTTCGTCATCCTTACGTACATAATATCTCCCCCATTTTGGGAAATTTTAAGTTTTCAGATGATTTTTTGTAGTTAGGGAATAAACCCACCTGTTGCTTAAGTTTGGCCCCCAGTGTAGAATCCCAAAAAAGAAACCCACCCCATACATTTTGGGGGCAATTCAAATGTAATGAGAATATTTAAGGGATTATAATTTGACAAAATTTAGGGGAAAGGGGTTTAACAAAAAAATTTAAGGATTTTCAAAAATTTTTTGGGTTTCTTCCCCTGTGAGTATACAAAAAAGATTTTGGCTCGTACCCCTTAAAATGAGCTTTTTTTTTAAAAAACCAAATTTCTGAAATTTTTTTAAAAACATTTCCACAAAAATTTACGTGCACACATGAAATTTGATTTACAAGTACGTCCAACTATATAACAAAAGTTGGTATGGGTTTTACGATAACACAATTGGTATTTGTACAATACTTCTTTTTATGAATCTTAATTGAAAATTCCTTAAAAAATTTGAAAATTCTAAATTCAATTATTTTTTAATAAATAAGTATTGCTTTGATTCAAAAAAGCATACCAACTTTTGTTACATGTACTATTAGCAATGGGTAAAAATTCAAAGATTAGGCAATAAAAAAAGCCTTAGCATTTTAAATGAAGACAAACTAGTTATTTTACCTTTCTGAGATAAGTAATTTTAAAAAGTTTTGATTTCCCAAATAGGATGTGAATAAAATGAATGTAAAAGCTTTCTATAATTCGGCGTTTTTTAAGTTTAGAGTTTTCAAATTTTGCGAGGTTATAGAGAAAAGTATATAAAGAATAATTTAGGCTAGAAAAATTATATTTGATTTTTTTACCGATTTTTGTCAATTGAATCGTACTGTGTCCCCTTAACAAAGCTTTTTTTTGCGCAACTTGCGCACTATCATGCAATAAAAGTAAGAGGATTGCTTAGGTACACGAATAAAAAAAAGATTTCTGAAGAACTACAATATATAGCTGTCATCCCTACGCTCTAGTACCGCGGTAGCCATACTTTTTAATCTCACCGACCAGTACATTCATAGTTTAAATCCCACGGACCACTCATAAAATTTTTTAAGTGTTAAATATATTTATAAAAAATTGTGATCTAAGAATACATAAAATGTTCCTAGTTAATAAAATGAAACTATTAATTGGAACCAAATTACGAAAGCTTTATTAATAAACCGTAATAAAATAAATAAAAAACTGTAAAAACAAAATAATTAAAAAATGCTTTATGTATATCAAACTTTTAGCATTATACATTCCTAGTGTAATGGATGTTCCTGCTTATTTGAAATAAGATTGTGGATATTTGGATCCAATGTTGTTATTGCAAGACGGAGAACTGTGTTATTTCAAGCTGAGATAGGTACCTTTTTATGGCTGTGACAAATGAAAGGTCTTTTCACATAAATAAGTTGTGGAGAATTGAATCATACTTTTCATCACTTGTGTTCACTAAGAAAAGGGTATTCACTTTTTACGCAAAGCCCAAACTGAGATCGTGATAAGGATGTGTGTGTGTGTGTGAATGAAATTTATATATATAAACTTGAGGGTTTCATCGGAAGATAGGCTTTCTTTTAGAGGCATGCTTAAACTATTATCCTGAATTTTCACTGAAAATGGATCTATTATCAACGTATTACTATGTCTGGTATCTTCATTATTTGCGTAATAACGAGGCAACAGATTCTGTATGTGATTTCAAGTGCTTTTTAACTAGGGTTTCTACTTACTGCATCTTAAAACACAACGTGATAGGTAGGTATATTCCAAAACTTTTCTGGGGACCAGTGAAATTTTCTCGCGGACAACCACTTTGGCGATCTCTGCTCTAGTACCTAGTTTGATTCCTACAAGGGTTGTGACTCCTGTGGAAAGAACTAACAGCAGATTGGCCAGCGTTGAGGACAGATTTACGATTACGTGCGAAATATACCAAACACTATATGAGGGGGGGGGGCAAAAATAACCGAATCGAACTTTTGCGGGAGCATTTCTTATAGTTACGAGTTGTGGTGTTGTCAATCGGGACTCTCCCGCGACATTTTGTGAACTGGCCGCAGTCTTAGTCAAGTCCAACGAATTTTAGCCGAAGATTTGTACATGAGACGGGTGTCTGCAAAATTTGTTTCTCACTTCCTAAAACATGATGAGAAAATTTGCTCAGAGATGACCAAAGATAAAACCGCTTGCATGTCTGTCGTGACTTGAAGAGTGAAGTGCAAAACGATCCAAATTTTCTTAAAATAATTGTGACTGGGTTCTCAGGCTCTATCAGTCTCGGCTGCAGTTTTCCCTAACAGAAGTCCAAATTTCGCACACACTCTTTGTTTTTTTTATAGTCAGTCATCTAACTCATCGCCGAAGGATTGAAACAGGGACGCACACAATAGAGCAACTACAACCAATCCACTTGACTCAGAAGCCAGTTCACAAAATGACGCAGGAAAGTCCCGATTAACACAACCAAACAGCATAACTCGTAGAAACTACAAAAAAAGCGTGCCCGACAGTTCGATTCAGGTTATGTTTGGTCCCCCCTCGTACATACCACAACCCATATTAGTGTGTTTATAAAATTGGTCGTAGAAGCCGAATGCTCAGGGTCGCAATATCGCGAACGGGGTTCCAATTCTAGACTCATGTGTATAGAAGCATGTTATATTTGTCGAAGTCTGTCCCCACGTTCGAGTTGTGTGAAGTTTTGGATGTGAAGTGCCAGTTTCTCAAAGTCGTTTATTTCACTCGTCAGAAATTCAAAATTATTAGGTCTGTCTTTAATGCCTTCGTATTGCTTCAGAATTCGACATTATTATTTAGTTACCTTGCTTTCAGTATTACGAT
>BMAV01015558.1:0-49482 GCA_019973955.1 Trichonephila inaurata madagascariensis
AATAATTTTAAAAGAAAGGTTTCTTTTGAAAATATACCAGCGATTTATTTTAAAAAATATGAGGGAGAGGAAAAACCCAAAATTAAAAACAGTTTTCACTTATATTATTTTTGAAATTTTATTAGAATCACTCACAATACGTAAATCCGGAATATTACAATTACAGAATACTGAAATTAAATCGCTTTCTAATCCGATGAAATGTCCAGTTAATAAACGAAAATATTGTCTTCTCAGAATGGAATATTAAGGAATGGAACTATCTTAAAATGACAAATTGCAAAGAAAAAAAAATATAATTTTTCCAAATATTTTAAATGTTAGTTTTCTGATGCAACTTTTTTTCTCGCATTGTGACTAGAATAATAATTTGAATATATACTGAAAAGAGAGAACCAAGTCAAAATATACAGGAAAATTTTTCGGAATTCAGTGAAATTTAGACTTTCATTTATTGTTTAGTTTATTAACGGTCGACCTTCCTTCAGCCAATTCCTTTCAAACAAGACATACTTTTGACTCTTTGTATTTTTAAATGCGCAGCTTCTAATTCTTTTTTTTTTTACTTATTTTCTTGCTTTTGTTTGGTTTTACCTTCTTACATTTTTAGTCATAAATTTTGTAATCAAAAACGTTTTAATCCCTTAGTTTGATCGGTTCAGCGGCCTTCACAGACGACTTTTAAGGGAAAGGGTTACAGTGTAAGAAACACGTAGATCAGGGGTATCCAACCCAAATGACCTTGTGGGCCACTTCAGAAAAAACATTATAATCTCGCGGGCCGCACATAAAAATATGTACCTTTGTATCAGACTTAGAAACAAACAAACAAACAAACAAAAACAAAAACAAAAAATTACTGAGTCAAAATTTAAAACAGAATAAATTATTATTATTGTTTTTATTATTTTTCATGCATACAGACATGGATAATATAATATTGTTTATATAATATAATAATGCAATGATCAAATAATGTTTAAAATATTACAGTTGCCCTTTTCTTGAAAATTACGGTGCTCCTTTTGAATTGATCTTTCGTCACTCATTGTTGAAATTTGATAGTGCTGTCATTTGCAAACGACTAAATATACGTGGCACTTCATCTTAACCCTCCTAAATATTTTTTTTAAACTTTAAAAACATCTCTGATTGCCTCTTGCTTTTTGGGCACTTCAAACAGAAAAGGAAGAGGAGAAATGAAAGTCGCACACACAGAGGATCATGTACCATCCATAGTAAAGGACATGCATAATGCAATTCGGAATTTATTGAAAAAGTAATTTATTATAGAAAAATCATATGTAACTGTTTGATAAATTATAAATCTATTTTAATCTAAAGGACATTTTTACTATCAAAAAGGATTTATTTTAAAACAAGAACAGATAACATGCAAATACATTGTAGATTTATATATAAATTTCCCCTCAAATAAATTTCAAAATGAAAAAACTTTAAAAACCTGAAATTAAAATTTTTATTTTAAATGAGTCGGCGGGCCGCGTGTTGGACACCCCTGACGTAGATGAAAGCACCGATATCTAATCTTTATACTAAAAATGAAAATTCTCTTGCAGTATGGGAGGGATTTAAATCTTCAAACATACGGTTTACTGTAACAGTTATCTCTATAAAAAAGGTAAAATCTTAAACAATAAACTGAGCTGAAGAACTTAGAGTAATGCTCTCTCGTTGGACAATGCAACCACTAGCATTACAAAGCTGGAATGCAATGGTGATCTATGTGATAATTTGAATTACAATGAGCGGGAGTTTTTCACATAAATGTAGTAAATTTTAAACGCATTTCTTTTATGACTTTTTTTTTTACTTATCCTATGAAAATTTTCTGTTTTTAAGGTAAAAAAAAGATTTAAATATTGTTTTTTTTATTATTATTATGAATCCTCAAGCGATTGTTCTAACATTAAAGTAAAGCACAATATAATGTGGCTACATTAAAAAAAAAAAAGTGGAATCGATACAAATTACAAGTCGTTCTCAAACTTCAAAATCAATTTCACCCTCCTTCTCCATTTTGGTCAATGATCTTGAACTCCCTGAAAGTGGAGGGACAGTCCACTGGAATATCTTTGCTTTGGAATGTGGGCAGTGTTAGTAGGGAAAGTATACGCATCCAGTTGCTATTACTTAAGGACTCACAGGACTCTTAAATTGCTAATTTTTCAATTTTTTGAAAAACATATTTGTTAAAGCCTCAACATTTCTGAGAATTTTGATACCAAGATTGTGTTAATACTGTAAAAACTTCCAAAGTTATTAAGAAATAACTATTGAAACCTAAACAAAAGCCCTATCACTTTCTTATCTTTAACTTCCTTTATCTCAAAACAAAAAATTTTAGATTCCGCGCAGGATTTCTTAGAAACTATTTATAACATTAGTTTTAAATTTCATACATGTGTTCAAAATAAGGCTCTTCATAACTTGAAACATCAATTTTCAAAAAAATATATATATATATATATATATATATATATATATATATAATTTTTTATTTGAATTTAATCAATTTATTTCTTAAAATTTTAAAATTTTCGTTATAATTACTTTTTTAAAAAATTTTTTATTTCTCTAAATTCCTTAAAAGTACGTATAACTTTAGAGGTGAACATTTTTGTACCAAATAAAACTAGTTTTGTAAATTTTTATGAATTTTGTACTTCAGACCCCCTGCGGTGTAAAATACGGGATTTTCATTTTTTTGAAAATTATCCAATTTATATTTCTTTTTATAATTTTTAAATTTTGTCTCAAATTCTCTTTAAATTTGAGAGGTAATGTAAATATATATGATTATCAAGTAGTAACAATTTCAAATTATTGTTTTGTTTTATTGCTAAGTTACATTGGTTTGAAGAAGGATGTTTTTTTTCGAGCACACTGATACCGGTTAAGGGTCCTGTGGCCTCTTAAATATTGTATTTATGTTTTACAAGATATTTTAAATGAAAAGAGGAAAGATCATTTTTTTTCAAGTATCTAATTTTTTTCACTTAAAATGCTGAAATATGTTTCAAATCACGTATTATTGGGCATAATTTTACCTAATTTCACAGTTAATGAAATTATTACCAAAATGTTACATATATATATGCATAATTAAAGAATGTCTTATGAAATCAGGGAATATTTTTAGAGTTAATGGTTAAGTGTATAAGTTGATTTGCCTCTTTAAATTTCACACACACACACAATATTTATTATTTTAATAATGACATTAAAAGTAATATTTAAATTCTGTAACATTAATTAATATTCTGTAATATTCATATATAAAATTTATATAATAAAATTGTATACTTACTCGGAACGCAATTTTTTTATTTTTTTTTTTTTATTAAAAAGTAACTTCAAAAAGTAGTTGGATATCTTAAATCAGGAATCAGGTTTCATGTAAGCTTATTAAAAACTGTTTAAGCTGGTTTATTTAAAAACATATTGTAAAATAATTGTCACGAAAAGTGTATAAGTTGAAATTTTATTTATTTATTTTAAATTTATTTAGGGTTTTTCATGGTAGTAGTGTTTTAACATACACTGAGGTGCAAAATTTGAACAGCACTTTTTTTTGTTGTTGTTGCCATAACTCTACGAGAAATCATCTGAGAGACATGTTGTTCATAAATGAGAGACATCATTTTGTACTTAAATGATGATGAAAGCTTAGTTACGAACGAATACAATGCATATAACATAGAATTAAACAGTATAAGGTTTCATTGAACTCATAGCATCGTTACACATGGTTGTCGGTCCAAGAGGAAAAACAACAAGCAGATGTTCCTTTGTATGGGATATGCCCTTCCCTAACTGCACTGGTTGTTTCGCGCTGCCTCTTCATACTCAGCACCAGATTGTCCAAAGGAGCTTGTGGCAAGAGTGTCTATTCTTCAATCAGCATATCTTTCAGTTGTTGGGTGTTTCCCGGAGGATATAATCAGGGCCACAAGGTACATTCACCAGCCTGGTAGGTGGGTGAATAAGCCACCTTTGTGAAGGCGTCTGGCCACAGTAAACCGTGATACTTGTCAACCTGTTGCTGTACACCAGCGTTTCTCAATCTAGGTGCCCCCCCTAGGAACTTGATAACCCTAAAGGGGGGCCCTGAGCATATTGAAAAGCAAAGGATTATTTTAAAGAAATTATTAATTTACTGAAATTAAACAAACAAAATACATTCTGACATATTAAAATATACGCATTTGCACTGATATATAAAAAAAACTTATATATGTATCAGTACTGCACAAAGTATTTTAGAATTAATTTAACAATACTATAAAAACAAGTTTAATAAATATTAGTGACCCCTTGGGCTTGTCATATATAAAATTATGTACAAAAATTAACAATTATCTTGATAATTTGTATGGTTTATAATTAATCCCTTAAATGCCGATAAAATGTTACTCGATTCGCTCCCAAATGCCACCGTTTTGGGGAAGAAAGGAATAAATAAGCAAAAATCCTTTCTGAAAAAAAGTAAATACTTCACAAATACTGTCAAGGCCCTTTTATTACAATCCAAAATCTTCGAGATAATTTTATGGATAGCAATGCACAGAAAAGATCGTACTTTGAAAAGACGTATATGTACGTATATCGCTTTGGGTGAGCGTGGCGTTTATATAAGTCGGTGGTACTAAAGTGGTTAAAGTCGTATTGTAGCTTTAGCGTCAAAGTATAGTATTATTGAATTCAATATATTGTTATTATAAGGAAGGGGGGCTCGATGAAAATAATGATTGAATATTGGGTCGCAAATATTGAAAGTTTGAGAAGCACTGCTGTTCACAGTTGCTGACCAATGGCATTGGCTGACTGATATTGGGCTCCTTTCGCCTGCAGGACGATGTATCAGTCATCCATTCAGACGTTTTCCAAGGCAATTTTCTACCAGCCTTTCTAACAGTTGTACCTGTATTTTAGAAGTCTTTCTACGGACGAGAAACGAACTCTTCAGCTACACTGGTCAAACAACAAACCTCCTCCAGCTTTCCGATCATTCTTCCACCTGTGAAATCCTCCAAGTGATTTCTTCCAGTCATATTTCATGAAAGAACTCAATTGCACTTGCAGCGGATGTCTGTAATTGCATTTCTGTTCTACCTTTTATTATAGTGTTGAGCTACGCGCTCCGACCACACGCATTTTGGGTACACTCCTGTCACCGATGACGTTTTGTTCCTGGCATTTGTATACGTATCACTTTTCAACTGAATTGTGTGTTCCTTCTACTGATCGCAATAACCTCGTTTCTGCAACCTCATTGCTATCTGCTTAAAGCGGACATTGTTGCTTAAGTTTTGCAAACCAGGGTAAATAAAACTCGTTAAATCTTTCATTATTATCACACATACAACTTCTATCGCAAAAATTTGCAAATATATATGTATATATATATTGTGTTATTAGTTATTATTTAGAAGAAATAATTACGGGGTATAAAAATCTATAAAATTTAATGATGATAATGATAAAAAGTTTCTTTTCAAATGATGAAATCTTACTCTTAATTTCATTTGTAGTGAATAATTAGAAAAGATAATGAATTTTTATAACCTTTTACTTATTTAAATGTTTTGTAAAGATCCCTCTTAATTTGCATATTTTCCACAACAAACTCATTATCACTAGAACAAAACTATCTACACAAACGAAATATACCTTTTCAGAAAGACTGTTTGCGAAGTTGTTTCAATTAGATATTAATTATCACGTCAATGACCAACCTATTATGTAAGATAAAACCAATCAACACCAAGTGTCATCGAAACAATTCTAATTTAAAACCATGCTTAATTCTCAGACTATCAGAATGTTAGTTATCAGTCTTTTTCCTATTCTAAAAAGGTTAAATCATTCCCTCTCATAATCTTAGATTCTCTGACTTTGAATATTTTGAACTTTTTCCCTCTTTTGTATATATTCACTAGAACAGCATTAAATTTTAAATTTAAGTCTATAACGAGGAGTTAGTGAGGGTTATAATAACGTCGCACAAAAAAGCAACACGAGGGGCATTGGCAACGAACCTCGTTATTTTGAGAATCGGTGAAATGACGAGGACGACACATGAGCAGGCACCCTCTCTCCAAACTAGCTCACTAAAAGACTTGAATCTTGACAGATTTAACGTGCAACAGACCCCTCTACACAACGAGTCTTAAGTGGCACCAGGATTCAATCCCGCGACATGCTAGCCATGAGTTAGAAACAAAAACCACAAGGCTACAGTGGTCATTGTATGATGAAAGTGCATGAATTGTTGATATAGGAATTCTGTATCTAAAAGATGGGCATTAAGTTGATCGCGATCGACCGGTTGACCGCCAAGATATTTGGAGGGTGACCACCTTTACTAAGACCTGTGGCACAATGACGTAACATACACTTCTGCATCACGGAGAGAAATGGGGGTGGGAGGCAGGATCCTAGATGGCCCAAATCCTGACTGATGCCAATTAAGTATCTAACCAATTTATAAAATATTAAAGGCAAAACGTGATTTTGCAGGGCTTAATATTCTCCGTTACGCGTGCTAAAACGGCATACAAAAAAAAACATATTTATGGAGCACCGATGCCAGCTAGACAGGATAACTGGCTTTCCCCAATCAATGCCACTGTGATTACGGAAGCAAATAATTCGACAAATGTGGAAGCGCATGGTAAAGCTTAACACGTTCACTAGTGATGTAGAAAAAAAACCAATCACTGCGATGCCAGCCGTATAAATCAATTTTCCCTTACACACCGATAAAATGAAAGAATAAATGTTGATGATCAATTCTCCCCGTAATAGTAATACAGGATTAGCGATTGAGACATCATCCCACAACCCGCGCTTGCACGGGATTGGGTTCTTGTGTTGATGTTTGCCCCGCGATTGCGCGGAACAGGGCAGCGACAAAACTAAATACATACGTTGGTTTTATAGTTTCATCGGTTCACTTACGTTCTCTGCACGTTGCCTCGAATACGTTCACGCTCCACTGTCTAGTAGTAATCTGTTATATTTTAAAAGAGGGGTACTATGTCGAAAATAAATGTTAAGAAAAGAAAACATACAATTTTAATACAGAATAACCACACCTACGCCACAAGGTGAACCGCAACATCTTAAAAACATTAGAACCAGCGCGTAACATGGATAAGTTCTCCTACCCCTGTGAAAGACTAATGTATAAATATATGCTTGAATTTTAATATTCATCATAATTAGAAATTATATTCTCATATTCCCGTTTAATTATAATTTTTATTATGGAGTTTTGCGTTCGTTATTTTTTATGTTTTCGCTGACGAATACTTAATCTTCTCTGAAAGATCTTACCATACTTCTTTAAGGTATCCGACTAGGTTCGGAGAAAAATTTTTCAAAAATTGATTTTCTGAATAATTTTATTGTTTTAAAGAACATAAATAGGCAAAAGTCATAACATTAAATAACTAACACGTTTTCCCCTTTTTTTTTAGGGAAAAAAATATTTTTGAAAAATTTAGCAAAATTTTTTTTGAAAAACTAATAAATAAAAATAAAAGCAAAAGCAATTTTTAAAGTCATTTATATATTTCTTATCCCTCGAAGTGTACAAACCGCAGGATGAAAAAAAAATTTAAGAAATAAATATTTTATTAGCATTTAAATTTATGGTCCTGAATTTTCTTCTTTCTGCATGTTCTAAGCTAAAATGGCTGTAAATGTGAAAAATGTAGCTGTCTTAAAACCTGGGGTTTTACTCTGAAAGGGCCCCTAGCAAAATATTTATAAAAATTTCATTGTATTTATTGGCAAAAAGGATATTCCGTTTTCGTGCCAAAAATTTTCAAAAAAGTTCATTTTTTGAAAAACAATTAAAAAAATTTTTTTTTAGTTAGATAAAGGAAATGCTATAAAAAAAACTTACAAACCTTTCTAGTTTTATGTATTATCCTTCTTCCTCAATAATTAATTTTTTTTCCCCAATGACCCAAACAACCAAACACAAACACCTAAAAAAATACTTTTTTAGCTGCGGATACCTTAAAGTAATGGAAAGCTTTTTGTGCAAATTAGCAGTTTTGAGGTAGAATATATTATAAGATTAAGAAATACTAATGAAATTGTGAAGAGAAATTCTTAAAAGCTTTCACATTCTATTGTAACAGTTAAAAACTTATTAGGGTAGTGATAAATGATGACACCTTGACTCGATGGATGATACCAAATTAACTAGTCACAACGTTAGAAATTATATCTATTGGGCTGTTATACGTGAATAGAAGTGACATATTTTAAAAAGAATTTTAGTGGGGAAATAAAAGAAATCTTCGGTGGGGAATTTGGGTTTTTTTAGTAAAATTTTTCCCAAAACCCTCTCACAGAAAAAAATTTCGTGTCATAATTCTCATTTTAAATCCTCCAAACTAATGTCACTTTTGGTTAAAAATGTGTAGAAAATTAACTCTAGATAAGGAAATTAAACATGAAGGGAGCTTGGTGACCTTAAAAATGAGCCTACATCTTCAGCTCGATGATAAACCTCATTTCCATTTGTGAGTTCGCATCTTAAAAATATTAATTTTCAGTATATTTACTATGACGGGTGAAAAGCGCCCTCAGCTAACACTACCGATTAATGTTTTCAAGAGTCATCTCATACGTCTGTTATTGATCTTAAGTGGTACTTATAAGGAGGTACTTACACCGCAGCAATAAAACTGACGCATCATGCTGTCACTTGAATTTTCTCTGAAAGAATATTTCCTGAAGGATTTTAGGGAAGAATTGTTATCTGCTTTCTAATAAAATTGTATACCAGCTTTCTTCTAGAGCAGTGGTTCCCAAACTTGTTTAACCCATGAACTCCTTTTTATGCCAAAAACCCTTTGCCCCCCGGACCCCTTTTAAAGTAAACAATTTCAAACCCCTAAGTAAAAAAAAGCTACATAATTGCTTGGTAAAAAATTTTTAAAATTTTAAAAAAAACATCTTGTTAAAGGGGTTATTTATTGAAATTATAATTTTTTGTTTAAGGTATCCGACTGCGTTCGGAATCTTGAATTGAAAAAAGCGTATAAATGGAAAATTTTTTTAGGATATTTAGTGTCATTTAGATTAGTAAATACATAAAAAAATTGTTTTAAGAATAGTACTACTAAAAAAAATTTTTTTAATTATAAAAATTTTTGAAAAAAATGAACATAGCATGACCCATTTTAAAAAATATTCTCCTTTTAAAAAATCTTCTATTATAAAAATTTTTGCCTGTGTTAGCTCGCCCTTCGTACAGAGGCTCAACTAGAATTTTTGAAATATATAACTTAGAAGTGGGGTTTTTTCATGTCTTACGACAACAGAGGGAGAAATTTTAAGAAAAAAAAGCCGTAATTGTTTCCCAAAGGGTTTTTAACTCTGAAAATAATTTTGAATTTTTTAAAAATTATAGGGTTTAGCCCCCTGTACAAAAGATCTGAGTTATGTACCCAAAAAAATATTATTATAATAAAAGCATTTTTCACATAAGGAGAACATTCTTTGAAAAAAGATTATTCATAATTTTTTTCCCAAATATTTTATTTAAATAAGTTTTTTTTTTCAAAAGTCCCTAAAACAATTCTATACATGTATTCTGGGTCTAAGTGACACTAAATATCATGAAAAAAATTTTTCCATTTATACGCTTTTTTAAAAACACGGGTTCTGAAAAGGAAAAGTCGGATACCTTAAAATATTTTAAAAAAAAAAAAGATTTTTGAATAACGTGAATATCATTAGGGGTATTTTTGTCCGGGCTCGATGTTTGTGGGTAGCAAACCGCAAATCCCCCGAAACATTAATTTTTTGTCAATTTCTTTTTTTTTGGGGATGAGGTTTTTATTGCACTGAATCCACATTCTACCAAATTGGTAGACAGGAAAGTAGTCAACAACTTCTGTACAATAACCCATAATGCAGGATATAAAATTGGGATCTGTTTTTGTAACCAGAATTCGTGGTATCCTTGTTCAAACACTGTGGACAACACTACAGCAATAATTTGACAACAAAACCCTCATTTGTGGGTATTTCAATAAGATGTTCCTGTATTAGTATGGATTCATCTTTGTTTGGGATCAGAGTCAGTCCACGCACAAAAGGGTTCAACGCCAAGTCGGGAATGTCCTAGTGAATTATTATTATTTATTGAAATTTCCATTAAGATAAAAATGGATAGTTTTTCTTATTTTATGCGCGGAACCTCTGACATAGTTCTGGGACCCCCAAATCAATTTTATTTTTCCACAGACCAACTGAGTAATATCGGGGACTCCTGGAGGTTTATAGGGACCACATTAGAAACCATTGTTCAAGAAGAAATATAGTACGGCTTCTATCGTCTCTTGATTCAGCTGGATGACCAATCATCCTGTTATCATTTTGGCGTGTTATGTAAGTTCTTGATGGTTATTAAGATGTAAGTTGCTTTCTTGAAAAGAGAGAGAAGCCAAGGATTAATTGGATATTTTCGTTATTATGACCATGGTCAAATCTAATTTATCATTTGATATTCCAAACCATAAATGTGTGAAAGTATATTCCCCTTCTGCTACAGGTGTCAATAGTAAAAACGTAGGAAAAAAGAGGGAAACTGCAAAAGCGTTCAAGTTTTTATGGTTTCTTGTGAAAAAAAGGGGAATTCTTAAATGTTCTGCTAATTCAGCGGACGGTTAAAAGTAGAAGTAACTGGTATGGGAGAGAAAGGAGATTGATGCAAATTTATCTGGGGCTTAAAAAATAAGATATAAGATGATGTGGATTAATCAAACATCTGTATGGAACGACAAAAAGTCTTTCAGAAATAATGTAGTAGATTGTCTTTTCTTTTACTGTCTTTAAATTTAGATATCTGTTGGACAATTCTATCTTTTTGTTTAAACCTGTTATTTGCATTGATCAATTAATCTGAACTTTTTTCTTTCTTCTATAAGAAATTATAACAATTTTTTTGGGGATGCTTTTTATTAGTTTTACTTGATAAATTTGAAACTTTCTATAATTTCATCGCATCTCTACATAATAAAAATAAGTCTGAGATAAAAAGTAATTAATGTGAAATATTCGAATAGTCAGAGTAATAATTAACATTCTTATTATGATAACAACCACATAGAAAGATTTGACTTTTCTCTATCTAATCTCTTTCGCTTCAGACTGACCACATGATCTTATTTACTTACTCGGGACAATCGAGCTCACCCAAAGGGTTTCGAGCTGCGTACCGACCCTCCGAGAAGATACTTTATTCATATACTAAACGAAATACATATACAAAATGGTCTAGAATCAGGGACCCTCCCCACACAAAATTCTTCAAACCACCTGATTGGAACATCTGCTCATGCACCTCAGCACCCGAGGTCACGTAAACCGAGACGAGAACAATAGACCTTGGCCCTCCCCTCTATAGGCTATTGCGCCACTGAGTTTATAAATCACATTCAGTATTATTCTATAAACCAAAAGATGAGCTGTAAAACGGCTGCACAAAGGCAACTCTTGCAAAAAGGTTATAAGTTAGCTAGTTGCCGTAAATTAAAAGAAAAAGTCTTCATTAAAACTAACTAAAGAAATGCAATGAAAATCGAACATTCAATTGTATATGATTCGAGTATTAAGAAAAGCATTTTTTTTTATTTTTATTTATTGAAAACAATTATAAAATCCCCGTGCACCACAAAGTATCACACGGGGCTTACAGAAGTAAGTAATAAACACACATTAAGGTGAAACAAAAAATTAAAAAAAATATTGAGGTTAAGAAGAAATAAAAATATTTAGAACAAATTCACAGAAATATTTGAAAGTATTTTTAGTAGAAAGAAGTTGTTGAAAATTTGGAGGCCAATTTACATTAAGTCCCTTGAAAGCCAGTCTTAGGATTTTTCTTTCTCTGGCAAACTTGGAACACAGAAGGGGCACATGTTCTACATTTTCCTCGCCTCCAATATTACAATCACAGGAAGATGTCGGAACTAAATTAAATTTTTTCAAGTAGCTTTTTGAAATTACATGACGAAGAAATTGGGTTATTTTGTAGTTAGTGCAAAAATGATGGCATGACAGTCTTTTATTAATGGTTGGAAAAAATTTCTTTGTTTTGCTGGCTTTATTAGAAATAAGATATTCTTGGTTCCAAGACTTCACGCGATTCTTTCTTTCGTGATCCTCTTGTAAAACAATTTAGGAATATTAACGTCAATGTCAATTTTGCGCTTGGTTGCAGCCTTTGCAAGCCAATCGGCTCGCTCATTCCCAAGAACGCCCGTGTGTCCGCGAACAAATGCAAAATCTATTGAGATGTTTTTATCTTTTAGGCTTTTAAGTTGCTTTTGGATCTCGTAAGAAAAGCATCGTTTGTAAGAAAAGCATTAAACTAGTAATTAATAGCAGTAAGAAAATTTATGCTTTTGCTGGTACAGTAATTGATTATTAATAAGTATCACTCTATGAAACAAACAGCACAAGAGATATTGATGACGGGCCTGATAATTTAAAACCACAAATCAAGTGACAAGACATCTATGACATTCCCTCCAACATGGGAATGGACGAAGAATCTAAATGGACCACGCCATTTACAAGGCATCAGAGTAGTTGAACATGAATATTAACCGTCGCACTGTTCTTACACGGGCTTTTTGGCGACGGACCAATCTAAAATTTAAATGTTATGGACGACACCTGAGCTGGCACCCTCCTAATACACAAAATAAAGAATGTTTTTTCTCGACAGTTAGGTGCATCGCTGCCCACACGGTGGTTTAATGTTAGGGCCGGCTCATACTTGCAAAGGTCAAATTACGGGTAGCACCACCTCAAATTCAAATCACCAAACCATTTAAAAAACCAAATACCTTAATCATTATTACAAGCGGTTCTTTTTTTCTTTAATCCTCAAATACATAAACAAAAAATGAAAAATTTTAATTTTTTTTGAAATTTCGATCCATTATTTTAAAATTATTATTTTGAAAATGATTTTTATAAAATTTTTTCTATGAAATGCTCAGGAGACATTATCTTGAAAAGAAATGCTGTGAAAAATTTTTTTAAAACTCCCAGGTCACTTTCCTTGAAATAGGTGCAAACAGTTTACAAAAATATTCACCATTTTTTATTTTCTCTAATTCTTATTCCATTTTCCCAAGTTCAAAAAAAAAAAAATATTTTAATTTACTTAAACTGTATCAATTTTTAACATTCAAAACGATCAAAAATACCAGCATATCAAAAGCAAAGGTGTTCGATTTGTCTTTTATAAAAAAAAAATATATATATATATATATATATAGATATATAATAACTAGTTTGTAGAATTCAATCTTCACTGAGAAAATATTGTTTACGTGCATTACCTGTAAATATTTATCATTCAGTAAATCTAGCAAATTAAATTATTTACCTTCTCAAGCGCGGTATCTCTTATCTATTTCTTCATTATTAATGTTTATGAAAACTCAAGAGACTACACAAGGAACTAATGTTTTGAAATTGTTTACTTGTTATTGCTCATTAAAAGAAGGTCGTTAGTATAATAGGGTTGACAGTGTTAGTTGTAAGATGGTATTTTAAAAATTAAAAGATCAGAATGGTAAGCTGGGGATTATCAAGCTCTCGGAATTTTGACTGCCTACTTTCTATGTTTACAAACATGTTTCTAAGAAGACGAGGGGGATTTTAACTCCATTTGTCATTTTATTGGCATGAAATCATTCAGTTAGAAGTAAATAAACATTCGAATAATTAGAAGTATGGTATGTGTAGATGACAAAATTTTATGTGTTATCATTTTTTAAAAACATTAAGCATTTTAAGCACATCTTAACACCTTTTAATGAGATTAACCGACATAAGGTTAGGAAAAAAGACGCCTTCAAATGTTATTTGATGTACGTGAACAAGTACTATATTTGGACTGAATAGGAAGCAAAATATTGTTAGAGCTTATTATGTTTCATAAATGGATGTTAATGTGTAAAAGCAATTAACCAAAGAGAAAAAATGATACCTTACGTATAAAAGTAATGATACATTAGTGTATCAATAATATGTGTTGTATTGGATGTATTTCATAATATGTCTAGTGAACGTTGTTTTTATTGAACGTTTTAATGTAATTTTAATAAATCATGAATATAATTCACAGATTTAAAACTTTGATATTTACTAAGATGCCTAACTTATAACCATTCATCATAAGACGCTTAAGCATGAATAAGTCTTCATACACAGTTACGAAACTCAACTTCAAACTGACACGGGAGGAAAAGAGATGGAAGGACTCATATCAGTTCTAATAAAAATTAAAAAGATGTATATCCATAACACTTGGTTATGTGAAAATGTGGAAAATTGACTCCCCCATCACATAATTATGTATTGTGACCACAAATATTCTAATTTTCCTGGGATTTTTCACTAACATTATTTTACAAGCCGCGCTACTAATCCCAATCACAAAATGGAGCATAATCACTTTGTTGGTTTAGTTAAATTTAATGTAGTTTGAGAAAATGATGTCACCCAACATCATTTTATTCTCAATAATATATATATATATATATATATATATATAGCATACTACCCTGGGAAAGTTATTTCAAAAGTGAACCATTTAGTTAATGTTTCAAAATGGTACTTATCTATTCTTAAAAATTCTTGCCATTTTTTTTAAAAACAAATTTTTTCTACAAAATGATTTTATTTAAAAAAAACTCAATCTTAAGTATGTAACTCACATTTAGGTATGAATTTAAAATAAAATGGAAAACATTCTTGTGTGTGTTCGAAGTGTTTACTTTCTAAATTCTCTTAAACCAATCCAAAACACCAAGGGATTACTTGACGCAGTGGAAGATATATATTTAGCTATAGTTGCTCAAAACTCATCAAGTTAACATTTTTAAAAAATGCAGAGCCTACATGCGCTTAGAAGTTAAACATTTCGAATATTTAATTCATTAAAATACTCTGAAAAAAATGCTTTTCGTTTTATTTTTAAATTTATTGCTTAGTTTGTGTTACCTACTTATAATTAAATTTTCTGGGATTAATTCATTTTTTAAGCTAATATTTGTTAAAAAAGCAACAAGTGTTGAACCATTTTGATATCTTAGGTAAAAGGTTTATCTTTTGAAATAGCTTGCCTAGGGTAGTATCGACATTTTCCTTTTTGTAGGGAGTTAAAGTTGAGTTTCATCATATTCTAAAACCTACTTAAAACTACCTTAAATTTTAACTAAATTAGAAAACATTGTTTGCTCTATTTGTGACTGTGATTAATAGCACGACTATGTAATCTCACACCAGTGAAAAAACTAAGTGTAAAATTGTCAAATTTGTGGTCACAGTATCTAATGATATATTGGAGGATGTCAACAAAGGTGTTTTTAAATGAAGATGTTTTGTAAATAAACAAAAATTCGCTCTGGTCATTATGAATAGAAAAGAACAAGTGTTGCCCCAGCTTAGAATCTTAACTAAATGGGATATCTTTTGAATAACTTGTTTATTTTTGCATGCATTTTTTAAATGGAGAATCAAAGTTAGGTGACGATCTCGACTCAAACAAACTACTTAAATTTTATTAAACCAACGAATTTATTTCTACGATTTGTGACTTTGATAAATAACACAACTATGCAAGATAGATCACCTTATTGAAAAAGTCACTTTAAGATTGAGAAATTTGTGATTCCAGCATCTAAGGACGTGATGAAGGGGTCAATATTCCGCATTTTCTAAAATGTGCTTGTCCTCCCTTAAACAAGTCACATGGAATATTTATTTTGTTTTCCTAGAACTGATGTGATATCCTTTTCTCCCATGCTTTCTTAACGCTGAGTATTTCGAGTCACCCTGTATCTATTTTTTTAGTTTAATTTCCTCTACGTCGCGATATGAAGCTACAAGAGGGCTATTGTGGGTGAACCTCGTAATTTTGAACCACGGTCAAGTGACAAGGAGAATGCATGGACTGAAACCCCTCCCCAATCTTCCTCAACACTCCAATGAGAGAACTTTGAGCTTCGGCAGATTCAACGTACATCAGCTCATCAACACAGCCATTCTTTAGAGTAGTGCCTCTCAAACTTTCAATGCTGGCGACCCAGTTTTCAATCATAATTTCCATCGCTCCCTCCATACAATAACAATGAATTGAATTCAATAATATTGCATTTGACGTAAAACTACAATACAATTTTAATTATATACCGTTCAAACTATTAAGATAAGTATTAAATTTTGTACCTGACAATTCCAAGGGAGTCACGAGTATATATTAATCTTGTTCTGAACGTAGTATTGATAAATTAATGATCAAATACATTATGCAGTACTGTATCATTTATAAGAATATTATAATGTGTGTTTTAATGTATTTAATGTGTTATTATTTTAAACTGTTATGTTTAATGTTATAAAATGTGTAAATGTGCATTTTTTACTTTTATTATGTCAGAATGTATTTTGTTTTCTTCCTTTCAGTAAATTTGTGATTGTTTAAATATTTTATTGACTTTTCGATATGCTCGCTAACCCACCTCTTGTAAGGTTAGCACGCCCCCAAGGGGCGCGCAACACAGTTTAAGAAACGCTGCTTTAGTGTCACTAGGATTTAAAATCGGGATCCTACGACAACAATCACGAGTTCGTGATCATGACTACACGTCTGCTGCGGCCATATTGTACCTCAGTAAAGATGCTGTTTAACACTATAAACAAATTTACATCTTTATTTGAAAGTGATGAAAATATAGACTCAAAAATTTTAATGTTCTTAATTAACTCAGTATAACAATTTGTTAGTACTTTGTTAAACAAGTTTTTTCAGATGGAAATGATTCATATGTTCCAAATTTAAAACAAAGTTGTGAATTTATAAATATTAAACTTTGAAAACAACTAAAATATTTAACGCATCTCCTAATTTGTAAATATTTTTTATCATAAAATAATCATTTTAAAGATAAAAATATTCCATATTGTCTTTCCGATGATCTTAGAGGATAGAACTGTTACTTATGTGATTTCATTAATACTAACAATTTTCATCTTATCAAATTTAACGTTAAAACTAAGAAGAAATAGGTTAAATTCAATAAAGAAATAAATTCTATTCATGCACTAATAAGATCAATGAAAGCAGAATAGAAAATATCAGATAGGAATCCTTTGAGTCAAATGAGCCGTCATCGATATTCCAGCCAATTGGAAAATAGAATAAGATAAGTAAAAAAAAATACATAAACTATTTAATTTAATATGAATAGAAACTTTATACAATAAAGAAGTTTTTCCTGAAATTCAATAAAGCACCTTAAGCTTTTATATTGGTTAGTGAGAGTCTTTTGTGAATAGTAATAAGAATAGTTAAATAATACTTTGTATTCTTTCTTATAGTTGAAAATCTTAAAGTTATATACTACTTTTAGTGTCAAAAAATAATTTCGTATATCATCCATAGAAAAAACTAAGTGAATATAATTTGATCCTCTTTTTTTCAAGGAAACGTTGAAGATTATTGGTGCACTCTTTATAAAATGTTCGACCTTATAGAATCAATAACATGGAACGATGAAAATTTTTATCTGTAGAAATAGTTGTTTATGGTATTACAGGATTTATTTAGAATTAGCTTATTAAATAATTTATTAAGAATAATGAGTTCTCTTTTAATATCTTGATTTGACAACGTGATTGTTTGATAACTTTCTAAAGATAATGTGAATGTTGTAGAGTTTAGTAGTGCATTTATGAAACCACTTTTTGAATATTTTGTAATCATTATTAACATAAACATATTTATAAAACATTAATAATATTGGTTTTTGCTATTTTTTTCCAATAGTTTAAAAACTTTATTTAAAAGTCTTGCATGGATTTGTTTTAAGTCTTACAGGAATTTGCATTGCATACGTATACACTAATTACTTCTTTCATGTGGTTATATATACTCTCTTAACTTATTTTCTAAAACTTTTTGAGGGTGAAATATATAAATAACATTTTTCTCATTGCGCATATTATACACTGAATAATAATAATAATAATAATAATAATAATAAAACTGGTACAGGCATGCGTATGCAAATAAAGAGATATGGAACCAATCAGCGCACGGCGCTGTAGTCGGCAAAGCTTATATAGATAACGAGTGTCTGGCACAGTTGTTAGATAGGTTACTGCTGCTACAATGGCGGATTATTAAAATTTAAGTTAGTTTGAACGTCGTGTTATAGTCGGCGCACGAGAGATGGGACACAGCATCTCCGAGGTAGCGATGAATTTGGAATTTCACGTAAGAACATTTCACGAGGGTACCGTTAATAAGTCCAGTAAAACATCAAATCTACGACATCGCTACGGCCGGAAAAGATCATGAATGAACGGCACCAACGACGTTTGACGAGAATCATTAAGCGTAACAGGCGTGCAAACTTTCCGCAAATTGCTGCAGGTTTTAATGCTGGGCTATCAACAAATGTCATCGTGCGAACCATTCAACGAAATATCATAGATATTTGCTTTGGAGTCGAAGGCTCACGCGTGTACCCTTGGTGACAGCACAACACAAAGCTTTACGCCTCACCTGTGCCCGTTAACACCGACATTGGACTGTTGATGACTGGAAACACGTTGCCTGATCTGACGAGTCGTTTCCAATGGAATCGATATGATGGGCGTGTACGGGTATGGAAACAACCTTATGAATCCGTGGACCCTAAGTGTCAACAGAGGACTGTTAAACCTGGTGGAGGCTCTGTGATGGTATGGGGTGTGTGCAGTTGTCGTGGTATGGGACCCCTGATATGTCTAGATAAGACTTTGATAGTGACAGGTACGTAAGCATCCTGTCTTATCACCTGCACCCATTCATGTACATAGGACATTCCGACGGACGAGGGGAGTTTCAGCAGGACAATGCGACACACCACTTGTCCAGAATTGCTACAGAATAGCTCCAGGAGCACTATTCTGAATTTAGACACTTCCGCTGGCAACCAAAATCATCAGTCATGAACATTATTGAATATATCTGGGATGCACATTGCAACGTACTCTGTTCAGACGAGCTCCACCCCCTCTTACTCCTACTGATTTATGGACAGGCCTTCAGGATTCACGTATTCAATTACGTCCAGCACTACTTCAGACGTTAATCGAATCCATACCACGTCGTGTTGCGTCCCTTCTGCATGATCGTGGGGCCCTTAAGATATTAGGCAGGTATACCAGTTTTTTTCGCTCTTCAGTGTATATAGAAGACTATTGTGGATTTCTGAAAAATTTCTAAATGAAGAATTCTAAGTTGTGATTCCCAGATGATAACGACCTGTTAATTGGCATCGCATATTTGCAGAATATTTCTCGAAAAATTTTGATTATTTATCAAAATGTAGCAATTCAATTACTTCACAGGAATACATTTCATGGGAATGAATCTTCAATCTATAGTTTTTATGGCTTCTACGTTATGCTACGATATTATATCTAAGAAAATGAATCACTATATTTAAAGACAGATATTTCAAAATTGAAAAGAAGATTTTGTTTTTCTCTCAAATTCCCAGCAACAAAACGGGATACAAAATTTTCACTGTCATGCCCTACTTTGGTATAGATTTGTAACTGTGTAATGGTTTTCTCAAAAAAAAAGTTAATAAATACTGGTAGCTTATGTACATATATACATACCTATAATACCAGAAAAATCATCACAATAAAAATATGATCTGCTTTCAAACATTTTTGCATTTAGTATCTAGTACTATAAGACATACAATAATGTAACAAAAAATTCTCTTCCAGGAGGATATTTTTTTCTAGTCAATTTGAATTCATAGTAAAAATATTATAGAACTGGGTTAGGAAAAAAATGAAGTATCTTATAGAATTTTGGAAAGTAAATAATGTAACACTACATTTTTTAAAAAAAAATTACTTTGAAACACATATGTAAATAAATTAAAATAATACGAAAAAGTAGAAATGATAGAAAAACTAATACTTATTATTATCAAGACAGTTATGTATTTTTTAAATAATTTATAAGGATACATTCTAGTTTATTAATGGCAAAGTAAAATAAGTGTTTTACTTTAAGACATAAAATTCTCTTTATGTTAACTTTTTTTCGCAAAATTTTGCATTATGCAAAAATAATTATTTTGTTAAAATAAAATATATATGAATATATTTATTTTCAAAGTCTGTGCAACCTAAGCCAATCCCCCGTGTCTCAAAAATATCTTTATATTTAACCGTATTTTACAAGGTAAAATATTTTCTATTGTTAAAAACAGATAAACATATTATGAACACAATAAATTGTTATTGTGTTAATAATATGTAAATTGAGAGTGTTGTTTATCACAAAAACTCTTCTAGTTATGTGTAACTCTACTTACTTCCCAAATAATTTTTTTCTAAGAAAAATAAAACTAATTTGTTAGTCTATTCAATATTTTCCTTGAATAGGAGCAAAAGACAAACTTGTTTTCAGCTTCAAGTCTTGAAATAGGCCTGATGAGCTTAGTATACTTAAGGTAAATTTAAAACTAATAAATAATTTTTTTCTTTAGATATATATAATACATATTCATATAAATATATATATATATATATACATACAAAGCGTGAGCATATTATTTTATACATAAATATTTAATATAATTTTTAAATTTCTTTCTTTCTTTAAGATTTTATGAAAAACTGCAAATTATAAACTACATTTAACTTCTCATTCATTTACATATTTGGGAGTTTTTGCTCAATGTACTCTTTTTCTATTTGCATTTTTTGTTCGTATTCTGTTTGGTTTATTTGACCTACCGAGTCGCAAGTGAGGGAGACTGTTACCATCGAACTAGTTTAACCCCATTTATTCATTCCGAAGTCCGAAATTGCTTTTTAACTCCTGGATTTCTTTCCAATTATTTTAACTGTATTCCTTTTAAATATTTAATAATTCATTTCCAATAAAAGTCTATTTTACTTCATAAGTATTTTAATTCAACAAAGGGCAAGAGTCATAACATTACAATCATTCAAAATCCTAATGATTAGAGGTTAAAGCTCGAAAGAACTAAGCACTCTGGTCATCATCCTTCTCTCCAATGACTAATAATTTGTTTTGTGATTTTTGTGTTTCGTTTTTATTCATTATTCTTTCATGCTGTTAGATATATATATATATATATCTCACACACACACTCACATACATATTAAATATTATTAAAGCTTGATTCACAACATTTCAAAAACAATACAGCTTTCATCACATCTATAAATAGTGACAGGTAATAAATAAATAAATAATAAATACATTTCTAACTTTTGTAAGAAATTTAGAACACGTCTTGAAAATAATTGGACATTTCTACATATATTCTCTACTGCTAAAACTCAAAACTTACATTGGAAATCTGGTAAAATGCTTGTTGAGATTTTTACTGGATGCAATAAATAAACTAAACTCCACTGACATAATATACTTAAATATGCGATTCATTATGAAATCTTGAATGTTCTCATTAGGCTAGTACTACAAAAATAACTTGCATAACAATTGCGGTTATAATCAGCAAATTAAAAGCTAGCTTCAGGGAGGACCAGGTAGTATTACCTTGCTAACGTATATTTACAAACGTATATAATACATTGAAAATAGTTACATGGGCAACGCTTCGCTTTATTTTCTTTCGTTATACAGAAGACATTATCTTTTTTGGGAAAGAATATTTTGAAACACATATAAATTTTTATGCACATTACTTTGTTCTGAAACAGTAACAATGATCAAGTTTATTTCTTATGTATTCAAATACATTTGAATTATAATTTTATAAGTAATGATACTTATGACTAGAAAGACGAGTTTAACTTCAATAGTATCGAAGTACCTTTTTGGGAAAGTAATATGCACTTATCAATTGAATAAAATACAAATGACATAATTATTATAAAATGCATGCACACAACGTATTTCTAGTTTAAAATTATTAAGAAAAATCAAAATTTGTGATAATCTTATTAAATATTATTTAGAACAAAAAATTATTTTATTAATAATAAATTTTATAAAGAAATTCTAAATTGCTTACAGATTAGACTGTTAACTTAATATTATAAGGCACTTTTAAGAATTATCTACATTCAGCTACTTCTCTACTCAAATCATAGATAGCGATACTGTAGTTCTTAAAAATCATGTATTCTAATAAGCTTTTTTTCTTACCATAAGTATAGTACAATAGACATTAACATTCCTATAATTTTAGGTTTAATTCATGTATCTAGCTTAGAATTACTTTAGTAAAAAATGATTTTTACTTATTTCTGATACTCCGATTCGGCCTTTATTTTTAGTATTTGGAACATTAATTCTGCCAAAAATCTGATTATATTGTTGTTTCATTCACATGCATGATCCATGTATTTTTCAATGTATCTTCAGTTGTTACCTTTTTATTAATAATGGATTCAGAACTTCCGCACAGTTTATTTTACGGAGTTTTGTTCAGTATTTTGCAAACTGAAAAGAGGAAGGTTGGCTTGTTATAAAACTCGTTACACCCTTTTTTTTGTATAAGTTTAAAAGCTGTGCTCAGTCAGCAAAGTTTGCAATACTGCAGCATCCATCTTTATGTTAACAAAATCTTAAAGATACTTTTTATCTTTAGAGATCAAGTCATTTTAGACACTCAATTTTATTGAAAACCATAAATGTATATGTATGTATGCCTTCAATTAAACTATATTTAATGAAATTAAAGTTCACTTAAATATATTGCCAGTTTCAATACATTCCCTGAAAACAAAATTGCCTATTTCATTTAAGATGAATTATCAAAAAAATTTTGCTTAAGTGAAATACTTTTTCTTACAGTTACAAATATTTAAGTGACATTTTCTTGCATAATAATTACATACAGTAATGAAAAAGACCTTCATATAAAGATTATTCATTTAATAATAGTTATTAATCATATTAAAGTTCCCACAGATATTAATTTTCTATGACCATTTTTCTCTTTTTACTTACAATCGAGACTTTCATTTAAAGCTGCTCTTATTAATTTAAGCACCCGCTAACAATTTGAAATTATTAATTTGATTATCACATCATCAAAACGCTTTCATCCAAATCACTACATCTTTACATCCTTAAGAACTCGTTCTTATCATGTTTTAATTATAATTTTTAAAGAGTGTGCACATTAAAATCTTAACAAACAACCTAATTGCCAGTTAAAGCTGACACTTCAGTAATAAAACTCATTCACAGAACAGAAAAAGAAAGATAAAACTTGAGAAAAAGTCCAAACTATTTAAAGAGAGAATTTTAATTATTCAAATTATAAACTTTTGATGATGCCATTATTCGGGGCATTTCTGGAAGAGAGGATACTGTCACACCTCGTTACATGCAGAATAAATTAAGAAACACTCACTCCGACTTTGATTATAGACGACGATGTAACCTGTAATGGGGCTATTCCCGCTAGATGGCGCTGTCCACGAGAAAGTAATTTGACGGCTGGTGACTTGAAGCAGCTGCATTCCTTCGGGGCTCTCAGGAGGTGCTGGAAAAGACGGCCCCCGAGGGGGTGGAATCGTTAGAGATAAGAGAAGACAAGGGAGAAAAAGTGTTAACAGGCGTGAGTTAACGAGATTGGAGTGAATCGCGAGTCCTCCCCCCCTGCTCTTGCTTTTCCCCTTCAGCTAAATTACCGGAGGGCACTGATTATTCTATCGTTAAGGAACTACTAGCATTTAAGAACGTTGGGGTGATGAGTATTGAATAAGCGGATCGGGCTGAATATCATATTCCTTTGTTGGAATTTTTCAATCTAATATATAGTAAACGATAGAAAGATTTTGGTGATTAATAAACACTAATCGTGGAAATAATGTCTGTGCGAGGTTCTGAATTTCAAAGTTGTACCTGAAAAGTTTGAAAGAAGGAATTTGGATTTCGAAATGGCTTTAGTAATGAGAGTGCAATGAAGAATTCCATTGAATCGAAATGTATTTGCGAAGTCGTTTGCGACGAGATAGCTCTTTCATCTTGTTGGACGTTCATCTTTCATTGATGACACCTAATATTTTATGTTACTATCTAGCTATGGATGGATTCCAATGTAAAAAATTTAACTAATGATAAATGCTAATTACATTATAAAAATAAATTTATTTTTGAATGTGAGATTAAAAGGTACCTGTGTGTGACTACGTTTGGAACCGTAATTTTTGCAAAAACGTATACATGATTTTTTTTTTTGTTATTTAGAGTCATTTGATATAGAATAGAATCATATGAAATTTTATTAACAAAATTATTACAATAAAAAATATTTAAATGCAATTTTCGGCAAAAAATGAAAAAAAAAATTATAAATAAATGACAGCATACCTTTCAAAACAACATTTATAGAAAATGATTCTATAATAATATTTTGCCTACATACAGCTAAGACATCAGAAAGGACCTAAACTAGAGTTTTGAAAAAATTCACATTATTTTCTGAGTCACTACCAATTGGTAGAATAAAATAGTGTTCCTTTATTAAAATTTTTCTATTCTGATATGTTAAAATATGTGGATGAATCCACTTCTAAATTATGGTTCAAAATTACTAGTTCAGGCTTTGTACAGAAGTCTTAGTTATACATAGGAACAATATTATTATAGAAGCATTTTCCGTAAAAGAAGAATATTTTAAAAATGTATCATTTTTTTAAAAAAATTTTGCCAAAAGTTTCATTCAAATATTATTATTTTTTTAACGTGAAAAAATTCTTAAAGCTATTTTCTATGTATATTCTATAATTCAGGTGACACTAAATATCAAGACAATTATTCATTTGTACGCTTTTCAAAACCACGTCTCTGAGCGTAGTCAGCAACCGTAAATTTGTGCAAATGTGATTATGTGATGTATGTTTGAAAAAAATATATTCACAAGCATTTGATAGATTTTGTAATTCTTTTTTTTCTCAATTTTGATAATATTTTAATTTATGATCAAGGTTCAATTGAAACAAAAAATTTCAGTGACACATAATTCTAATTATCGTATGAGGATGGATAAGTGCTGTTTCTATGATACTAAAAAAAAAAAAGGATTTAAAAAGGATTTTTTCAAAATGTCTTCAATAACTTTTTTTACTTCTGAAACAAAAATTGGGAAACCTTAATATATGTAATAGCATAATCCAGTGGCTCACACACACAAGAAAGAAGGAGGGGAGGCGTGTCTAGGGGCTTCTCTACCATCACCCTTGATCTTTTTTTTGGTTGATCAAATCTAATGTATATAGTAATATATACATACTATGTGTATAATATTTCTGGTAATTTAATTAAGTATTTGTTATTAATAATTCATTTTATTAATGAATGCTAATTATTTATTCAATAATTTATTTTTGCTGTTTTGTTCTCGAAAATCATTAAAAAATAAAAATAATATGTTTGGTGGTGTATTGGGGTACGATCTAAAATGAAGAATCCTCGACCTTGAAAAATTCTTGTGTGCGCAACTGGTTTAATTTTATTTTGTGATAAAGTGACATGAAATTTATAATACAACTTATTATTTTCAGGAACATTTATGAATATTAGTTATATTCCTTAAAAAGAGAAACTTTTTAAAAAAATCTGAATATTCCCTTATAATAAGCAAAATAAATAAATAAATATATTTTTCTAAGCAAATAAGTAACAAAAAAAAATACAGAGTAATAGCACTTTCACTGCTTTTTTACTTATTCTACTTATATTACTACTTCTTGTGATAGTTCGAATACTAATACGAGTTATATGAGAATATCAGTTATATCGTAGTAAACATTAATAATATCAAACTAAAGGAAACTAAGCAAGAATATTTTTATGTGATCAGCATCCGATAGAACGCTAGAGAGCATCTTAATATCACATTATTACTGGTCACTTTCCTTTCGGCAGCAGTTTCTGTTTTCATATAATCTTTAGCTTTTCATTTTGTTGGTAATATAACAAGATAAATATTATATTCTTGTAATGAATGGAATTTGGTATGACTTCATACAACTAACAATATACTAAATGGAGCTCCTATATGTTTTACTATATTTTTTCATCGAAACTTCGTATCAATTTTAAACATATGTTGATGTATTTTTATTTCATTTATATGTAAATGTTAAATGAAGACGGATATATTAAGAATGTGGTTTTTTAGTAAATCATTTTTTTACACTGAATATTTTGTTTTAATTATGAGTTGTACAATAACTTATTTGATAGCTGTGTTAGGAATGTGTAAATAAAAAATACAACATATATACACAGAGGGATTATAATATAGAGTAAGCATAAATGATTATTTAATTTTAAGAGGCTATATTTTCTAAAGTATTACAATTGCATGGGGAAAGTAACATGAAAAGAGCCACAAACTTACCAAGTTTATACACTTTCTATATTCAATATGTACCCTTTAGGTAACGTGATACACGCCGAAACGATAAGCGAGCTAATTCCATACATTTTGCAGGATGATCCTGTCAATTGTCTGCCCTACAGCACTGAGGCCTTCTTTCAGCTCAACTAAGAATTGTGGTATGGAAAGGGAGGGGGGGGTAACATAAACAAGATTCTTAACGTGCCCTTACAAAAGCCACAAGGTGTTAAGTCAGGGGATCTGGCAGGCCAGAGAAACAAGTGGTTTCTCTCACAATAGGGCAATCAAGATACGGGAGTTATCACTTCATTGGATGTGTCGATGGGCAGGGGAGTAAACAATAAAAACATGGTGAGTTTGTGGTTCTTTTAATATATCTTCATGCGTATACGTGTCATGCTTTTGAAAATGAATAAATTGCTTAAGATTGGGTATTACTTTCTTTATATATTATACATTATACTAATATTTTTATATTTTATATACTATATATCGTACATTATATATTATCTATATATAAAAAATATTTCATGGGGCTGCGGATTGGTGTTTTACCATTGAAGACCTAGTACATTCCATTTAGGCATTTTTTAAGAACGACACCATTTAAGCGGACACCATTATTAGTAGGTAATTTTGATGCCCAGTTTCCTCTCCAGAGGGAGGTACCTGAGCTCTGGTGATGCGAAATCGTACTCATTATTTTAATTTTGTCGGGAGCACCCAAGCCAAATAGACATTCAAGGGATCTTTTACACGCCGCAGTAATTACGCGACATGGCCGCTGTCGATTTTCTGCATCGTGAAAATCCATCGACTTGGGCCGGGGTTAAACCCGCAACCTTAGACGTACCAGCACAGCGACAAACCAACTATGCCACCCCACCGACATATTAAAAATTTTAATGGAGTTATATATACTGAATTAAAAGTATTATATTATATTATCTCAAAAAGCATAAATTACTAAGATTTTAAAAAGACTTTAAGGAAAATTCTATTGGTATGAAGATAATCGAATTTAGATTTTAAATTTACTTAGATGGAAATTTTCTTAATAATCTACCACCATGAGTTCCTTTCATTTTAACTACATAAGTAAACTGTTATTGTACATTAATTATATTTACTTTTTTATGTTATATATTCAATGTAATCAGGAATTTTAATATGAGAATATGTGTTCTTGTACAAAATTTAAAACTGACTGTCTTCCTTATATCATATTCTTTTGTGATATAGATTCAGTATTTAATTTAAATTTGTTATGGCCAATTTTCTTTATACCATGGAGAGTATTATATATTCCAGACTGTTTCCTCACACAAGATCACATGATTGTAGTGGTGTCTTTGGAATAAATGGGAAGAATTAAGGTAAAAAACATCATTTCGTGACAGTTGAATTGGTAAACATTATTTAATGAGGCAACCATTTAAAAAAAATCAAATATTGTTGTAATATTGTATTAAAATTACCTTTTGATTTAAACTAGCTATATCGGAAAAGCTTTCTTTGATCAGAGAGTTTAAACTATTGTACTTTATTATTCATTATTATTCATTTGTTTCCCCTTATTTTTAAAATTATACCATATTACACACACTAATGCATCTTGTTTTTTTAGCAATATTTTATTGTTGATTGGGAAAAAAAAACACTGGAGTAAAACACTTATTTTCTCGTTTAAGTACTATTTTTTATTGTTGTACAGCTCATTTTACACAATTCTTTTCTTACCGTCACAATCCACAGTAGGTTCTTTCAAATTAAAAAATATTTTCTTAAAATATATATTCCTGGGCAATGGTGACTCGTCGTCTATATAAAATTTATTGTATTATGGATTTTTCAATTTCTATTCTCATTATTTAATTTTCTCTCTGTCTCAATCTTTGAGAATAATTTTTTCTTTACAGTTATGATGAGAGTTTCAAAACTGCGACCTAAGAGAAAATAATGTACTCAACCGTTTTTTTTAAAATATTCATCGTTTTGCTTGTCTTTAAGCTCGAACGGTGCTTCAAGTCGCTTTAATAATTTGCCTGGTTTGCAGGAAAATTGCAAAAAAAAAGTCTTTTGAACCGGATGGCGTATAATGTACTCAGTGCAATATCACAAACAATTTTATTCACCTCTATTATTCTCTCAACTCATTATAAGTTATGACCAGTTCATATACAAGTTTTTACCGAAGTCGAGATTTGAGTATTCACACCACCCTTTAAAGGCAAGGTCTTCATACGGCAAATGCTGATGTTGAAGCGAAACGGACTCTTTCACCACTTGTTTTCAGTTTTTCTGTTCTACATTTCTGCTCCCGCTTCAGTTGTTTTTAAGTGTTTTCAGAGAGATTTTTAGCGTTAGTCTTCAGCTTTGTGTATCATTTTCCAGATGCAACTTGTTTTTGCTCCATGGACTCTGCTGCTGCAGAATGGCAACTCTTACCTAGGACATTTTTGTAACTTCTAACTTGTTTATTTTTTTTCCTTTCATATACATTTTATTTAATAATTAACTGTGAATCTGAGTGAGGGAAGAAGCAATTTAATGATCCCTAACAGTGGACTAAATTCATGCGACGTCATTAGTCACATGATAATTGAACCACGTGTTTTCGGCCAATCAGTTCCTCAATTAATGTGACGTCATAATTATATCAAAAATATAATCACGCGTTTCCAGCCAATTAGTTCATGTGCTTTACTGGTGCCAACTTTTGCTTTTTGTAGGAACTTTCTTTTAGAAAGTACTTACTTGTCAACGATATAAAATGCAAATAGTTAAACAAAATGCACTTAATTTAAAAGTATTCGTATAATGTAAGTATTTTTTTTTAATTTTGAAAACGGTTTGAAGAATTTTAACACGTAAACTCTTTACCCAATCATCAAATTTTAAATGTTATCTAAACTTTACAAGTTGAACAACTAGTATGTCAATTTTTAATCAATGGGAAACACATGGTTGCCGTTATGTGACCATCAGGAATTTAGTCCATTCGTTTGTAATTTTAACAGCTCCTTTAGTTCGTACAAAACAAGACGTGGCCTTAACAAGGAATGTCAAGATCGTCAAAAGTAGTAGACTTTAGCAAATTCGCCAAATTGCAATTATCTTCTGCTGATTGGCACTATAACTAGTTATTAATTGTATTAATATATATATATATAAAGGTGGTCGACAAATTTAGACGAGATTTATGCTATTTTGTCAATTTTCCTCTCACTTTTCCTTCACTCTCACAGATGTTAAATTCTTGCTCTTTGTCTTTGTTTCGAACGTAAATAGAATTATTAAATTATTTCACGATGCCGCTTTATTTTTTTAAACCTGTGTTATTCTTAAGGCTATATTCTTAATGTTAATCTTGTGCTTCAATTTTATATTCAATTGAAAATGACGCAAAAGAAGTTGCATTTTTAATTTTACATTTTTTTTGTATATAAGAATTGGTACAGTTTTAAATTAGTTCTTGTTTGCCTGAAGAAAGAAAAGTTTCATCACTGGTAAAAATGCTTCAATAATATTTTGTTTGCTATTCCCTTATTATTATTTATTTCTATGATTTATTATTCTTCAATTGTTTTTAAAATACAATTATCTTTCATTCCGATAAAATTTTATATTGGTACTTTATCCATGCAAAATTTAAAAAGCTATATTCCAGTTCGGAAGTTAAATTTACTCATAATGAATTTTTCTAAGTCTGTAAGTGTTAGTATATATATATATTTTTTAGTATTCAACATGTTCCTTAAGCTGAATACCTTTTTTTAATACATTATCATACATTCTTAATGTATTGTATCACTACGGCACTATTTCTTTTGGTAGTAAAAATATTTTTGAGATTGAAATATATTTTCCTTCAAACAATGTTTTCAAAATACCATCATCCTTCAACATGAAAATAAATAAGAAACCCTTGCATTAAATATTACATGCAACGTATTCAAACTGTTTACAAACTTTAGGTAAAGGAGAAATTAAAACGAACTTCGAAGAAGTCATCTTAAGAAACAAAGATATCTGACAATAGAATCATTGATGAAGGTTTCTGCATGGAGATAAATTTCTGTACAAGAACATTCTTTTAAAAACGAAATGCAGAATGGAATGTATTTTTACATTTATCGTAGTTTTCTTCTGCTCTTTGTCAGTTCAGAAATTTTATTTCTCAATGTATCAACAGAATTCAGTTTCTAGAATTTCTATATCATTTGCATATATTTCCCTTTAATGCATACTTTTCCAAAGTATCTTCGAAAATTGAAGAATATATTTCATGACAAAGCTTATTTTTATTTGTCGAAGGTAGGAAGTATAGAAAATGGGAACTGGTCTTTCTTTTGTGTGAAGGAGTTGATTTTAATATTCTTGAACAAGTTCGTACAACAAAATATGATTACCCATCTTTAAAGTAAATCTTAATGTAATTTAATTTCTGCAAGACAAAATTAATATTTCGTCAGGTATATTATTGTTATTTTCTTTTATATGTTAATTGCATTGTATTTAAAATATTTCTGCATTAAATCTTATTTTCAGGAGAGTTGGATTAGAATAAATATATAAATTATTCTTATGTAAATAACTTTAAAATAATGCATGAAAATGTTAATCAGACAATAATATTTAAATTTTGACAATATGTATAATAACATATAAATACGAATACTGGAAAAATAATTTTAATTAAACAGAACCGAACTTACTCAGGGACTGTAAACGTTTGAGGGAAATAAATTGAAAAGCATTTACCAGCTCATTATTTGTTTTAACAATGAAAAGTTAATACAATGCATTAATTTCCTTTGTTATTTTAAAAAACCATCTTATTAAACAAGATTAAATTATTTCGAGCTAATTTGAATAAAACCAATATTTATATGTTTATGAATAAATTAAGGGAAGGAACTTTGCACGATTATTGTCAGAACGCTTCACAGGTAATTACTACACCAAAGTTCATATTTTTTTATCAGTGATATAAGAGTAGCTTATTGCAATAAACCAACAATAATGTTTCTAATACGAAAATGGGAGTGGATTACACAGAAATTTTGTAAACCGAACTGTAAAAATCTGATTAATAAGTTTAATACATTAAAAATGATGAATTTAATTAGAAATATGAATATATTAATTAAAAGTTATTTTTCTTCTAATCATTTTGAATACATCACAAATTGGAAAAAAAGTACAATATTATTTTCCTTACTAAATTTATGTACATATATTTCAATGTTATCAATGACACGTTTGCAACTGTTAAGCATAAAAATAATACGCTAAGTAATATATTTTTTCATAGCAAATTTCAATTGTGTTCTTAATGTTTATATTACTTGAATTCGTTCGTTTTTATTCACATCCCTATGGTAAATCAAAACTTTAAACTTATCTCAGAGAGATAAAATAGCTAGTTTGTCTTCATTTAAAATGCTAAGACTTTTTTCTATTGTGCCTAATGCTTTCAATTTTTTTATCGATTGTTAATAGTACATGTAACAAAAAGTTGGTATGCATTTTTGAATCAAAGCAATACTTATTTTTTTTTAAAGAAATAATTGAACTCAGAATTTATACATTTTTTAAGGAATTTTTTCAATAAGCATTATTCATAAAAAGAGGTATTGTACGACTACCAATCATGTTATCGCAAAACCCATAGTAACTTTTGTTATACATAGTATGACGTACTTGTAAATCAAATTTCATGCGTGTACCTAAATTTTTGTAGGAGGAGTATCATTTTAAAATCCCTTTACAAATTTTAAGTTTTTTCCTTAAAAAATTATAAGGCTAGCTTTTTGTGAAATTTTGAACACAAAATCTGTTTTACATAGTATACACACATAGGACGCAACCAAAAAAAAATTTAAAATCCTTAATTTAAAATTTTTTGCGTAAATCGTACCATGTTCGCTTAAGAGAAAATCATCTTTGTTAGCATCTTTAATAGCTGTAAAACTGTAAGTCTTAAAAAATATTTGATTATTAATTAAGTGCTGAAATATTTAGGCCTTATCTAGACTGACTGATTGTAATTTACGTCATACTCAAGAGAAACTGTATTAGCGATACTACGTGCCAACGGGCTACCAAAATATGGCCGCAACTGGTTTGCCGGTACGCTGTATGGGTACTAATATTTTCTTTGTTTCTTTGTTGTTTTAATGTTACTGTTTTGAAAAAGTGATGCAGTTTGCTTATGGTACTGATATTCTTTTCATTCGGCATTTTATTTATGGTGAAGACGGAAATTCGTATGATATTTTGCAATATACAATAAAAAATGTGTCTTTTTAAAACACTATGTTTCAAAGTAGCGACTGGAAAACTTTGTCCACGAGTTCATGACCATGACCACTCGGCAACCATGACCACAGACTTTAACTGGAATGCATCAAGAAAATTATTACTAAATAGTGGATGAAATATTTTTGAAAATTCTCATTAAATGTACAATTACCATTCACATTTTTGTTGCTAAACCAGGAGTTCTTAATTGACATTCTTGACGCGATTAATAAAAAATGGGAATAATAGATGCGAAGGAAATTTGCTTGATGTTACATTTCCACCATTTACATGCTTTGAATCTGCATTAGGGTCCAGAATCTGGCAATAACTTATTTATTGCACTCAGATTTAGCGGGAGCTCTGCATTTTTAAGTGAAATTTTTAGGTAAGTTACCTCTATCTTGTAATGGATAGATATTCCTATCCATTACTTTCAATAAGGTTTTGCTCAGTATTAGGTACATAAAGGGGGAAGGTTGGCTGGCCATAAAACATGTTCAACTCCACTTTTATTTAAATTATATTATATATTAGCTGTCCTAAGTCAGCAATGTTTATAATACTGCAGCATCCATTTTATAATTTTTAATCTCGGTTGCTCATGTGTCCTTCATTGTGTGGATTTCCTACTGTCCATGTATTTTTCGAATGTGATTGATGGATGTTTATCTCTTGTTTGTAGATAATTAGACTTTATATATATATGTATGTATAATGCTTCAAAAGTATTCCTTCTAAAAATTATTTCCGTACTCACACTGTTATGCATGTAATTTTAAAAATTGTAAGCTGTATGAATGACAGAGTATGATCCATTCATGTACGTTCTAAGAATTGAAAATGCATCCAACATGATTTTGTCTCTCCGATGAATAATGATGACTTTTAGAAAAGTAAAAACACAGATATATATATATATATATTAAAATTTAAAAACCCTATTTTTTTCAGATGAATAAATTAATTTTTATTTTCGGATGAACTATTTCTTGATGTCAAAAATAATTTCCTGCACTTATTAATGTGTTTCAGATTTTAATGTTTTTAAAACATTTAAATATTTCCTATTCAGTATAATTATTCTGTTTACCATAGTCGCATTTAGTTTTTTAAACATCATGTGATATGGCATTGCTTTTTTCAAGAGGGAATGGATATGAAAAAACGAGTTTTTAAATACATAGTACTGTATTAAAATTTATTTTACGCTTTAAATCATCCTAAATGAATCAAAAGAGAGCGACGTATATTGGGATTATTAGATTTTACCGAAAAGTATGTATTTACGGCAGGTTTTTCATTATTTATTACTTTCTTTATAAAATCTAAATAAAAAATGTATCTAAATTTTCAAGATATAAACTTTTATCTCATGAGGAGAAATTCTCCTTGTATCGTAAATTAATTTTACTTTCCTTTGATATAAATAAAATATCAAATGCAAAGTATACTTTCCTTCGTTTCTATTTGAAAGCATACAGATTAAATTTAGTTTCGAAACGTAATTTCCTGTTTGCCGTTCTTAAGACATCTTTCTTGCAACTATTCAAATAAAATGCATTTATTGAAAGCAACCGAGTTTCTTTGATCCTTTTCTGGAAGTGAAATAAATGAGAAAAAAATTTCAAATGAAAAGAAAAAAAACTAAATCTAATGTCTTTGTATTCTAAATGTAATTATTTGAGTCACTCGCAGCTATTTGCACGATTATATGTTGATGCCTTATTCAAATAATCGATAGTTGTTTCTTTTTTATTTAAACTCACAATGACAAATTAGTTTCCAAATGTTTAACTTAAGACTGAAAAGTTATAAACATATTTTAATGTTTGAAATACCTATAAATGGGTTATCAAACAATCAAAACATAAAATATGTCTTAGTATAATTATCTAAATTTAAATTTCTAAGAAATATGGACAGGTTAGAGCTGCAATTCATATTACCATAAATAATTTTGAAGGATTTGTAGGTATACCTTTTCAATTCAATGGAATTCTTGCTTTATATCGGAAAAACTTATTGTAAATAAAATCCGAATTCTCAATCTCATATACGTGGAGTTCCACTTTCAAAATGCTGTGAAAAAGAATCATTGCTCGGAATAATTTCAAATTTAAATGAATACACTTGAAGAAAGGAAAGAAAATACGGCATAAGAGAAGAAAAACCATTGGCGTATTCATTATGGCTTCTTATGTGGGTTTTGGTCCCAAGACAATTAAAAACCGATTTTTCTTATCCAATGTGGATCGACTTTGCCATGGTGGAAGAGCTTTTCACTAACAGTGTGAAAACTAATGAATGACTTGGAAGGGAATTTTACGTCATAGACCTAAAACAACTATGGACATTAAACAGTTCAGATACTTTAAAGTGTAACTCATGCCAAAACCGTAGTTATTCGATTCAAAATGCCCTTTGAGGCCGGATCCACTTCCGTTATGCCCTTTCAGCCTTATCTATTGATGCACTTCGTGAGTTTTTTCTTACACCGTACCGTTTCTCCCATTTTTAAGTATATTCAGTTCAAATTTGAAATCCATCTGACCTGTGTTATTTTTTGCAGCATTTAGAAAGTGGAACTTTTATTATAATTATCTTGTATATAATAACCTTTAATATATGTTCAACGCGGTAACAAAAACTGATAAATAATTAATCAGTATCCTTCATATAAATTATATCCTTGATGTAATTTATCTGAAAAACATAGCTACTTGTTACTCTTAAAGAAGATAATATCTCATTAATAATATGTATGAAATATAAATCAAGATTTAAAAGATAGTTTGAATATAACAAAATCGGTACTATTTTCCTCCTTTAACTAATTGAGTTTTAACTTCACATACGATAAACATTTTTAATGAGTCGTTAAAATTTCATCAATTTCTTGTCTTTTACTAATTAATAATTTATTTTCGAAATTAAAATGAGATAATGTTTAATCTTTTTTGAGAAAAAACATTTTATTGATTTATCTAGTCATTATCAAAAAGTACATTTAAGTAAAATGGAAAAAAGTATTTTCTTTATTATATTGAACAATATAATTTATCATTTTTAAAAAGACAAACACTTTTCTATGCTAATTAATTGCATGAAACGGGGCTAATTTTTGTTTTATAAATACCGTAAGGGTTTTTAAATATAACATACCTTGAACAATCAGCTGAATGCTTTTTTCTTCTCTCCCATAATCATTTACTGCTTCACATGAAAATAACCCAGAATCTGCTCTTAGAACAGATGGAATAGATAATTGAGATTTCAAACCGTTTGGATGCACATGTTCTCTCAGAACATACCTAAAAGAAAATCACAGTAATCGTCTCAAAACAATTTGAAAAGATACATAAAAATAAAACAAATTAAATATATATAAATTTTAGAATAAGCAGTGGTAATAGGTTTTAATATATCTTATTTTTTAAGCTCAATTATACTTTAATTTATTTTTTGTTTAATTTCGTAATAAAAATAATAATAAATAAATGTGTATAGTAATAACAACAACAGATAAGTGTGTACCTCTCTTTATAAAAAAAAATGTTTTTTGTCATGCTGTGTAATAAACTTATTTATAATTCTGTGTATGTAGTATATAAAATTTAATTAAATATATTTGTTACTAATAATTAATTATATTAATTAGCGCTAATTATTTATTCAGTAATTAATTTTTTACTGTTTTGTGTTCCCCAAAATCGACAAAATCAAAACAATATGTTGGGCGTTGTATTGGAGCGTGATACGAGAATGGTGGATTTTCGCGACCCCCCTTTGCCCCTTAAAAAAAACCGGTGCACTACTGGAGAACAGTTTATAATTTGTACAACGGGGGTTCGTCCGCCCTTAGGCAGACAAGGGTATCCCCTTAGTAATAGTAATAACGTTGTAACGTAAAGACTATGTAGCGTTTTTAGTCACACAGCAAGACATTAAAAGAATTTACTTTATTCATATTCTATGTTAATAAAATTTTCAATTCCAGCAGTATAAAGTAAATTGTAGACTAATTATTCCCTTGTTTGCGCGTAAGAATAACAAAATACAGTCCCGTATTGAATTGGCTTCACGGATACCTAACCGTAGTGCAACCATTGGGTAGTAGTTTCTCACACTGCTATTGTTTTCTTGAAGTCATTCTCCTGTCATCTCCCTAGGCTGCAGTGTTCAGTTGACAGGTTTGCCAGTCCCGGTGGGGCACTTTATGTCCTTTTGATTTCCAGTCAGAGTGTCGTCGGGGATGAGTCCAAAAAAACAATGACACCAAAGCCACGTGCACGCCCCGAGCCACCTGTTTAAACTAAAAAACTTAAATTTAATGGAAGGGGGGGGTTGCCATGATTGATTGATTGATTATTAACGTCGCATCTTTAGCTACACGAGGGTTTTTTGGCAAACCACGAAATTTTTGAACCATGGTCAAGGACGGGACGACACCCGAGCTGGCACCCCTCCCCAACACCACACCCACCCCAACGGGAGGACGTTTCACTCGACAGATTTAAAAAGGGACGCCCATACGGCGGGTCTTTGTGGTACTGGGGTCGCTGTGACAAGGCAAGCCACGATCCGATACCATACTACTCGGGTCCGGACAGGGGGTCGTACCAAGCGCAGTCGTTAAAACGTATATACTATTATTAAACACACACATAGAATCACACAACACAAAACACTTACACATACCAAGCACGTGGGTGAAACAGTTAAAACTTAATATTATATCTGAGGTTTAATTTTTTTATTTGCATTGTTTTATTTTTTTCATTTGTTTAAAGTTATTTTCTTAAATGTGAACTGTTTTATAATGCCATACTATTCAAGGAAGAAGTAAATCCAATCGGGGAAAAAACATTTTATTAAAACCTTGGATTTAAATAGAAAATCATTTTTTATTACCAGCAATGAATAGAGTTGTGACTAATGCCGCTTGCCTGACGAAGTCAAATCAAAGTCCACGAAATTTATCGAATCTAAGGGCTGGAATTTTTACGCCTGACGTTAGCCATAGCTTTGAACACCACGCAGGTGACAGTTGCTCGGTTCCACCCCAATTTTTTGAGGAAGAACACCCTGGGGGAAGGTCAGAAGCCTCTCATTTCTCAACCCCCTCTACCAACCTCGCTAGAGGACAATTTAGAGTAACCCCATGCCGCAAAGATATACATTTACAAACATCCAGGTCTTCTCCGGGATTCGAACCCAGTCCCTACGGCGCCGCACTCAGCGTCGCTGACAACTATACCGGTTGGGCGACATGAATAGAGTAAAAGAATGGGATATATTGCAGGGACAATGGATATATTTGTAAAACAGTTCCTATTAGTTTCAAACTTATTGTATTATATTTCTTAAACACAATTCTAAAAGAGTACACCAGATAACAAAAAAGCACAAAGAGGAATTCCTTTGAAAAGTTATCGAAGTGAAATGAAATAATTTATTTTAGTCTTGGGTTTCTGGTAGAAGCCGTATCACAAATATTCTTAAAAAAGTATATATTAGTATATATATATATACTTAGTATAGTAGTGTATATATATATATATATATATACCTAGCACAGTAGTATATATATATACTTAGATTCATACTTATATACTTTTTGAAGTTATTTTGAAATATTTACTATTCCATCTACAGTAGAATTTTTTATATATTTTGAAGATCTTTTAATGTACTACTTCTATCAACAGGATTTGAATTTCATATCATTGATATGATTCCGTTGCTTTTCTTATACCGTAAAAGAGGATTTGGGTTTCAGAATCGATCTGTTGCACTCTATTTCAAGAACTTGTAAAAGTTTTCGAACTAGAATTATTTTTATAACTGAATTAACTGCAGCTATAGAAATGAATCCTTTGCATATAATCTTGTTTTGCAAAATTTTTTTGTTTTGCTGTTTTCATCTCCTTTTGAATTATTACTAAGTTTGCTGAAAAGTTTGATTTCGAAACGATGTTGACAGATTAATCAGATAGTATTTCTTATATTGATTCATGATTCTCTTATGCATTGTATTCATAAGTAATTTTACACATATAAGTACAAATTATTACAGTATTTTGACTTCTTGAAAAGTATTCAAAAACCTTTTTTTCTTCTACGCGCAAGTTACATAAAAATGGAGCAGTATCTTTGAACATGCATTTGTAGCCAAAAACCGTTATTGATATTATTTGACATTATCAATTGAAATGTATAATATTTAATGCTTGTTACACTACATATTACTAGTGTACTTGTACTTAATCCATAATTTATGTGTTTGTTATGAACATTTGCATATGGTACACAATACTCAACACACACACAGACACACACAGGGAAGATCATCATGATACATATTTTACAGTAGCACAATTGGATTAATTGCATCTGTTTATAATACGAGTCTTTGAAAGTAGTGCATATTAAGTACTTGTTAAGTGTTCGTACATCATATGTATATACATCTCTTATAACCTAATCATCATAGAAATACATATTTTATTGATTTAACGTAATGATTGCTTATTATTATTTTTTTTTTGCATAAATGCATTGCTATAGAACTACATTAAGGTTACTGACAATAAACCTCGTAATTCTTACTCTTGGTTAAATTAAAAAAGTAACATCTTGAATTAAATTGTATCAAAGTGAGGTGGTCCGCAAAGAAGAAATTTCTACCACTGGTCCTGAAAAATGTGGAATATTCTTACTCATCACGTTAAGCTATGTTTTAAGGTTTTAAGATGCATTGAAACGTAATTCGATTAATAACAATACTTTAACACTTAAAAAATATTATTAGGGATCCAAGGGACTTAAATTATCTATTCACTGGTCCACGAGGTCAAAATGTTTGGCAAACGCTGTCTTAAATGATACTTGAATTAAAAAAAAAATTGGAAATTAAAGTTATTTACTACGGGAACGATTTCACCTGTAATATTTTTTCACGGAATCAAATATTTTTATTTAGATTTCAACATTTCTCGATTTACTTTTTTGAAATGTACACGTTATTTTCTTTCTCAAAGAATTTGATTTTAGTTATTGAATGATTATAAGAATCTGTGAACTAAGTTTTTATATTATATTCTTGTAAAAAATCTATGTATATAAAGGTGAAAAGTGACTCGTTCATCACAATATCTCCTGAACTATTAAACCTATAAACGTGAAATTTGTTAGGCATGTTCCTTTTATGGAGTAGAAATCTGCTACGAATGGAATTTGCAAAAATTGAACCCCAAGGGGCATTTTTTGGGATTAAGGGGTATTATAGATAATTATTTCCATTTTTGAAGTATTAGAGGAACATCTTTGAATTTTGGTAAGCCCTTTCTCTCTTTTCATAGAGTTGCAAAATTTGTTTAGTGAAATTCGAACTCTAAGTAGTGTTACGGTGGCTTAAAGGGTATTATAAATTATTATTTCCACTTTTAAACTATTAGACTTACAACCTTGAAATTTGGCAAGCAGATTACTTTTATGGAGTAAATATCCGCTGCAAAATAGGTTGTACGAAAATCAACCCTCCCTCCAAAGCGGCATTGTGGGGAATTAATCAGCGTTACGATAAATATTCCTGCGTTTGAACTATTAGGCTTGAAATTTTGTAGGCATGTTCTTTTCATGGAGCAGAGATCCGTTAAGAATGAGTTTCGCCGAAATCGACTTTCAAGGAGTCTGCAAAGGGTTTAATGTTGCTATAGATAAATATTCACGTTTTTTAACCAGCGATCACTCGCGCGGGGTGTTTTGTACACCCCAGCAACAAGAAAATCCTCCCAGGATTCTAAAAAAAATGTGCAGAACCACGATTTTTAGTAGCTGCACATTTTAGGTGATTGAAACTTCAGGTCTGATGCAATCCCTCTTTCTTGAACGATTGGAATGTAATGACCTTCAAAAGTTTATCTGGGGGGCGTAGAACTCCCGCGAGAAGTTGAGCATTTGTATACAGTCTACTCTGACTGTTTGGAAAATGATTAAAATATTGTTTTTCTACTATCTATACTATCATTATCTCATTAATTGTAAAGTATATTTATTACTGGTATATACGTTTTATATATACTGGTTTATGAAAAAAATATAAAATTATGTATTTTAAAAAGAAAATTTTTTATGTTAGTTTAAATTAATGTTAGTCTCATTTGTATGCAATAAATTTAATAATTTTATTTTTATAACATAAGAAACATCTGGTACTTTATAAATATGTATCACAATGACTTAATTTGTTATTTTCATAATTAAATACACGTGTTAAAAGTTTGGGGTGTTCTCTACACCCGCGAGTAACGACGGTAGCAAAAACAGGCGCGAGTGATCAAGGGTTAGCACTGTTAGACTTACGGATTTGAAATTTGGCTGGTAGGAGTAGAGAACCTTTCAAGGGTAGAGGGCCTTTCAAGGAGTAGAGAACCACTTCAAAAGAGGCTTTTATGAGGACCCCCATGGGGCTGTTAAGGGTTAAAGGGTTGTAATAGATAAAAGAGAATCCCATTTTCATACGATTAAACCTAGACTGGAAATTTAGCTGGCACGTTTCTTTCATAAAGTAGAATCCACTAATAAAGGGTTTTTTGAAACTTGACTTCCAAAGAGGGTAGCGAGGGCGTTATATATATAAAAAAATTACCTTTTATGAATCACTGAACATATAATCTTGAAATTTAAAAAAAACATATAACTTTTGCTGAGCAGGGATCAAATAAGAAAGGGGTTTTTAAAAGTCAATCCACTCGGGTGTTACGGATGCGTCATAGATAAAAAAAATCCCTTTATTAGACCTAAACATTTCAAGTTTGGCAAACATGATTTTTTGTAGAGCAGATATATGCTGAAGAAGTTTTTTTTGTTTGTTTGTTTTTTGTTAAATAAATTTGCATTTATCTTAAATTTAACACATAAAAAATTACATTTTCTTTCAATCTCTATTATTTTATTTTCAATTCCCTCGCTCGTCGAATGGATATCTATCTATTAAATTTATATTTTTATAGGAAAAGAACCATAAATAAGAACTCTTTTCATGGATTTTTTACCTGGAAAGCACACTTCTATCAATAGGTCTCTGATATCTTTTCCAGGATACTGTGAGAGGGCTTTCACCATGAGCGTCACAGCTTAGCGTGACTTCTTGATGTTCTTTAACAGTTTTCACTTCAAAGCTCTGATTGAAACGAGGGGGAACTGCACTTGGAATTCATGAAAAAGAGAAAATCAAACACATTATATACATTAATTTTAGATATTACATTGTATACATAATACTTATACATTTTATCAAGACATCAATGATTAAAAGATGAATTTTGTTGCAGACTATGCTGCATTGGCTCTTCATATATTATTCTATGTGTATACATTTTAAAATATATTCTTGCATTTAGTTTTGCATTTTATGAGTGACTTAAATCTCTGTTCCAGAAAATCTACTTCTTCCAATTCAATTAGTGCTTACTTCCTTTAAGTTATTTATATGGATGCAAAAAAAGGTGTAAGTAAATTGAGACTTCCGATTTGATATAAAATGGCATGGGTTATAGGATGCAATCAAGAAGGGAGATTGAAGGAAAAAATTAAATTTCTTCGTGGAGTGAATGTATCATTAATTACCGTTATAGACGATTCAGGTTTGGCTCAGAGTACGCTGGTTATAAACTTAAAGTAATTTTATAGCTTGTAGAAGATTTATTAGTCGAAACTTGTTTTCGCTATATTTCTCACATTCTGAAAATTATGATTAATTTGCTTAAATAAAAAATAAGCGCTTGGTTCTTAATACTAGAAATACTGAAATTTAGTATATACCTGTATTGCCCAAAATCAGCCAGAATGACTGCATTGTGAAAGAATAACTGTTGTGCAAATAAATTTGCTTAAAATTAATTTTAATATTTTTTATATTATTTAGAGTCAAGTTATTAGTAAATATTAACAATAAAAAATTACTTCACTTAGGAAAAAAATATATTCTAAAAAAAGTCTAAGAAATCGTGTCATTATATACGTAATTGTTTTTCTAATTGGAATTAAAAAGCAGTCAAAATGACTTCCTTGGGAAATCTAGTGTTAAACAATTTGAGATAATTATTTAATATTATCGAAGTCTATGAGTTAGATAGATAGAGAGTTGGATCTCTTTAAATGTTTGTTATTTTCATTTATAGCCATGTTAATTTCATTTTTTTACTATGTAGTAATGAGCTATCAACGAGGACTATCTCTATAACTAAGGTTTTCTTCCCCATTCAGCCCTACTTTTAAGCTAGAGTAATGACACTCCATAAATGGACGTTACTACCAAATAATGCATAAATAGTCAACAGAATGGTACCGGGTGTTTCTAAAAGAATTTCGGGGATTTTTAACGTTCTATAGTATTTTTCACATATAAATTACAAGTATAATTCATACATTGAATGCAAAAGTAACTAAAATAGTTTTACCTACAAGTTTACAAATGTTCAATATGAGCCCCATTTGTCACACGGCACAAATTTAGTAGTCGATAAGAGCGAGAGTTCATCCCAAACTTTTCAGTGTCTGAGGGAAATTCTTGCAGCATCTGCTTCCATCCTGTGTCTTAAATTGTAGAAGGTCAGCTGGTATGAGAGGAACATACACAATCTTTTATGAACCCCCACAGATAAAAGTCACATGGTGTCAGATTGAGTGAACGTGGAGGCCATGCGATACTAGCTTTATTGGGAAGCTCTTTGCGGCCAATCCATTGGTTGGATACAGTGATATTTAACCAATTGCGTACTGAGAGATGCCAGTGAGACGATACACCAACTTGCTGCCAAATTAAGTTATTTGGTTCACTTTATTCCAATTGAGGAAATTGCCATAGTTGTAGAGCCTCAAGATAGGTAGAACCAGTTACAGCTTTGGTCGTCCCGTACTTTTCCCTTTACAAAGACAGCTAGCTATTTCAATCTGATGATGATGTTATTATCATTTGGAGGTTGACAACCGAACTTAATACGGAACGCTCGTTGCACAGTAATAGCAGATTCTCTCTTTGCAAACTGGAGAACACAAAACGCTTTCTGTTTACTAGTCGCCATTTTTCTACTATTGCGTTGATCGGCAAGAAGGGGGGAATTATCATACGTTTCGCGCACACATGCCAGCAAACAAAACTGTTTCAGTTGCTCTTTCTTTCGATGTATGAGTCATACTAATATGTTATATGTAGTGAATACTATAAAGCGTTAAAACTTCGATATTCTTTTAGAAACACCCGGTATATTAAATTTAATAGTAACTGATAATAGATAATGGTAGATGCTTGTGGACTATATTGCCGCATTAATTCGTGCCAGAACCATATTCTTGTAACCCCTGTTACGTTTCAAAATAAGGAGGATTTTGATATTATCAACTTCGAATTGATGCATCTCATTGAGATAAGTACCAATTGATTCTTACTCTTTAACTTGTTTTGTATGGATATCGTGCATTCATTTTTAGTGTCAATCTTAGTAAAAGTAAATTATTACTTGCTTACAATCATTTCAAATTTAATTCAATGGCTTCTCCACCCAAGCTGCGTTTGGATCCTCCAATAACCTAATTGATCAGCGAGTTCTACAACTCAACCAACATGAAAAGAGGAGGTACCGTGATAGCTCTTAGATTCTATTTATATTTGGTACTATTATATTTTAAAATATTATAGTAAGAGCTTGAAATACCTAGCTATAGAAGTTATTGCAAATTGCAAAATGTAATTTTTATTTCCTTTTAAAATAATCTCGTTGTTACTTATTGAAAATTATACATATACGATGTTATAAGAAAAGAAAGAATAATTCATGTGTAAGAAAATGCCATGGATTTTAATTAATATCTGACAAAATGTCTGTTTATTACTTTCATTATTCTATACATACATCGAAATTTCAGTTTCTTCTAATGTTAATTAGTGATAATTTTATAAATCAGAGTTATGAAAGAGTCATTGAATTTCCTCAGTATTGGAACATTTTCCTAATTTTTTAAAAGTACAAATTCAGTAGTTAATTAGAATTAATGTATTTCTAACAATAAGAGTCGGAGAAAAGCAGCTTCCATAATGTAAGATATTTAAAAGCAGCGCGAGAGTTTGAAAAAAAAAGTTCTATTGTTTTAAATAATTAAGTGAAATTTGCTATCTTAAATGTATTCGAACGTGTATGAGTGCATTTCAGAAAATTTTTTAAAAATACTTTACAATAAACTTTAACTAATTAAAGATGACTAAATCTGCTGTACAAAAATTGTAGAACAATTAAAGTGATAAAATAGAATAAAGGAGCAATGGAGAAAAATTTTAGTAATCAGTCTTAATGTTTAAAATTGATACACATGACAATTTATGAAATCCTTAACAATGAAGAGTTATTAAATTGCCAACAATAATAAATTAAGCAGTGTGCGATATGAAGTTAAAGGATTTTTAATGCCAATATATCCTTTATTAGACACATTCACAAGTTATTTAAATTTGAATGGCAATAACAATTGTATTTAAATATTACCTTCTTTGTCAGGGAATTATAAATAATGCGTTGAAAAATTCGAATCTATTATCATAGTTAGGGTACTCATAGAAAAGAGAATAAGCTTTATTTTTAAAGTAAGCTGAAATCAGAATTAACTCCTCGATATGGTAATGCATTATGATAGGAGTAGTATTATGGTCTGGAATACTGATGCGCAGAAAAAATTTATAAGTTATCCCACAAAAAGCTGACGGAACCATTTAAGATCTTTTATTTAATAATAAATATGGAAATAAGATATTTATTCTCTAATGCATTTACCCGGAAAATGAAAAGAGAATATAAAAGCGCAGTTTACTGAATTAGCTTAAATCCTGTGGAATTTGTGTTTGGAAAGAATTTAAAAGTTCACTGAACTGAGGAAAACTGGAGGATTACCTCAATAGGTTTTTAAATATACGTACTTTTCAATTGTTTTATTTTTTATTAATTTTTTTTCAGGATAGCATGTGCATTTGGATGTTGTATTAAACTTTCGTGCCGAATCTCACTCTTTTTTTTACTTATGGTTTTTATTTAGTTTGTTGCATGCATATTCTGTAATAGTTTTAGTTCAATTTTAAAATTCAACACTTTCATATTTTAAATATAAGCAAAAGAAGAATCTAATATTTAAGTAAGGATAATTTAGATTACCAAAATTTGAGAGTAAACAACCGCGTATGCATCTATTTATGTATGTGAGGCTATCTACTCCCAAACCGCTGACCGAAGAAACGCACCGAAGGTTCCAAAAGATGGGAATTAATCTGAGGAATTCATTTTGACAATTTAAATTCTGAAATTACAATTAGTTAAAAACACTAAAATACATGATTGATATGCACATCTATATATCGAGCAGTGACTCCGAAGTAGATCGTAGGGAAATATTTCGGACATTTCTATCGATTTTATAACTGCCATACTTTTTTCCGTACTAAACGAAAAGAAAAAAAAAATCTAGAATCGGACAGACTGTTTATTTTGCTAGGACACTAATTTTTTCTTACAAAATGCAGATATTTCGCACATCTCTTATGATCTTTTTTTCAAAATTGAGTCAATATTAAAAGCGTTTTCACAGCCAGAATGTTCCAATTGCTCTGTGTCTGTTTCTCCCAGTTGAAATCAATCGAACTTACGTTCTGAAAATAAAAGTGTACTCTTTGCTCTTTTAGATCCGGTGACTTAGAAAATCAGATCCCCCCCTCCAATTTTTTTTTATAATCATTTTTCCAAAATTACTCGAATTTTGACACTTAAACATTTAATTATTTCTCAATTTATAAAAATAATTGCACGAAACTTTTCCCCGTGTGTCAAATATAAGTATCCGTGCTTTGACCAAAAAATGAAACATTTACTTAAAAATTGTGGATTCAAATATATATATATATATATGTGTGTGTGTGTGTTTTCATTCAACTGTCTTTATTCTAGGCTTTATTTGTACAATTTGTTCGTGTATTTTTTGTTCGAAAGTTATCGTTTGGCACTTACGTCTGAAATTTGGATCTTTACTTTAAAAATATAAAAGCAGTCAAAATATTATTAATAATAATAAAGCTGAAATATTAAACCTTTTCCACAAACTACGGATTCACTTTCCTTTGAAGTGCTAACAAGGCTTCCCTCTCCTTTCAGTTTGGTCTAAAAGTAGGACGGAGAAGAAAGAAACCCTTGAGATGGGGTAGAAAAAAGAAAATTTTCCTTGTGAAAAAGTTATACATTCGAAGAAGCCTGTGCAACTCCAAGTTATGTAGTTAGTATGTATAATTTATTGCTACGTATTATTCATTCTTTTTATTTGAGAAAATTCAAACAATAGCACATATAAGTGCCTTCTTTCTAATTTTCAGTTACCTTTAAAAGTCAACTTTTACTTTTACCTTACGATTAATACCTTATTCTTTTTATTTCAGAAACTGTGTTTGGGTATTGATTCAATCTTAAAATAGAGTTATAGTCTTTTTAATATTATTACTGTTACATTAAAAGGGAATGTAGTGTTATGCTCTTACCAGAACCTCTCTCTCTCTCTCTCTCGCTAATATACATACACATATATTCTCTTTTTGGATTTACAGCTAGATAATAATGCATATAAATTGGGAACATTTAAGGTTTACTTTTTAATACAAATGAAAGATTTGGAGTTAAATATTATTTTAACGTTTTCTCAAAATCAATTAAGTTTACTTAAAACATCATAATAGAAAATGTTACGGATAAAAATCTACAAAAGGTCCATGTAGACTTCGAAAACTTTGATAAAGGTAATGACTTGCACACTCATAACAGCAGATACATTACATATTTCATTACTGCTGAAAAAATCTAGGATTTTTAATATTTTTTTGATAAAATTTGCTTGTTAGTGATTTAACTTCTGCATGATTTAACTGTTGCGTACGTAATAATACTTGTTTAAAATGTTAGATTAGTTCATTTCCTAGAAAAATGTTTAATAAAGATAATAAAATTTATGAAATTGACATACCTTGATTTAAAATTGAATTCTAATACTTTGCTGTTCTTTATTCCTTTTTTCTGGTAAAATATTTTTAAGAAATTAAATATATGGTTTCCACAATACTGCTTTATTTTTTAATCACATTATAATATAAAATGTTAAGAAAAGTCAGATTTGTAGAATGTAAATTAGAAATAAGCATCGAATACATTCGGCTGCAAATAAAAAGAAGAAAAGAACTCTAAGATATAACAACTTCGAAAGGAAAAAAGAAAAACTCTATCATAATCCGTATGAGTATGAATGAACCATGATGGGATTTATGTATAATTGAATTTTACGCAGTACTTACATTAATACTCTAGTAAACAAAGCATTATTGTTACTGCAACTAATTCCAAGCAGAAACAATTACCAATTTATGGCAGCTTCTTGACATAAGGAGGAGCGATAGGGCAGCAAACAGGCTTTCGTTGTATCCTGAGCCTACAGAAAACTGATGCTTTCAATGAAAGAAATGTTTATACAGCAAACAATAACGCATATTGGTATTCGACGGATCAAAGAATCAAATATTTATAATGAAGATACCATGAAGGATCGTAAGAATAATTTCGAATGAAACGGATATGAGTGTGGAAAAGGTCGTTTATCTTTCTTTACCAAAAACCAGGAAAGAAAAAAAGCAGCAAAAAAAGTAAATGCGGCTAAGAAATAACTGCTTGGAGTCTGCTTAGAGAACAAAATTGACTGTTACGTATTATCGTTATCGAAAAAATACTATATATCGCCAAAATGCCAAACAGACGAGAACAAACGATTCCACTTGGCTCAGAAACAACCAAAAGATAAACCGGGAAACGAGTGGGGTAAATTACTTTTAGAAAATGTGATATCTGATCGTGAATGATTTGGACTTGGGTTGTTCATTGGAAAGTGAATTACGACACCATAACTCATTACTGCATTGTCAGATAAACAAGCTAATGCATTGATTGAGAAAATAAATTAGCTCTTTATCAATGAGAGAACACAGAACAAATGGTCCTTAACGTTTGAGGATATTTGACTACATACTAATCGAGAACGAATTCCCACTTTTGTTTCCTGAACTAACTTAATTTGACTTATGCACACATTTTAGTTTAACTGTAAACTATTTTATTTAAGTTGTATAATATTTTTTGGTCAGTTAAAAATAAGATACTTCTTAGTTAAAATAATTATTCTTTTTGAGTTATATTAGAAATTAGAGTTTTTAGGAAGCTGTTCTTAACTTTCATTGTTAAGATTGATTAATTGGGATGCAGAGTAAAACATATTTCAGAGTATTGTACCAAGACATTCTCGAAAACGTAAAATGCCAAAAATAAGACTCTTTATTTATGGAACACATAACTGTAAAATTTCCAATAAATCTTAGATTTTTTTGTGATAAAGACATTTTAATCATTCTATAGAAATATGAAAATAGTTTTTTTTTGTTTAAAAAAAACCCCTTTTTCTGTTTAATTTAAGATGGACATAATTTTTGCTCTCATATATATGCTTATGTTTAGGTACCATTTTTAAAAAAAAGTATCACTTAAATATGTAATACATTTTTGGCATATATATAAAACAATACACCAAATATAGGGAAATTTTT
>BMAV01015559.1:0-55824 GCA_019973955.1 Trichonephila inaurata madagascariensis
AATTTTTTTTCACGTTTTTTTTCCATGTTGTAAAATGTAAATTTCAAAAAAAAGTAATGCCTATTTAATACAAACACTTACATGTATACACTGGTATGTACTTTTGATGTTTTTATTTTATAGCCCATAAATTTAAGATTCCCAAAACACTATATTTTTGTTTCAACGGTATTTAGAAGCAAAATCAAAGCATAATTAGTAAACCAAATGGAGTTTAAAAAACCCAAAAGAACCCTACAAAAAAATATTTTAAGATATTGAATTGAAATTTTCAGAAATGTTTTATTTAGTTCTTTTGTGTTATGAATCAAAATCTTATCTCTGTGTAGGGCCGCGGGTAGCCAGTGTTAAAGGTATCAAGTTGCTGGCCTTGTCACGAGTTCGACCCCAATCCCCAAAAAAGACCCGTCGATTAGGGGCGATGCACCAAATCTGTCGAAAACTAAAAATTTTCCCCCTTTGGGTGGTAGTTGGGGAAAGGGGGTGCCAGCTCAGGTATCGTCTTCGCCACTCGCGACCGTGGCACAAATTTACGAGGTCCGTCGCCTAAAGCCCTCGTGTAGCAGAATAGGCCGAAGTTAGTATTCACTCACTGGGGACCGGTACCGGGTTATCAAGCCTCCAAAGGAACATTAATTATTCTCATTTTATATACCATGCTGTGTGTGTGTGTATTTCTCACGGGTTTGTGCTACTTTCCACTGAAATCACTTTATATTCATTTTTTTACGAAACTATCTTTTATTCTGTGGAGGTGTATTTAAATACAATTAATTAAAAATTTTTAAATCAAAGTAATTTATAAAATATAAACAATCAGCGTTCCACCATCTGTTGACTTCGACCAGTTCGCGGCGATAAAAAGCTTGGGGAGTATTACTTTAAGGTATCCGACTCCCCTATAATCATGATTTTTTTTAAAAAATTGAAAATTTTTTTATGATTTTTTTTTTATAGGTTATCTTATTAGTTTTTAAAAGATCCAATTTTTTTTATTTTCCATTCACTAAAAAAAAACTAAAGTGTTTTAGTAAAAGCAGATGCCATAACTTTACATAAGATGTCAAATTTTTAACATGCGTTTTTTTCAAATTTTTTTTTTCAAAAAAATTTAAACGGGACAGCGATTGCTAAAAAAAATGTTGAAAATAATTTTCTAAATTTTTGTATGATATACTGTATAACAGTTAAGTGTTTTAACCTGTGATTTATCAATCATGTTTTATTACAAAAATTTATAGTCCTTGGAATATAATTACTTTTTTTAAGCAATTTCATATAATCACTAAGGGAAAAAGGGTTCTATTTTTTTGTAAAATTAAAATATTTTATCTTGAAGGTCATTTAAAAAAAGGAATAAAAAGAACACAAAAAAAATTAAAAAATTGAGAATCGGTTCATTTACTATTTGACAGAGCAGGTCTCGTTTATGTAATTTTTGTCAATTTTTGATCCTTTTTTCCCGTTTTAGGTATAATAATTTATTTTTCTTTTTAAATTTTTATTTTATTTCTAAAATTCCAAACAAATCAAAAAATCAAAACCCCCTTTTCTTCTTTTTTTTAAAAAAATATTGTCGCAAGTAGTCGGATACCTTAACACATGCTTTACTTGGTTTTTAATAATCCGAAATTTCTGCCTTAAATTTCTTAAAACAAACATTTTAAACTTCTGCTATATGAATAACATTAACTTTTTGTTTCAACATTAGTCTTTTTCTTTTTTAAAGTCAAACTTCATAACATAAGTAAAAACTACACTTCTTTTGCTCCTCAGTTTTAACAAGAACTAAGAATGATATAAATTTTTCGCTCAGTCGTTTTTTGCGGCTAGATCGATTTTTTTTCCGAATTATATTATTTTTTTAAAAAAGAAAAAAATTATTTTAAAAAAAAGTATTTCACCTTTTATTCACGCACCACAGCACAAACTTTTTTTTTGAAATCTCAAAAAAATTACTTACAAAGAATATTTATACTTTTTTTTTATTTCTTAACCTTTCTTAACGGGAAATTTTTTTTGTGTCTCTTTTTTAGAATGTCCATTAAGAAAGACATAAATGCATTATAAGATTCCCATGTTAGGTACGTCTATTTAAAGGACATTTCTTTTTGGGCCCCTTTAAAAAGAGGTATCCTAATTATTTGGGGACTTATTGTGTATGTTATTTTTTTGTAAATAGAGTGGCCATTTAACGAAGTCGATAAATCCCGAAGAAAAAACTGTTTTGTGGAAAATTTGTTGAATAGATTCATCTTTTAATATACTTTAGAAAAACCATGTACGAATAAAACACATTTTAAATAGATAAACACTACATGTTAACCCAGAAGATGTCACGCACCCGATACTAACGTTAGTAGTGGCCAATAATTTTAAGCATACATTAACACATGCGTCCTTAAATTTAATTACTGATAAAATCTGTTAATTTTATTTGAGATTTCTATTTGAAAAATACTTATCTTGATCATTTGAAAATAACATATCGAAATAAGAAGTTGTGGCGCCATCTATACTTGACAAAGAAAAGGAGAGTATTTCAAAAAGAAGAGTATTAAAACGTTTTATGAATTAAATGCATTATTAAGCACATTAAATACATTAAAAACTAGTTTATCGAAAAATTTTTTTTAATTTAAATTTTTTTTCTCTAAAAGTGAAAAAAAAAAAGTTTTTGTTTTTGCAAAAAACGGTTAAAAATTTTTTTCAATTGAATTAGGTTATCAAAAATACACTGTGTAATGGGATAGGGTATAAAAAGAATCACAAAAGTAAAAACTATCAATAAAAATAATTAATTTTATCTTACGCTTAATATATATTCATAAATCATCTGTAAAGTATCACATTTTTTAATATTTCGATTAAGTACTTTTCAAGAAATGAAATCATAAATAATAATTTTTTTTCTTTTATTTTCAAAGAATATCGTTAAAAGAAAAGGGGAAAGAATAAAAAAATATAATTGTTAAAAAATTATATTTTAAAGTAGGTTAAACTATTGTTTTTTTTTACGAGTTTAATTCAAACAAGAATGCCTTTTCAATATATAATGGTTCGCCATCTTTTTTCCTTTTTTCAGTAAAAATTTTTAATTTTAAAAGGACACGCACGCAATTATTATAAAACATATTAAGTCACTTGATTGATAATAATTACATCTAAGCGATGGATCAATTCAAATGCATAATTATGTATTTATACACATGAAAAATTATGTGAATTTTCATTTCAGAAGTTTCGTAGTTTTAACATACATAGACAAATCGTATTTGTTTAATTTAATATCACATTTATAAGATAACAGAATTTTAACAAATTCATTCCTTAAGTTACGACATCCATTTTTCGGGATAAAATTAACCCGTTCTTCAAAAAGAAAAAAGGGATAAACTTAAAAACAAAAATTTAAAAGATAAAAGGGCCCTCTATACGTTTAAAAATTCAAAAATTCGGTGTTTTTAAGGTATTTTTTTGTTTTAAATTTGTTTTTAAAAAAAAATTTTAAAAAGGGGGTTTAAGAAAACTTCTTTTAAAAAAGGAGGGATTGGAAATTTTTAAAAAATTTGCCACACACACACACACACACACACACACACACACACACACACACACACACACACACACACACACACACACACACACACACACACACACACACACACACACACACACACACACACACACACACACACACACACACACACACACACACACACACACACACACACACACACACACACACACACACACACACACACACACCAGCTCCTAGGAAATGAACTAGGTCTGAATGGTAAAATACCAATCTGCAGCACCATTTGAATAAAAAGAAACATGCTTACAAATAAATACCTTTTGTAAGATTTACAACATCTTGAATGCTTTGATTTTAAATTTTGAAAATAATATTATACCTCTAACTGTTTAATGCTAAAGTGCATGCTGTACTACCTTGATTTTGATTATAAGTCACATATAGTAAACTGAATTCTAAGCGGCTTATATAGAAATCTAGTGGAGGACGTTTTCTGAGCATTGTATAATGTATATAATTAATACATTCATAATTATTCATAATTATTAGTTGCAGACGTATAGAACTACAATTTCTGAGCAACAGGATTCCTCATATTAAATAATTATTTGTAAAAATGTGGAGGGGAATTTTAATTGGCAGTTTTAATTGTGTTAATTACGCAATTAAATAGATTTTTAATATTTCATACAAGAAATTTATTAACTTAGACTGTAACCTAGTGAGATTTTTTTTTTTTTTTTGAGGAATGTGAGCATAAAAGTTTCTCCAAAAAATATATAATTTAGAATTCATTCTAGGTTTTAGAATTCATTAAGCACTTGATATTGTACACAAATGATATAATAACTGCGAGTTAAAGTATCTTTAGGTGAAAATTCACCAAAAATAATGAGTAAGGACTTTCTTTTTTTTCTTTCTGCATATCAATAAATTGCGTATAATATAAAGGAGTGATAGTGATTATTAATGTGAATATTTCATAATTAATTTGTGTATGTAATATATAAATTTATAGGGGTATGCATTCCATATTAAAAATTTCAAACACATGCAGGAAGAAAAAAAAAATAATGATTTCCAAATTAATAATTTTGAACATATAAAACCACAAAGATTTTTCATTTTTTAAAAAAAATTATCTAAGAATAAATGTTTGATTTTTAAACTACACCCAACTCTTTTTTTACACGATTTGGAAATAACACGTTATATGAATTTAACGAATTTTTTTACACGGATATTTTGTTCAGGCACGAATGTATAAGAAAATTTGAGATTCGTGCTCTTAGGAGGAGGACCATTTGATCAAATTTATGACAGTTTATAATAATAAAGAAGTTAATAATGATGAAGTCGAAGGTGAAGTTTAGCTATTATCAGCTGATTTAATTCTTGAGGGCTTGAAATTTGCTAAAAGCATAGAACAGCATTTTCTTTCCTGTAATTCTGACAAAGAGCGTGCATTAAAATTTTAACTTAATCACACAAGCAGTTTTGTGTTGCAGGATATCAAGTATTACATAATCACCTAGATACCCCCCGAAAAAGAAAACAGCCTCTAATAAAAGACTTCGTATAAAAAAACAGTTCTATATAAAAAAAAAAAATTAAGTCAATTCCTATTAAGAAACAACAAAGAAAAATTTTATTTTATTTACTTTTTATCAAAAAATTACAATTAATATAAATATGACAGAATCAAAATATTAAGTGGCAATTAATTTCTATTAATTATCATTAAATTATCGTATTGTCATTAAAAACAATCGTGTATATAAAATTTCTGTTCAATTGAATGATTTAAAACGTGAGAAAAAAACCTTTTAAGGTTTTGAACCAAGTCCCTAGAAATGAAGTCAACAAGAGTGTATCTGTAATTCATTAACTAATTAGTTTCAGTCAATTAACTTTAATTAATTATGATTAAATAATGCTTTAAAATGTGAGAAAAAACCTTTTAAAGATTTTACACAAGTCGCCCAAAGGGTCGCTAAGTCGTCATAAATGAGGCCAAAGTGGCTGTATCTGTAATTCTTCAAATAATTAGTTTGAGTCAATTAATTTTAATTAATTATGATTAAATTACAGTATTGTCATCCGATACTGTCATCGTGTGTATAAAATTTCAGCCGAATTGAGCCCTTTAAAATGTATTTTGTTAACGATTCAAAAATTGAACAAGATAAATATATATATATAGAGTGTGAACTAATAGTAGGAATTGTGTGAAAAAAACAAACACTAAGGCCGTTAATAACGCGAACGAAATTTTTCATTTGAACTAAAACTGACAATTGTACTAGACATATCTGACGCATCTACTGATGATTTCATTTTTGATCCAGTTCGTACTAACCGAGCACGCCTGTTATCAAGTAGCGGTAAATAGTTGCTAGTTAGCAGTTTTATTCCTAATTTCAATTTAAATTGATATGTGTTACATATACTTATAGACTGAATTTTCATTGTACTTTAATATTAATTTATTTTTGTAATAAAAATGAATGGAATAAATATCTAACATGGGCTTTATTATTACTCTTTTGTACGGTTTTTTGGAAAAATATTTAACCCACGATCACTCGCGCGGGGTGTTCTGTATACCCCAGCAACAAGAAAATCCTCCCAGGATTCTAAAAAGAATGCGCAGAGCCACGATTTTTTCTGTAGCTGCACATTTTAGGTCGTTGAACATTCAGGCCTGATGCAATCCCTCTTTTTCGAACGATTGGAATGTAATGACCTTCAAAAGTTTATCTGGGGGACTGAGAACTCCCGTGAGAAATTGAGCATTTGTATGCAATCTGCTCTGAATGTTTGAAAAATGATTAAAATATTATTTTTCTACTTTCTACTATCATTATCTCATTAATCATAAAGTATATTTATTACTGGTATATACGTTTTATATATATACTGGTTTATGAAAAAACATATAATTATGAGTTTTAAAATGAAAATTTTGTATGTTTAGTTTAAATTAATGTTAGTCTCATTTGTATACAATAAATTTAATAATCTTATTTGTATAGTACGAAAAACATCTCATACTTTATAAATATGTATCATAATGACTTAATTTTATTTTCATAATTAAATACACGTGTTAAAAGTTTGGGGTGTTCTCTACACCCCGTGAGTAACGACGGTAGCAAAAACAGGCGCGAGTGACCGCGGGTTAAAGATTTTTCATCTTACACGATTTTTTAAAATTGTGAAACGAATCCCCAAATTTACCATTTGTTTCACGCATTTTTTTACTTGATTTTTTTTGCGAGGTTTTCTAAGGAACCTATCTACCATGTAAAAAAAGAGTTGGTTGTACTTTCGTTTAAAACACAACTTCTTACTAGCATTCAGAAAGAGTAGAAAACTTTGTATTTGATATGTAATCCGTGAAGATTTTTGACATGTAAAAACGCCGAAGCATCTTTCGAAACGTCAATCTTTGCCGATATTAAAAGGTAAAAGGAGCTTTAAGCTTTCCAGAGACTCCGATGAGCGATTTTGAGGGTGAAGATGTTTCTATCCTTTGATCATTTATCTCGCTCAGGAAAATGTCACGATGATAGTTTGATACGCCCCTGGAGAACTGTCTGGGACAAAGAAGGATTTACAATGTTAGAGACATTGATGTATAACTCTAATTGTTTCCTTCTCCTAACTTAAGAGAATGTTCCTTTTCTTTGTCTTACTCAATGTTCTCTCTCATTAGATGAGATAGATGTTAATGTCTGATGGACGTTATATGTATGAACATATTTTATGATGAAATTAATGTAATTTGTGTGTGTAAACTTCTGTTCTTGAATTAGTTTTAAGATTCAAATAAACTGCATCAACGTGTATTTAATACACATTTTGTATATTGATACCTTAAAGCATAGAAGCGCTGTATTTAATATTCATCCGAGTTAAGTCCATGAACATTGAATTTATCGAAGAAAGTAGAGTCAAATGAGCAACGAACTTTTACAAATAAGGATAATTTGCATTTTAAATTACCGTAAGATCCGGCGTATAGAGTGCACTTTGAACATAAAAAATACGATCGAAATTTACGGGTGCTTGTTATACGCCGGTGTAAAATTGAGAGCTTTAAAGATGAAAGAAGAAATGGGCGTAGAAAAATTATACTTCTATAAATATCGAAATGCTGTATATTTAAAAGGAATGTACTATTTTTCAAAAGCCTGGGATAATACCTCGAACAAATGACTTCAAAACATAAGAGCATTGCATAAATACATTTCAGGTTTTCTTCATAAAAAAGAGGGTGCGCGTTATACTGCAAATATTCCTAAAAATTAAAAAAAATGGAACCTATATGTATAGGTGCGCGTTATACGCCGGATTTTACGGTAATAACAAAGAAAAACAAAGATAAACGCCCAGCGCTACTCTCTTAACAATGGCAATAAACTAAACTTGTCCCAATTTTTTTTCAGAACTGCATAAATTGAATATAGTATAACATGCTTTAATACACTGAAGTACCCCTGAATTAGGGATACCTACCTATTAACGAGTTAGGTCTCCTCTGGCCTTGATAACGGCTGTCACGCGTCGAGGCATAGATTCAATAAGTTTCTGGAAACGTTCCACAGGAATGACTTGCAAAATATGGGCTAAAGCTGTCCAAAATTCAGTAAGGTTCGTTGGTGCTGTGTGAGGGCCTTTCACATCTTGTTCCAAAACATCCCAAAAATGCTCAATAAGATTTAAGTTAGGCTTCTAGGTGGCCAATTGATAACAGAAAAGTCCGAGGAATGCTTTCCAACCAGCCAGTAGTCAACCGGGACTTGTGAGAGGTACTATTGTTTTCTGGAAAACTCCATAGCGTGACGGTATTAGAGCAGCATAAGCGTAGGTGATCAACCAGCAACTCTACGTTCCGAATTGCATCGAGGGAGGCTGGTACACGCACTAAAGATCCCAAATAGTTCGACGAAAAACCACCCCAGACCAGAATTGAGTCACCATGTCCTTTTACAGTTCCAACCTAGCATGAAGGATCCATGGCTTCATAAGCTTGACGCCATATTCTCAGCCTCCCGTCGGTGTCAAGTAGTCGGAATCGGGACTCATCACTCCATGCTACTCGTTTCCAGTCCCATACACTCCAGTCTCTTTGTTCTCTTGCCCAGATAAGACGTGCAGCCCTGATGGCGAGCATTGAGCAATGGTACTCTGTAGGGCGACGACTTCCGAAACCCATACGGTGAAGCTAGCGTTGTACAGTCCGTTTAATGACTGTACGACTGGCATCGTCATTCAACTGGGTGGTAATTTGAGCTAATGTTTGAATTCACTGGCTACGTACAATACGCCTGGAGCCTTCTCTCACCACGCATTGTCAAGGCTAGTGTCCTTTACAATTTGTCCGATCGCTAGTTATTTGTCTCACCATCCATGTATTCTTGGTACACTCTTGACACTGTCGACCTTGAAAATCCTAGCTGTCTGGTTTCAAAAATTGGATGGCTCTTGCCTCGCGAACCTACGACTTGTCTGCGATGGAAGGCGTCTATAAATCAAGCAGTTTACCCATACTGGCAATTCCAACAACTAATTCAGAATAGATGGTTACAATTTATAAGGAACTGGGATACGTTCAACCCTTCGTCTTCTGTCTGGATCTTACAATCGGCTTGGTGTTGTTCCTTGGCTGGTGTTAGTGGGCGTGGAAATCGGTGCAGGAACCAATGGGGTGATAGGTGCTAGGCTGTTGGAGAGAGGTTTGATTGGATGTTGGGAGTGAGCTTCGAAAAATGGACTTGGTAATTTTTGAAAAGTAGCAATTGATGGTAAAAAGTATTATAAAATAAAATAAGTTAGAGGAGAGAAAATTTTGAAATTTAGAAGTTAAAGTATTTAGCAAGAGAAATTACAAGAGAAAGAGATAGAGTTAAAATTTATCCATCATCGCTTCAAAAAGAAGCAAAGCCTTAGCTTTGTCATCTTCGTTTTTTTTTTCTTTTTAAGGAATTCAGAGTTTAAAGTCTTTTTTTATTTTTTTTTTGAAGGGGGTTTTTTTTTTTTAAAAATTTAAATTTTTTTGGGTGGGTTCTTGTTGGGAAAAGGTTTTTTTTTGGGGAAAAAAAAGGGGGGATTTTTTTAAAGTTTTTTTTTTTTTTTAAATAAATTGAATTAAAAATTTTTAAAAAATTTGGTTTTTTAAAAATAAAAGGGGGAATTTGGCAAAAAAACAGGGGGGGGAAAAATTTTTCCCAAATCATTTTTTTCTTTTCCCCCATTCAAGTTTTTTATTTTATTGTATCGTGTCTAAATTTAAATTCTACAGGGAAATAATTCTCCCTTTTTGGGTTTTTGATCCCAAAGGTTAAAATTTTGCCCGTTTTTCTAATTAAGGGTTTTGGTTTTGGAAATCCACTAATTAGAAAAAGAAACCTTTTAAACATTGAACGGGGGGGGGAAACCCCCCCCCCTTTTGGGGGGTTTTTGGGGCCTTTTAAAAACCTTTTTAAAAAAAACGGGGGGGTTTATGAAAGGGGTTTAGGTTTCAATTGACCCCTTAGGGTTTTGTTTTTCAGAAAATCAGGCAAAAATTTACCCCCCCTTTTGGAAAAATTAGCTCGGTTTAAAATTTACCTGTTTTTTTTTTTGGGGGGTTTTTCATTTAACATGGGACTTTTTATTAAATATAAATTAAAAATATTTAAACTTTTTTTTATAAATTTTAAAAAAAATTTCCCTTAAAAATTAATGATTTTAAAAACAAACATTTTTTTTTAAAAAATTTTTTACTAAATAAAGGGAAAGCTTTTACTCATTCAAAATTTTCGGTTTAAAAAATTTAAAATTTAATACAAAACCCTTTGGGAATTGGTTTTTTAAAAAATTAAAGGGCCCCCCCTTTTTTTTATTTTTTTTCTTTTTTTTCCGGAAAATTTTAAAAAAAATTTTCTTCTAAAAAAAATAAAAAGGTAAGGCAATTTTTGGAGGGGTGAAATGAAAATGGCCAAGTTTAAAAAGGGGGAAAACAATTTTTAAAAACCTTTAGTTTGATTAAACCCTGAAACTACCAAATTTTTTTTTTTAATTATCTAATGAAGTTTAAAATAAAATTAGGATTTTTTTTTAAATTTTTTCTATTTTCAGTTTTCTTAAAAAAGGGAAAAAAGGGGGGGCCTTTACGAAAAGGGTAAAGAGGTTTTTGGCTGTTTTCAAAACAAAAAATTTAAAAAATTTGATAAAAAAAATGTTTTTTTTTTTTACAAAGCAACAATTTATCAGGGTTTTTAAAAAAAATTTAAATTTAAATTTTGTTAAAATGTTTTTTTTCCCTTTAAATCCTTTCAAAACTTTTTAACCAAAAATATACATGGTCGTTTCTTTTAAAAGGGTTTCACTTTAAAAGTTTAAAAATTTGGGTTTTTCAAATTTTAACTGGTTTTATTTTTCGTCAAAATACCTTTTTATGTTTGATAAGAAAAAATTTCCCCCAAAATTTTAAAAAATAAATAAATAATGTTTAAAATCAAAAAAGGAAATTTTTTAAAAAAATAAAAAAAACCCAAGAAATTGCCAAAAAACAAAATTAAACCCTTGAAAAAAAAATGCTATTTTAAAAAATAATTTTTTAGGAAAAACAAAACAAAAAAATTAATAAATTTTCCCCCCCGGGTTGGTTTTTTGGGTTACCAAAATATTCCTTTTTCATTGAATATAAAAAAACAAAGAAGGGAAAAAAACCTTTTAACAAAGATTTTTTAAAAAATTTTTTTTTAATAAAAGTATTGTTATGGAAAAAAAAAAAAAAATTTTTCAAATTTTTAAATTTTTCTTTAAAAAAATTTTCTTTAAAATATAAAAAAACCTTTTTTTTTTTGAAACTGTGAATTTTTTTAATTAATTTCCTAAAGTTTATTGTATTTTTTTTTTCGTAAAAAAAAATTTTAAATTTTTTTTTAAAAATTTCCCCCCAAAATAAAAATTTTCCCCTAAATCAAAGAAATTTCACCACCCTTTTTTTTAAAAATTTAAATGTTTTTTCCCAAAACCGCTTGAAAAAACCCCAAATTTTTAAACCCCACCCCCCCAAGTTCTAAAGGGGTTTTTACTTATTGTTAACTTTTTTTTTAAAAAAACCATATCTTTTCACCTTTTTTTAAAAGAAAAAGGTGTATTTTTTTGTTAAGCTCTAAAATGAACACCTTTATGACATTTTTAAAGGGAAACCCCTGGGCCAATGAAGTTTAAAAAGAAACAATTAATTGGGGGAAACTAAATTGGCATTTTTTATAATAAATAAATTTAAAATAAATAAAAAAAAAATTTTTAAAAGATATAAAAATGTTTTTTAAAGGTTAAAATTTTAAAATTTTAAAAAAAAAAATTTTTGGGGGGTTTAAGGTTTTGTAAATAAAATAAAATTTTCCAAATTTGCCAAAGATTTTTCAAAAAAGTTTTATTTTTTTATTTTAAAAACCCCCCTTTCCTTGTGGTAAAGGGGAAAAAAATTTTAAAAAAAAATATAAAATATCACAAATTCCCTTTTTTCTTTAATTAAATTTTTTAAAAAAAAAAAAAGTGTTTTTTTATTTTAAATTTTAATGGGGAAATTTATTAAATTTTTTGGGATTTTTAAAAAAAAAGTAAAAAGTGAAAAAAAAAATTAAAATTTTTTGGGTTAAAAATTTTTTGAAAATTTAAATTCTAAAATCAATCAAGATTTAAAACCCTATTTTATTAAATTTTTTCCAAAAAAGCATTTAAATTTTTTTTAAAAAACGCAAGGAGTTTTATTTTTCTTAAAAAATTTTTTTCTATTCCCCTTTTGAGGTCTTTAAAAAACCCTGATTTTTTTTTTACAAAATAAATTTTTACGAAAAAATTTTTAAAAAATTTAAAATTTTTGAATTTTTAAGTAATGTACCAAAACAATGGTTTTTGGGGGCAATAGTTTAAAAAAATTTCTTTGCAGGGATTTTCATGGGCTGGGAAAAATTTCATTTTTATTCCGAAAAATTAATGAAAAGGGGTCGTTGTTGTTTTTAAAAACCAAAAAAATTTTCCTATTTTTTTTTAATAAAGGGATAAAAAAAAGGGCTTTAAAATTAATTATTTAAATTAAATTTCCCCGGAAAAAATTTTTTTTTTTTTTAAATTTTTTTAAAGAATATTAAAATTTTGCATGAAAAATGAGAAACAAAAGGGAAATAAATTAAAAGATTTTAAAAAAATAAAAACAATTAAACAAAAAATTTCCCTTAAAAAAAAAAAGTTTTTAAAATAAAATTTAAATTTTAAAAATGGGGAGCTTTTTTTTAAAAAATAAATTTAAAAAACATTTTTTCCAATTTTTTTTTTAAAAAAAGAATTCTTAATTTAATTAAGACCTTTTAAAAAAAAATAATCACGAAAATTACCCCAAAACCTTTAAAAAGGGGAAAACCAAAAAATTTTAATTTTTTCGAATTTTCAAAATTTTTCCCCCAAAAAAAATACAAAATTTAATTTTTTGAAAAATTTTAAAAAAAGCCAAGAAGATCATTTCAATTATTTCCCCCTTTTTAAGCCCCCAAATTTTTATAAAAGATAAACCCCTTCCCCCCTCCCGGAAAAAAAAAATAAAAATGGAAAGTCAAAAAATTTTGAAAACCGACTTTAAATTTTGAAAATAAATATCATCAATTGACTACTCGAAAGCGTCCGCTCAGTTTTTCCGGTGGATATATTTGAATTTAAAATTATTCCAGAGACAAACTGCATATCCGAAAATCTCCATGAAAACGTCATTTGAAGCCATGTATTTGAATTTCAGATGCATGTGATATTTTATGGGACCCAGTGGGATTTCTGGAACACGTCACATTTTGATTCGACACTCGATGTTTCGAAGGCAGAATATTTTGACTCCGTGCAAATGGGAGTGTTTTATGTAAATAGCGGTTTTTTAGATGGGGAGCTATTTTTTATTACTCCACATGTAGCATGTAGGGCTATGTAAGCAGTAAGAAATTTCTGTGGAGGCTTAAGAAGTCACGTTTAAAATATAGTTTAAACATTTTGGTTAATGAAAAAGGGAAATATGATTGATAGCATTTATATATTTTTCAGGCCTTTAAATTGGTTGGTTCTTTATGATGGTCACATTTTGTATCAACACTGTGGATATTCAATATTTTAAAACCAATAACTTTTCATAAATTGTTTGTGAAAGTGCCTACCTAGGGTGCCCTTCTCTTAGATTATCTGCGTGAACTAGAGGTGTAGTGTCAACTAAAGTATGAGAAGTTGCCATGCTCTTAATATGACTTTATTAAAAACTAGAACTTAAGCTTTTAACAGATTAGATAATAATATACATGTAAGAATCCACGATGAACAAACACACAATACAAGTAATACCGAAAGAAGTAACTCGGACCACTATCAATATCTAACCCGACTAATCTCAATTCCAATAATAACGCAAGTCCTAATAGTAAATAGTCAATCCTACCTTAATCCAATCGAAGCTCCGATACTAGGAAGTGGCGTCTTTACGCGAGTGCAGTGGTATGCACCTTGACCTAATGTCTTTATCTTCGGAATAACCTTTGTTGGCCGTCCTTACACGATTGTATCAATCTCTCACATAACATTCCCCAAATTGACATGCCACTTACTGAAACTTCTGTTATTTAAAAGCTATCTAATTTGCATTTTACTTCACGTTTCATTTCTTGGGTTTTGGTTGGAAAAGTGTTGCCATTAATCTTGGCCCCAAAAGTACCCAAAGGACATGTTAAAGAAAAGACGCGTGAGCCCGTCACATGTTTGAAAATAAATATAAAAATATTTTTACTTATTGTAGAAATTTTAGTTACCGTATTTACTCGAATCTAAGCCGCCATCGATTCTAAACCGCACCCTTAATTCTCTATACCATTTTGAGAAATTTTTTAAAAAATTGCTTAAAAGGTTCATTAATATACAATACTTAAGAAATCCTAAAAAAAATTAATGATAAATAATAAGTTAATAATAAGTTTATTATACCACTATTAAAAGCTTTCAAATACACACATGAACCTATAATTACACTAACCATCAGTATTATGCTTCGAAAATGATTCATTACTCCCATTGTCACAGATAACTTCAGGAATTGGTGCAGGCGTTTTTCCTATACGGTGTCGCCTTCCGTGCCATCCTATGCATTAGTTAAGCAAATTTTTTTGAAAGAATGTATTATAGAAAAATGTGAAAAAATTATTAATGACTGTTGAGAACATTTATAAGCAAAAATTATACAGTTTTATTAACGCCATTGACGTATATTTGTTTCATCCGTGTCAAATGTTCACTATCCGCTGCTCTGCATTAAATATTGTATCCTTTTTCATACTTGCGTCATAGTGAACTCGTCTTGATGCTATTACTGATATATTTGATGTTTAGGTGATTAAAAGAAAACGCATGTAAAAATATTTCCTCATTACGAGCAGACAACGATGTTTACGATGCACTGAATACTGGAAATAAACTGAAAAATGGGATAAGTCATCGATGCAATTGCCAAGAATGAACGGTTACATTTTTCCTGTTGAAATCAAGCTTGATATTCATTTATCAACCCACTGAAGGGATGAAATGTTAGAGCTGACCTTGCCCAGCATGTAGCTTGAACCCTGGACCTGTGGCGTGGAAACTTGATACGGTACCACTCAGCCACTGGGCTTCATTTGTAGATTTAAACTAATATTTAAATTGATAACTTTAAATACTTTAAATTTTCCACTTGCTGTAGTAAATATCAGGTTGTTACACTTTCAAAATGTTGTAAAAAAAGAACCACTGGTCAGAAGGGTTTCGAATTTGAAATGAGTATACTTGAAAAGAGAAGGCCCAGTGGCCGAGTGGTAGCGTATCGCGCTTCCACACCACAGGTTCGAGGTTCTATCTTCGGGCTGTGCAAGGGCGACTCAGACTTTCATCCCTACTGCAGTGGGTCGATAAATGAGTACCAAGATTGCTTGAGGACTTAAAACTGGAAGTCTTGCTTCAGACTGATTACCTGATTGGGATATCTGCTCATGCACCTCAGCGCCCAGTGGTCACATACATTGAGATTGGCACTGTAGGCCTTGGCCATCAAGAGCTGTTGCGCCACTGAGTTTGAGTTATACTTGAAAAGAGGGAAATGGAACAAAGAAAACATAAGAAAAAAAAGTACCACAGTGAATCAATAGCGTTGTGATTGGCATAACGAAAGTGGATTTGGTTACAAGTGGCATTTTGAATCGAATTATGATGGCTTTGGGATGCGTTTCACATTAAACGAACTGTACTGTTCAATGTCCACGGATGCTTCAGCTTTTTGACGGAAGAAATGACATCCTAGTTAGACAACAGTTGATTGCACTATTAGTGAAAAATCAGTTTTTAACTGTCCTTAGGCCAAAAACCGCATAAAAACAACAGCAATAAAAATGCCAATGAATTTTTTCTTATGCCATACCATTCTCCCCTACTTAAGCATATTCAGTTGAAATTGAAAATTATTCTGAGTAGAATTTTTTCTTTTACAGAATTTTGAAAGTGAAACTTTAATTAGAATCAGCCTGTATATTAAACTACTCTATTTAGGGCCATATGTGTGTGTGTGTGTGTGAGTGAGCTAATAATTCTGAGATAAGGTGAAGTAATACGAACGTGAATTCACAGTTCAGTATCTCACCTGTCCTAATTAGCAATATGCATTAACATTTCAAGGCTCATTTGGTGTTGACTTACACCAGTAATCATTATTCTATACAAAGCTTTAGGGAGAAACATAATCTTCCAATCATTCAGGTATTAGTGTGGGAACTCATTCTACACTGGTTTGTAATATTCAGTAAATACACATTTGTTACTATATGTACTCTCAAATACAACTGTAAAATTTCTCAACATTTAAAAGCCAGGAACATCGTTTTGTTGTCGAAATAAATAGATGCATAATTATATTGATGTAAAATAATATGATTTCCTTGATAAATACCTTTAATTCACTTTGGTGGTTCAATATATGGCCAAAAACACACTTAAAAAGACAGCAGATTTTCTCGAGCTGTTGCTAGGAAACCATTTTCCTAATAATTTTATCTTTAAGAAGGCATCATTATTTTGAGAATAAAAGGAAATCTTTCTTTTTAATCTTGTTATTGAATTCTTTTATTTTTCTACAGAAAGCGATAACAATGTATAAAAAGTATGGCATTTTATTCAGTAAAAAATAGGTTATAAAGAAATGGGACCTTATAATGATTTACAGATTGAATAGGGTTCGCTCGTTTATTAGATATCTCTTTCTAGTGAATAGCTTTATAGTTTTTTTTCATGACTTTTTCATTTTATAAAAACGTTTAGGATACATTTTGAGCTGGATATTTGAATTATTTTTTACAGTTTCTTTTCTTTTCTTTTCTTTAATTTTAAAAACGCCTATTTCCTACGTTTTGAAAATCAAAATAAGTTTTTCTTCTTAAAAAGGAAGAAAATGCAAAAACATCATAATTTTCCAGAAAGGTAATTTTTAATTTTAAAAGCCTTTAAGCACTAGTTAAAAAATATCAATCTTAATATTGATAACAAAAATTAAAAATTGAATCCTAATATTTGCTTGCAAAACAAATTATGGATAGTTAACTATTTGATATATTTTTTATCTAAATCTGTAGAAAATGAACAAAACAGAGTTAATGCCTTTTAAATCACTAATTTTTTTTAATGTTTTATTTTAGAGTATCAAAGTTTTATAAAAACATAAAAACTTCTGAAATTCTAACTACTCTTGTAACTTTCGTCTGGAAAACGCTGTTTTTTACTAGCCTAGCGGCACATATAGTTTATTAAATTTAGATCAAAGTTAAACATTGTGCTTTTAACTATAAAAGTTAAACATTTTACTATCAAAGTTAAACATTATTTAACTATATTCTGTTAATGCAATTTGTTTAAACTCGATAGACTTCAAAATCAGAAGTTGTATTTTACTTAAGAACTTTACATCTTGTTTTTTCTCAAGAAAGTTTTCTTCAAACCAATTATATTATAAATATAGCTTTGGATTCTCTTAAATATGGTCTGGAGAAATAAATAAATAATAATAGAGATGTAGCAGTTTCGATAAGTAAAAGGTTTAAATGTAGGAAAATCTGCGTTCATTAAAATACGGAGGCAAAAAATAATCTTTGTGATTTAATTGCTGGAAATGTGAAGTAAAATGTAAGTAGATAAATTAAATAAAGTTGGTTTTAATATTATAATGAATAGATATTATTCAATAGATTTTAATTACAGATAAGATATATATTTATATTAAATCTAAATGGAGCTAGATTTACATTTAAAAGGCATGTTTTAGAATTATTGCTATTGAAATCCTATTTATGTTGATATACAGTCGCACTTCTGTTTAGCTGCGGTAGCCGAGTGGTTAAGGTATTGGATCGTTGCTGGCCTTGTCACGAGTTCGAGCCTAATTTACCCAAGACCACCGTGTGGGGAGTGATGCACGTTAAATCTGTCGAGAGAGAGATCGGCATCCGTTGGTGTGGTAGTTAGGAGAGGGGGTGACAACTCAGGTGTCGTCCACGTCACTTGACCATGGTTCAAAATTGAGGGGTCCATCGCCAAAAGTCCTCGTGTAACTGACAGTGCAACTTTAATATTCTCTTACTCACTTCTATTTAACGAAGCAGCTAAATCCCGAAAAAAAGTTCGTTATAAGGAAAATTCATTATACGGGAGTTGATCTTTCAATATACTCTTTATACACCCATATAAAACAAATTTTAAATTCCTAAACACAATACATTAAAAGAAAGTAATAATTCTCATCTTTTTGTACATAATATATACTTATTTTATATATCTTACCCATCCAAAAAAACTACAAGGAAAACAAGAAAATAGAATGTCGAAGAATACACTGTATTTTCAACATTAAGAAAATAATTTTTTATTAAAATTAACGAATTTTAAGGACATTTTCTAATTCAAAGCATACAAGCAATTTTAAACATACATTATTTTATAACTAGAAATTCTAAACACACAAATTACAATTTAAACTCCTAGCATTCTATTGCTCTTGGTGAGTTAGGCATCTAATAAAACGAGTTCAAGATTTTTGACCAACATAAAATGTGTTGAAAGAGATAACTTAAAATATCCAGAAATACTTTAAAAATAGGGAGAAAAAAATTGAATTACAAAAGAAAAAGTTCGTTATATAGAAAATGTATTTTGCTATTGAGAGGTTATTTTACGAAGAAAATTCGTGAAATGTTTTTTGTTCCCGGAAAAAGTTCGTTATACAGAAAAAACCACAATAAAAAGGTTCGTTATATGGAGGTTCGACTGTAGCTTTCTAAAATTTAAGCAGGAAATGAACCGTAATAATTATCAGGGATCTGTAATTATTCAGAAAAAATTCTATACTCTTTTTATGACTTAAAAATTTAAAGAATTTCGCAGACATAATTATTTTGCTTTGTGAAATATATTTGAAAGTTTATATTAAATAACAATAATTTTGATTATTTATGGGGGTATTAAAATTTATAATATATATTTACCACACACACACACACACACACACACACACACACACACACACACACACACACACACACACACACACACACACACACACACACACACACACACACACACACACACACACACACACACACACACACACACACACACACACACACACACACACACACACACACACACACACACACACACACACACACACACACACACACACACACACACACACACACACAGCCCTTCTTATTCTGTTTTTCTTTTCTTACTCTACTACCTCTTTTGTTCACCTGTGTTAAATACTTAAAACTAAATGTTTCAAAAGTATGTCTAGAGGTTTCTTTTCATTCCGATAACCCTTACTGTTTTCTTCTTCGATTACTCATTAAATAATGTCTCATTAGCTTTGTTATCATTCATCTCGTTCCTATCTGAAACTTGTAATCTTTAATCCAAATAATTCTTCTAATTATAAGGCATTTCATAATCATAAAATGTATTAATCTTCCTAAATTTTCGCCTTTATATGTGAAATAAATGATGGAAGCATGAAAATTTGTTTTTTAGTTTAGTTGGATTTCATTTCTTTGTATTAAAACACGCAACGCGCGCGTATATTGTTTTCCTTGCACTAATATTCTCCTTTTTGGAAAATCGAGTTTTTCTGGCAAAGTTTGCTTTCCAGCGTGAACTTGGAAATTGAATTATGACAACCATAAAAGATGTGAAAAGTGTTATTTGGCGACAAATTTGGTGGGGTATCATCGATCACCAAGGTATCAAAGAGAATATTCTAGGATCATATTTTCTTTTGAAATTTTCATGAGGCTATATAAATGACCTTTGAAACAAAGATCGATTCAGTTCAGAAAGAGAGAGAGAGCAGTTATTAAAATAATTTATCAGTCTGAGTTCTGCTATTGGAACTGTTTAGAGAACCGTTTGTGGAACGCTCTGAAGTAGGGATACTCAACCTTTTTTTCTGCTGGGCCGCATACATATGTCAGTTATTTCACACGGGCCGCAACATGAGGATATGTGGAAGAGAGGCTTTATGACCAAGATAACATTGGAAATTTAAAATGTGGAAAATAATATTATAACTTCTGTTTTGCTTTTTTTAATTATGATTTTCTATATCTTTTATTTTTGTCACTAACACTCAATTCTCAATTAAAGTAGCATTTAAAGAAGCAATCATTACTACATTTTGCATGTTTGGTTTCATATGATTACCAATAATATAGCAAACTTCTTAGGATAATATTTTGTTTTACCGCTGTAGATTTTACCACTAAAGGAAAATACTTTTGTTGTTGTTGCAAAGATTATTCAGAGAAAAACCTATTTATCACCTCTTGAAAGAGATCTTGGAGGGAAAAGTGTCATTGAATGTTTCCCGTTTATTGGTATTTTTAAATACAGCACTTTCATGACAAATCAAACCATGCTGATCCATGTTTGTTTTCACTACAAAATAGTCTTTCAATCGTCTTGAAACGATATATTTTCAACGATATTTTCCTTGCAAGATACTTGCGAAGATAGTTAAAAATTAGTTCCTCCTTAAAATTGTCGCTACTCTACTGTTGCGGCCTGTTATCACCAGACCATACGCCACGTCCAAATCCTAAAAAATAATATCAATTTGTACCCGTACGACACTGACAGCAAAAAGCAAAATGGATATATTGGATTTCTTGACAAAGAATTTCTCATTAAGTTTTTAATACAAAGTTCTTAAATAAGTAAATTTCTCAGAGCAATGGGCCGTAACCGAGTCACTTAAACAGGCTTGGTGGGCCGCATGCACGCCCTGAGCTTCACGGGTTGAGGTATCATGCTCTAAAGCATCGTTTTAACGTGTGTGTTTTGCATTACTGTAAATAATTTGTTACAATATTTCTTTGTGTATATGCGTCTATTTGTCTTCGTGTAGTCATTTATTTGTATTTTTCCATTAATATAAATCTCTTATTCAGATAATTGGGATCGTCAGTTACTTCTCTCTCACTCAAATTTCCACCAATATTTTCTCACATTCAGACAATAAACTATTGTAATTTTTAGTTACAAAGCATAAAAGTGTATGTAATGCAGTTTATCCCTTTTTTCACCTAATCTGTTTCACATCAAAATACAAGCACTGTTTTATGTGAAATTAATAGCACTAATACATAAATTACGTAATAAGTTAATTTTCTAAAACTATGCATTCATAAGAGGTACAGTTGATTCTCGTTAATTCAAACCTACGATAATACGAACCTCTCGCGCTAATTTGAAGTATTTGCTCAGCCTCTAGAAAAACTCTTGATATTTCGAAGTAAAGCAATACGTTTTGGTACACTCAATATTTCGAAGTAAAATCGTGGTTCGCCAGACTACAACGCATGATAATTCGAAGTTATCTTATAAAACTCTCAACAATTCGAACACTCACTATAAAGTAGAGTCCAGTAGCAAACAGGTTGGAGTTTACATGTTTTGTGTTGTATTGTCTCTACGTGTCTCCTCTGTAACTTAGCCCCTTTTATGACCATCTGTTTGCTACCCTTTCTTTGTGTTTCCCGGATCCTCGACACTGGCTTAGCTAGTTCTGAGTGGGCCCCGTATCAAAACTCCTTCGGAGCCCCTTTTTTTGGAAAAGAAATCCCTGTTAGTGTAATGTTAGTGTAATCCCTGTTAGTTACGCAGGTTGGGGCCCCTGTAAATTGGGGGCCCCGCATTATTGATACGGTTGATACAGCGGTAACGACTCCCCTGTTCCTTAAGGTATCCGACTACGTTCGGAACCATGATTTTGCAAAAGCGTATAACTGGATAATATTTGTGATATTTAGTGTCACCTAGATTAGAAAATGTATATAAAATTATTTTAAGAATATTATTAATATAAAAAATTAATTAAGTACAATATTTTGACAAAAACGAACATCAGGTATTTATTTTCAAGAAATATTCTCCTTTTGTAAGAAAAATAGCACCTATTATAATAATATTTTGCCTGTATATAGCTCAGACCTCTCTACAGAGGCTCAACTAGAATTTTTGGAATATATAACTTAAAAGGGGGTTTATCTATGTTTTACGACAACAAAGGGGAGAAATTTTAAGTAAAAAACGATGATAATTATTTCAAATGGTTGTAACTCTGAAAATAACGTACATTTTTCAAAAATCATAGTTCAGACTATCTGGAAAAGTCTTTCTTTCATATAAGCACACACATAACATTTATATTACTGAAGCATTTTTTATATAAGGAAAACATTTTTAAAAAAAGGTTATTCTAAGTTGATTTTTTGGCGAAATATTGTATTTAAATAATTTTTTTTGTCAAAATGTCCTTATAAAACAATTTTATACATATGTTCTAATCTAAGTGACACTAAATATCATGAAAATTATCCATTGATGCGCTTTTTTAAAATCACGGTTCCGAATGTTTAATCGTTAATAATCGTTAATAATTAACTTAATAATCGTTTTTAACACACATAAATGCATTCTTTTAATAAAAAAAAAATACATGACTTTTAACTTCTGTATAATATTTATACTGTATAATAGGTACTTTTCAAAAATACTTTAAAACAGTTTTATACATAAGTACAATTGTTGTTTTATTACATAGTTTCAAATTTAAATGTGCTAGAAAAAAATTTCTCTTAGTGTATTTTGGAAGTTTTTTCCTACCCTCTTGTGATAATTCGAACTCTTGATAATTCGAAGTTTTTCATTGGTCCCTACGACTTCGAATTATCGATAGGCGTCTGTATATGAAACACTGAAAAAACACAATTCTGCAAATATTCTATCTATTTATTTTACGTGCCGATCTTAAAAGCCCTTGCGATTCAGAAGAAAAAATGTAAAGCTTTATAAAAAAAATTGCAACTTCTAGTCTATTTATGTAAATAGAAAAAAGAATAAACAACAACGATTTCAATTTCTCATTTTTCTCACTCGTATATACTTTTCGCCGCTTGAACCAAATATTAGGGAACTCGAGTAATTCGATTTCGCTCATGCGTACCGAAAAGGTCAAATATGACAAATCTGAATATATATTCAGCTCTTTAACTGCATTACATCGCAGAATAAACTATGATTTAGAGACAAACGAAAAAGAAAATAGAAGTAACTATAATATGCGAATGGAAAGTTGTTCCAAATGGATTTCGAGCTGCAAACATCGAATCAGGGAAATAAAATATCATATGTCAAAAACTACTAGAAGTGTGCTTCTAGAGAAGAATGTATTTGAATTTAAAATTTTTCGAGAGATATCTAACGTTTTTCATGAAATATTATTTGAAGCCATGAATTTGCATCTCAGTTGCTGGCGATGATTTATGAAGCCCCGGCGGGACTTTTCAAACACGGCACAGTTTGGTTCCAAATCCTATGTTTCACACAAGAAATATTTTTCATTTTGTGCTGAAAGCACCATTTTATGTAAATGACGGTATTTTGTACCTAGAGCATTTTTTTTATAGCTTCTCAAATAAAACTGCGTTAGGAAAATCAGTTTTTTAAAAGCGCCTTGTGAAAATGAAGATTCAATGATAAAATAAGTGTGCAATGTAAATAATTCTGATCGCTAAAGAAAGAATTTTAAAAACATTTCAAAGCGTTACTTTTTATATCAGGTATTCGAAGCATCAGTTATTTTTATCTGTTATTTTTATTCAATTATCGTTTTTTGTTTTAAAGTAATAAAATATTTTTGTGTAGTAATGCATATAAAGTAAGACCCCGCTTAACGCGGGGTATACGTTCCATCAAAGTAGAGTGTAATATGAAACAGGGGTTATATATATATATAAACGAGGTTATATATATCGCATCATGTAAATAATGGGGTTAGGGGAAGATAGGTAGAAAATTGGCCAGGTATTTTACCATTAAATTTATTAATTATGTGTTTTATAACAATAAAGAAATGTATTTCTTTGACGAACATAATAAATGAATATACATATAAAATAAATAAAATTTAGAGATCCAGTTTGTTTACATTTCAGATCATACAGTATCTTCTGTATTTCCAATTTTCTGCCTTTGTATCAAGAAATCATCTTGTAATTTGCGTTTTTCTTTTGCGCTCTGTAAGAAGTTGTTTGTAAGTGGATAAGTGGCATCCATAATGCCCCGTCTTGCCTTTGAACTCCTGTCAAAATTTGCTCACCATTTTTTGCTGTTTTATTTTCGTGTTTTTTATTTTCACCCTCGATAAAAACTAAAAATCATAATATTTGTCACTATAGCAATCGTCATATTATATAAATTTATACTTACAATAACGTTAACGAATGTTTGAAACGATAAAAATACGTTTGTATAACACCGCTGGACAGAAGAAACACACATAAACTGCTTCGGATATCGGGAAGCTTACCGCTGTGTGTAATTTGGGGAATACCACAATTCAAATGAAAGAGCGTTAAACCGAAACAGCGTTAAGCGGAGTCTTACTGTATTTTATTGCAATAGAGTGTGACAACGCACAACGAATACTAAACACTTTTTTCTGCTGGGCTGCATGCATATGTCGAGTTAATTTCAAAGCCGGGCCGCATGCGTGGGCTAAGTTGTTTTAGCGGCATGGGGATAATTGGGGGAATGCCTTAAGACCATAACATTGGAAATTTGAAATGTGGAAAATTAGTCAAAAATAATTATAACTCCTGTTTTGCCTTTTTATAATTATTATTTTTCATATTTTTATTTTTGTCACTAACTTGCAAATAAACTTGCATTATACAATTTCTGCATCAGTAAACGGTTTCATATGTTTAACAATAATGTAACAAACTTCTAGGATATGTGTTTGTTACCGCTGTGAAGAGATATTACCACTGACAAAACCTGCTGTTGCTGAATTGTAAGATTATTTAAGAAGTCTATTTATCACCTCTTAAAGAGAGATATTTGAGGACCAAGTGACACATTGAATGATTCATGTTTATTGGTATTTTTAAATACAGGACTTTCATGCATCTTGCTTTATGCCATGCTTCCATGAAGACAGCCATCTTCTAACTGAGATTTAGTCATGTTATGGGAATGGTGGACTTTCACAATGTCAAATTTTGGTCGAAATTGCGGTTTTTATTTTTTATATTAATAATATTCCTTATATTTCATAAAATAATTCTGTCAAAGAGTTTTGTCATTTTAATTAATAATTCCTGAATTATCTTTTTAATTTTACTCAAAAAAATGTTTAAAATGCACTTTTCTTAGTTCGTAAGTTTTCCGATTTCATTGGTACGTAAATTGCTCCTTGCGTTTCAAATTACGTCATATCTCTTTGAAATTTTCACAACTAATGAAAGATGATGTAATTCACAAATTTGGGCATTAGTTTTCTAAAAAATTTGACGAATCATATTTTATATTCTTTTGAATACCTTGAATGTGTGAGAATTGGTGAAATATATTTCATTCAGTATAGAATATTTTCATACAGTATAGAAATACAGTACAGAATATAATATCTTTTTTTCATCAAATTTTATTCTGAATTTAAAATCCATGCACAGATATATTTTGTTGTAGTTCATCTATATATGAAACAAAAATTATGTACATATCTGAAAAACTAATGCGCAGGGAACATTTTTAAAAAAATTTTAAAAATTTAATTTTTTTAAAAAAATAAGTTTATAATAGTTTTTTTAAAAAAATATATTTAAATTTTGATATATAATAATCATTTACAAAATTGATTCCCTTTTCTCTTAATTAAGCTAACAATTTAGGAAATTAGTTTTAATGTTCCACCATCCCCTTAAAGGAGAACCAGTGCCATCTACCGGCGCCAGTTGAATGCTGTCATTGTCTTCGTTTTCTTCAGAGAAATTTTTATTCATACGGGTAATTTGGTCACTCGTCAGAGCCTCTTGTTACGTTATTTTTTGAACCCCGTACGTATATTTAAAATATATGTATAGACTCATTAATACAATGTAAATAACTTCAATGATCCTTTTATTATCTGTTATATATATATATATATATATATATATATATATATATATATATATATATATATATAACTATATTTCTACTTATTTCATAGAATATGTCGTCTGATTTTATACAATTTACAAAAGAAGCATTTAAAAAATACCTAGTCATAGATGAAAAATATTAAAAATGCAAGTCTATGAATGTTGAAGAAAAAAAAGGTAATTCATCGCTCTTATTTTCAATTAAGGAGAAGTCTGTTGAAAAGAGTATATCTGGCTGCTTTTAGCTCACTATTTAAACATACATGATAATTATACTCGAAAGAAGCTATTCATAAGGTTTGTATTACAAAAAATTCTTATTTAGTTCAATAGAAAGGTGTTTAGTAATATGAAAGCTTTTTTTATTAAATGAATATAATGAAAAAGAGAGAGTTACAGTATCCTTACTAATGAAGTATTATTTTTATGTAATTACATTAATTAAGTACATATTTGCCTTTTTTTAATGTTTTAAGCTGCACATTTTAAACAAGTGTGCTTCTAAAATTTTTTTTAAAAAAAAAGAACATTTCTGAAACAAAAAAAAAATAATAAAATTAAAAAAAAAAATGAAAGCTTTTAGATATTATCTTTAGCTTTTCTCTCATTAAATTTGGAAAAAACCCTCATAAATGAATGTCGTATTTTAATTAATTATTTACTTGTGTGGGCGTAATTTTTAATTGAAACTCGTGTTTCATCGAAAGGTATAGACAATATTAATCGTATATTTCATTTTTACTTTCAAGCTCACGAGAGAGGTTGCATTCTATTTTTTTCTTAGCTTCATGTAAATATATATTTTTAAAAAAAGTCCATAGTATTGATTATTTCTAGCTTTATATTTAAAGGAAATTTTTTTGGAGGTATGCTTTTGTGCTTTCGTTATTTCATTTTAGATTTTTAAAATACTTTCTTTTACCATTATGAAGTTTTCAGCAGGAACTACTAATTATTTTCAATAATTCAAATTTATAAGATATAAAAAAAGTTTTACGCTAAATTAAACATGCAATAACAGAAAATTGTTGAAATTTTTTTTAAGCAATACAGTAAACAGCTTTGAAGTATTTTAAAATTAACATAGAATTCCTGAAAATGTATTAAAATATTCATGTGCAACATTTTTCATCCAAATATTAAATTTTTTTGAGCCATCTCTCTCTCTCTATATATACAAACACTCAGCATTATGATATTTGTTGTTCCTTATTTTGGTGTTCTGCTTTATATTTAATTATATATAATGCCATTATGTGTATGTGTATGTGTATGTTGTGCTATTATGCGTTGAATAATTGTGTATCGTATTATATCTTAATTATAATTGCTTTTGTTATACCCCATTACATTTTCTTTGCTGAAAATAATATTATTTACTGTTTTTATACATGTATAATTGTTACCTGTAGTTATTACAGGTAATATTTACATAGAATTGCATGCATAGTATGTTATTATGTATATGTATTGAAAACTGTGTTTTAAGGTATCCGACTATACGTTCGGAACCGTGATTTTAAAAAAAGCGCATAAATGGATAATTGTCATGATATTTAGTATCACTTAGATTAGAATACATGTATAAAATTGTTTTAAGGACATTTTGACAAAAATTATTTAAATACAATATTTTGGCAAAAAATTAACTTAGAATAATCTTTTTTCAAAATGTTCTCCTTTTGTGAAAAATGCTTCTATTATTTTAATGTTTTGCCTATATATAGCTCAGACCACTTTACAGAGGCTCAATTATGATTTTTGAAAAATTCACATTATTATCAGAGTTACCACGGATTGAAATAATTATCGGCGTTTTTTTCTTAAAATTGCTCCCCTCTGTTGTCGTAAAATATGTATAAACTCACTTCTAATTTATATATTTCAAAAATTCTAGTTGAGCCTCTGTAGAGAGATTTGAGCTATATCGAGGCAAAACATTATTATAATAGAAGCATTTTTTACAAAAGGAGAACATTTTGAAAAAAGATTATTCTAAGTTAATTTTTTGCCAAAATATTGTATTTAAATAATTTTTTTTTCAAAATGTCTTTAAAATAATTTTATACATGTATTCTAATCTAAGTGACATTAAATATCATGAAAATTATCCATTTATGCGCTTTACAAAATTACGGTTCCGAACGTAGTCGGATATCTTAACTGATAATTTTTTACGTTATAATTGTAATTGCTCCTTTTACCAGCACTTATTACTTATCGTCTTAAAATTTTTTAAGAAACATTTGAATAAGTTTTTATTAATACTTTCTCGTTACCTCTTATTCTTTCAGAATTCCTAACATACTTTTCAAAAGGCTTACCCCTTATTGAGCAGAAAAAAACGGCTTTACCATTTATTTCTAATATCTGCCTTATTGCATCCACAAATGGCTATTGGCCGTTTACCCAAAGATGCAATACGTATATAAATTATCCTTAATAATAGCATCTACTCAGGAAACACTATCAAGGATTGTGTTAAATTATTTTAGCCAGGAGCGCAACAATAACTCTTCTATGTGGATATATTTTTTTCTTTCGGAAATATGCGCCCACCATTATTGTTTTTGTCTCGAGGCATTATTAATAGAAACTGAGAGTAAACAACAGTCCCAATATCCATATCTCGTCTCAGTGATTATGAACGGAAATGAGAAGATATAAATACAAATATAAAAAAAAACGAACCCAGGTGATAGATAGTCTTCGTATATTGAAGAAAAACGCTGCATCTATGCATTGTTTAAGACTGAGTTACATTACAGTTCAAGAAATTCATTTTGAGTGTCAGTTTTTTCCGACAATACTTTTGTAAGCTCGCTTTGTGAATGTTATCTGCGTCTAAGTACTGAAGAGTTTAACTATATTTCATATGTAATGTCAATGACAATTGTTTTGCACGATGGAGAAATCGCTCGAGAAAAAAATCAAAAGGACTAATTATACGTTTATATAGATTTTAAATAATATTCAGGTTTAGAATTCCTAAGTCAAGTGAATACACTAAGTGATCTAAAGAAGAAAAAAATCTGTGTAAGATTATGTTCCTAATTTTAAATAGTTTGTGACGCGGCTTTATCGGTACTTCTATTAATAATCCTCTTGGGATATCTTTGGGGCCAGAATGGCAATTCTTTCCTAGCCAACCAAGAAGAGGACGCGATTATGCAGATTAGAAATTGTATATATTGGAGCGTTAGTATTAGCGTGGAGTTCTAGAAGCGATAGGTGAAATTCTAGAAGAGTCTAAGAGTGTTCTAAAAGTTCTATGAGTCGGTCTAATAGTGCCAGTGAAATTGATTTCTAGAAGATTATCCCTTAGCCGGAAGAATATATTGGATCGAAGAATATATTGACGATATAAGGACTGTACCTGTTCGCAGAGATAAGACTGTTTAGATTTTTTAATACTAGAGCGCATTCTAGTAAGTTAGAAATCATCTTTGGTTTATTGCGCTATTTATTAGAATTACAGTTTGGGTCTCATCTCTCCTGGTCATAAGCCTCCTAGACTAGTGTTGTTTTGCTAAATATAAATTGAGATCATAATAAACTAATTTTAATTATGGATGGTATTAGTGGTCAGTCTTTCATTCCCTCAAACATAGGTCGCGTAGATGATGAAAAGAGGATACCCACAGACCATGGGGTATCACAAGTTTACGTTTAAGATTAAGAAGAAATTATTTTATCAATACACTATTGTGAGGTTTTCAACGGCCCTTGCAATTTCGGAGACCATCGGCGAATAAGGCAGTTGATATTCAGTGGGATTTAGGTCTATGCTGTGGAGTTTAGCCAATATAGAAGAGCAATTAAATGATTAGGAGAAAGTTAAATGTCTGTACAATGAGGACAAGGATTGTAAATTTCTTTGGCTATCAGAGGATATTTTCATTCCTTTGAAATGCCTTGTACGTAGTCTGGCTATAGTGATTGAAATAAAATGGTAACAATTACTGAAGTGTTTCGTAACTGGATGGGAAGTGAGTTTTCGTCTAGCTGTTGCATCAGCATCGGTAAGGTTGGGAAGTTGAGGAAATTTCGGACTTCCTTGAGGTTATCAGCTTGATCATTGCCGTAGCTGTCTACGTAAGCTGGTATCCATTGCAAAGTGCAAGTTTGGATGGTTTTCATAATTTTTTTCGTGATGGAGAGAAAAGAAATGGCAGTTCTGTTGAATGAGTAAGGAATTTCTGTATTGACTTCCATTGTTCAAAAGCCATAGCCCCATAAAAGTCAAAAATCCTGAAATACCTGTGTGGGATTTCCTTTTATTGGAATTCCTTCCTCCATACCTTAAGATACCTGTGTGGGATCTTCCAACGAGTTCCATAAAATTGATGATTTGGGCTCAATAATTCATCGAAAGTCCTTTTATGAACTATGCCATGCTGCCTGTACGGCCATATACAATTGTGAAAGCGTTGGCGATGCCGGAATTTCAACACAATTTGATCTTCCGATTATGTATTTTTGAAGTTATACTTCTTATTGCGAGTTTGGAAAAAAGGACGAGGGTAAATTTTTACGATGCGCACGCTCACCGTTGTCTAATATTGTCACTTAGAAAGGAACAAGGCGATGTTACCCAATACAAGGTTTATTTTGTCGTAGTATCTTACACGGGCAGCACCGCAACTGAAGACTTATCCAGCTGAAGTACTTTTATATCCATACCTGGTGGAGAGTTCCAGAATGACCACCAGGGGAAGATTGACATAAATTAAATTTACATAATTTGCAAATGTCCATAATAATAATAATTAACGAAAAACATAATTAAAATTAACAAACAAGTATCTGGGAGGTTCGAGGCCGATAATGATAAGTAACGAAAGTCATGATTAAAGTTAAAAAAGTATCAAGGAGGCTCGAACCCGAGGCTCGCGTGAAAGAGCAGTGCTCTAAACGTTCGGCCGCTTAGAGCTTATCAATTTGTGACAATATTTTAACATGCCACTTTTTTGGTGCTAGAGGACTGATATTTGGGGATCGTAATAACTATTGTTATAAACCATACTGTTGGGACGCATCCCTTCCCTGGTACATTCCCTCACCACCTCTACAGCGTTTTGGCCAATATCTCGGCACCCGAGCCTGACAGTTTATTCGGACCTGGCTCATTCGAGTCCTCTCTATCTGCTCTCCCAGTTATTATAGTTTCATGCTTATAGAGATATTTCTTCCATAGTTTTTAATTGTTTTAAACTTTTTTGAACTTTTTAAATTTGTTTAAATATACAATATGTTGGCCTCTGTTCGAGTCTCGGACTTGAAATTTGAACCAACTGTTCTACTCGTCGAGACCCATCCAGTCATATACTTCATTTCCATTGTGTAGGCATGAGGAGGGCTTAAATATTAAAATATCATGCTCCCAATTTAATCCTATGGGGACTGGAAAAATTTCACCCCCCTAAGAAATTGAGCTTGGGACTTGATTTTTGGAGGTCCGCCATATTTTCGTATTAGCGCGAGCCTTACGTGGAATTGGTCCCCTCCGGTGCTCCCTTCCTACAGGGCTCCCCAATAATAACTAGAATCCTATGCCACCTTGGTCGACTGCACCGGCTGGATTCGATTGTTCTCCCTATGAGCATCCTAGATATATTTTTTTCAAGACCATAGCTCTATTTCTTCATCCATATTTAACATTTTAAAATTATTTTAAGTTTTTAAAGTTTTTAAATCCCGCATAGCTTCGAGGAATTTTGAGCTTCATTAATAAAACTTGGACCATAGGTTCTCTTCGTTGAGCTCTTTCATCTGTTATAATTCGTGTGTAGATAGTGGTCCTAGGGGAAGGGGCGTTATCCCTAAAATTAGAATCCCCTTGTTATTCCTATGGGGTTCGAACTTTTGATGACATCACGATATGGTAGAGATAGAAGGATGAAAATTTGGGATCACCTACTACTCTGTGTATCGTTGGGATGTACGTGACCATTTACGTCACAGTTGTCCCCCCCTCCTAAGGGAAGTTAGTTTCGTTTTGCTTTCCCGAGCTATCACCACCCATTGCTACAGACTCCGGACCGTTCGAATGGATTCCTCTTGTTTCCTCACAACCAGGCCGAGTTTCGAGTTGCTGGGTGCCCTGCTACTATTTTATTTAATTGTTTTAAATGTTTTAATTATTTTAAAATGACCATAACTTGGGAGCTCTTCGGGTGGATGTCTTAATTATCTCAGGAACGATTCTTCCCTTCGAGACATTCAATATGAGGTCTCAGGTGTCCACTTTCCCCTCACCAATCATTTGCCGAAAATCCTATGTTATTGGTCAATTGTCCTGTGCGGGGGTTTTTTTAAATTTATTTAAATCGTGATTATCTCGCTTTTGGCTGGCCCATTGACTTAAGGTTGGTTTTGTTAACTCGCCGTGCCCGCCTTTCGTCCTTGGCCCATTTCCCTCTTAATTTTTGGAAAGTTTTTTAATCTTGTTACGCCAAAAATCTTCCGGCGAAAAAGACCACAAAATTTTGTGAGATTCCTTTAAATTTGGGAAACCCAAATCATTCACTGGAATTCTTCAGAATATTCTTTAAGCCAAGTGAATGAATTTAGCTCGATAACATGATAAATATTCATCATGGAAAATTTCGATTCGTTAGACAACCATCCCCATGATGACTATGTTTGGGATATCGCGTAAACGAAGGTGTGGGATTATCAAATGATGAACTTTAATTCTTAACACAACTTTTTTTAAGAATACAAATTACTTAATTCTAAATAACAACTTTCTTAAAGTGAAAATGGAACAATTAAACCTTATATTCAAGTCAGATCGCCAACTAGATCACTTATCTTAAATTATAATAATTTAACTGTCTAATCTAACTTCCTATACAAAATATTACCTTTTAAAAAAGTCCCCTTTCCCTTCCTATGTTGAAGTAATTCCTATTATGTTGATGTAGGTAAAAGACTCGGTTTTCTTAATCTTTATTATATTCAATTGGATGAGCGTTCCTTCTTCAAGCGTGGGATGTCAAACTTTTTGTTAAACGATTCCACATAATTACTCTAGGTTTGCCGTTATATCTCCCCAAACTTTCTATCCTTTTAAAGTATATCTTTTGCTATTCATTCGTTTTCTCTTCTTGGTATTGGGTTGGAAAAGTTTTGCCATTAATCTGGCCGTCAAAGAACTTAGGAGTTATGTTAGAAAAGGCCCGGAAGACGTCAACCCCCCTAAAGAAAAAAAACGTGTTTACAAAGGGTTCTCTCCCTTAATAAATTACGTCCCCAAAATTTTTTTTTCAAATCTCTTCGCTTTCTAAGTTTTATTTAAATTTTAATCTTGAATCCTCTTTTTTAACTTTTAAAATTTTCCCAATATTTATCTTGACTTTAATTTTCATTACTCATCCAGAATTAAATTTAATTTTCCCAAAATTTTAAATTTAAACTCTTGACAATAAATTTTACTCCATTAACTAGGCCAACTTTAATTACTGTTTTTTCTTGCTCCTCTCACTTTTTACATATATATTAAAGTAATTATCCCTTAAATTTTCAGAACTCTTCCTGGGTCCGGGCCCCATCTGTATCATCATTTCATATGGGGGCTTTCTGCTCCTTTTTTTTCCTGTTGAAGTTATCATCTATTACTACAATTTTCGGGGGTCTGTCGCCTGAAATAAAAATCTCTGATCACTTTTTCCCAATTTTTTTACATAATATCAATAAGTTTCACAATTTTTATGCATTATATTTTTTTGAAAATCAAATAAATTTTCATCTCCATCCCATTGGTTTCCCAAAAAACTCCCAATAGCCGCCATCTTTTTATTTTTTGGTGCCTGACTCGCCGCTTTTTCCCTAAACCCGATGTCTCATAATACGGAACAATACAACAACATATATATATAAAATTTTATAAAATTACAAACTTTTTTTTCAAAAAACCATTAAAAAAAATAACCAAGGTGTGCATCTCACGAAGTCATACATCGAAGCAAACAAATGTGCAATTAAAATTGTTTTCCCAAAAAAAAAAAATTTTTTAACAAATCAAAGTTCAAAATAAATATACACTTATTGGTTCCTTTTGCGGCATAACTTTTAAACCCCCCGGAGACTTCTTTCTTTGCAATAATTCTTCCACCACTTGTTGGAAGATCAAAAAAAAATGAAACAATACAACCTGTTTTTATATTCGGTCTCCCCCCGCGCCAATATGAGGTGCCCACTGTTCTTTCCTCTTCTTTTTCCTTGCACTGGAATTTTATTTGCCTGCTGTAGGGCTTGTAATCTCCTTGTCGACTTTCCTTTTTTTCCTTTTGCTTCCTTGGCTGGTCGGACTCCGTCTTTTTCTTTGGCTGGACCAAGTTTATCTCGGCCCATCTTGAATTCAGTTGTCTCCTTCTTGTTCTTCTTTCTACTTATATAAATAGTACTGGATGATAAAGGTTTTTTGTTATTATTGTGCCCTTTTTTTGGCCCTTTTTCTCTGTGGTCCCCTGATTTTTGATTCTTCATTCCTTATTGTTTTGCCCTTTATTTTTTCCTGTCGTTCAAAAAGAACTGGGAAGCGATCTGACCAGTGATCTCTTTATCGGTCCTATCTGTTTTTTTTATTTGTTTTGTTTGGCGATTAACCCTTTTTTTCCTCTAACACGTTTACCCAGATCTTTTTTTCCCCCATAGTGTGACTCATTTAATCCTTGATGCCTTTTCGAAGTACTTTTTCCGCGTGATTTTAAACTGGGGGGTACCTGTTCTAACTCGACCTCGTCACTTTTTCCATGACGATATATTCTTTTTGATCCACTTTAAACCCTTTAAATCTTTTCCGTTTCCTATTAAATATTATTGTTATTTTTACTTCTAATATTATAAGGTCCTTCAAATTTTTGTTTAAATTTCGAACTTTGTTAGCTGCTGAATTTAAAAGGGTGTGTTTCTAATAAGCCCCAATCATTTACCTTAATTTTTATATCTTTTTTCGTCTTTATAATATCCCCACCTCTCCTTTTTAAATTTTTTCTACTTATTCTGGCTTCCTTGAATAATCTCCCCTTTATTTTGTACTTTGAATTCTGAACCTTCGAAATCAACAAATTTTTTGAAATGGGGTAATCAATTTTCGCCCAAAAAAATAATTCACAGGTGATTTTCCGTTGTTTCATTCATCCCCGTACGAATAGGTAAAAAACTCAGAAATTGATCCCGATCATGTTGATCATTAACATAATTTGCAATCATTTGTACTATATCTCGATTAACTTTTTAGCCCGATTTGCTTGTGGTCTATGCACAGTTTACATCCTTATCCCCTAATTTTTCAAAAAGGCTGAAAAATTTCGGATAAAAATTGGGGACCATTATATTTTAATTTTATTGGGCTATAACGCGATATAAAGTTATAAAAAAAATATCCGCTATTATACGAGATGGGGTTTTTTTAAGGGGTTTAAATTTCACCCATTTGCTGAAATGATCTTTAAATACTAAAATATACGATCGTTTTATTCTAGATATAGGATGGGGGCCTTTAAAAATCTAACTATACTCATTTGGATAATTTGATAAAATTGGTTTAATCGACCAGCGGGTAACGCTTTTTTATAGTTTTTCTTGGCATATGGCATGTAGAAATTGATAATGATTTTCTCGTAGGGGTAACAAACCCCGAATTTTATGATACTTTTTAAATTTTCCCCAAGTGCCCAGCTTTTGGGCCCTGTCATTTTTTCTTATTTCATTCCAAAAAAATTTTTTGGAATTTATACCGCTTTTTCCCCTAATGACGTTGCGTGTTTCGCATAAAATAACAACCCTTCAATTAGCGGAAATCTTGGGACCAATTCTCACATATCGTTGCTTCCGATTATTTTCCCGGGTTTTCAAAATTTATAGATATGACCTAATTCTGGGTTTTTGCTGTTCTTTTATTAATTGTTCCCACAAAATAAGTCTAAATCCCGATTATGGCCTTAACTTTTTTTCCCCCTATACCCCGGGTTCCTTGAAAGTATGTCGCCACTGCATTTTTTAGTTCCCGGTCTTTTCCCATTCTATTTAAAATTCCTAATTTGAGTGCCCATCTAATCATCCACCCCGACTTTTTTTCCATTGTTAGGCGTGTTAAAAAAGCGTGATCTGTTATTACTTTAATTGGCAATGTTTAAATATGTTCAATTTGTTCTCCCATACTACTGCTGACATTCTCTTTCGGTTACCGTATAATTCCTCTCTCTTTTTTTCGTGTACGTGAACAAATATAACGGGTCTGTTTTTGATTAAGCACTGCTCCTAAACCGATTGAACTGGCGTCTGTAAAAAAAATCAAGGCCCTGAAAGTTTGGTAATTTTAAAACTGGGGCCTTTGTTACCCCGCCGCCTCTTCAAATGCCTTTTGTGCTTCATTGGACCAGACAAATTTTTTTAATTTTTTTAGATTATAAAATGGCTCCAAAAATCCGCATAATTTTTAAAAAATTTCGCTACCACTGGGACATCCAAAAAATTGGACACCTCTTTTTTAGTTACGGGGTGGTTCATTTTGTATGGCTCGAACCGTCATCCGTTTTTTTCCTTCTTTTTCTTAAATTTAAACCCAAATCTTCAATTCATCGCACCCAAATTTACATTTGTCTTTATTTAATGTCAATCCTATCTTGCAACAACAAAAAAACCCCAAATGCTCAACATGGTGGTGAAGATGGAGACGTAATTTCTGTCCTTAAACATTACAAACTTCCTATCACCGGTTTTCAGGTTAGGTCAATTGCCTTTTGAAAATTGGGGCTGCTCCTGATAAAACCCGGGGGAGCAAAACATAAGTGCCACTTTTTACTACAAATGCGGTTTAACAATATCACTGGGGTTTTGCCTTTGAAAGTACCCCCTTCTTAATCAGAATGACAAATTTTTGTATATGGGATGTTCGTTTTAAATCATCTATTAAGGTAAAGGGTATGGGATCTTTGGATCGAATTTAGTTTTCTATAGTCTACTGCAAATCTTTGCTTCTGGTTACCGGTGGTAACATTATTTTTCTCATAAACCCTTTTGACGCGTACGGGGATTGAATTGGAACAATCGCCTCTGTAACATTTTTTGTATGTGAAATCAATTTTCTTGTTTCGGGCGTACCTATATGGCCGGGAAACTACTTGGGTTATCTCCCGGTCAATTTCATGGTATAAAACATGAGTAAAACCTGGTTTGTCTGAAATAATCCTTAAAACTACTAAACTTTTTTTAGTTTTTTTTTTCTCCCTCACCCAATTTTGTTTAGATAAAATCTCAACCTTTTCCCCTTTAATTGGTTCAACCACCTTTTTATTTGAGAATCTGGAATTTTCAACGATTTTTGATCAAAATCTAAAATAATTTTTGATCCACTTATAAAATCAACACCTAGAATACATGGGTATTCCAAATCCGTCAACACATAAAAACCAATTTCTTTTAAATTGTCTGATGCGAATTTCAATTCTACAACCCCTGTTTTTTGGGATTTCGCACCCTTGCTTTATTCCTGGGCTCGCGATTTTTTTTAAATTTTTTATAAAAATATTTTCTAATCTTCTTCCGATATAAATGATTTTCTGCTCGGTGTCCCATGGGGTTTCAAAAAAAGTGTTATTTAATAAAATAGGAACGTGGGGGAAATTCAAAAGGGTGATATCAATGGAGAAAGCTTAGTGGGGTTTCTCTTGATAATTTTTGAGGTTGATCTTTCTTTTACAATATTTAATCGTCCCTTTGCATCCTATCCCCCGACTGAAATTTTCACTCGAACCTCTATTACTTTGACGGTTATTGTCAAAAAATCATTTCTACCGTTATTTGGTCTACGTCCAACCTCAAATTTCTCGTTTCTACCCTTAGCATAAAAAAATTAGGCATCCATGCGCGTTTGACCTCTCTTTCTACTTTTCATTCTGTGAACCCTTTTTTTTGCAAAAAACCTCCTTGTTTTCTGCTTCCAAAAATTGACCGTGTTCTGCGGTTGCGCACTTCCACAAGTCCTGGATCTGTGGTTCGAGTCAACTAAAAAATGATCCCCAAAATTTTGCGGGACATTCCTGTTCTAAATGTTTCTCTTTTTAATAAATCTGTCAGGGGGTTCCCGATTTTTCCCCGCTTGAAGCAAAAATTGACCAAATTTTTTCTTTTTTTACCGCGGGAAAACCTTGCTAATTCAGCCGGCTGCGCGAAATCCCTGGTGTATTTTCCCCCCGATCAAATATTGGGACCAATCTTGACCCCTTCCCCGGTGACCTTTCAAGTAAGCACGCAGATTCGGGGTTTCAAAAAAACTGTATTTGGTTCTCCTAAATTTTTTTTTTAAGGAAATCTAAATGTTTCTGACCCCAAAATACATTTTGGTAATACATTACATCCACCTGCATTACCTAAAGAATAAAAGGTTCGGGGGCCATTGAGACGCCATCCCTATGATGACTATGTCGGGATATTCCCTAAGCTAGATGTGTGGGATTATCTAAATGATGAGACATTATGTAATTCTTCCCTTTTTTTAAGAATAACCCAAAAACAATTCTAAATAACAACTTTCTTAAAAGTGAAAATAGCCCTTAAACCCATATTCAAGTCAGATCCGCAATAGATACTTATCTTAATTATAATAATTTAACGTCTAATCAACTTCCTATACAAAATTTACCATAAAGTCACCTTCCCTTCCCATTTTAAATAATTCCTATTATGTTGTGGTAGGTAGAAGACTCAGGCTTTCTTAATCTTTATTATATTCAATTGCGATGAGCGTATCCTTCTTCCAGAGCTGTAGGATGTCTAACTTTTTGTTCCGAACGATTCCACACTAAGTTATCTCTAGGTTTGCCGTTATATCTCACCAAACTTTCTATCCTTTTAAAGTATATCTCATTTGCATATTCGATTCGTTTCTCTTCTTGGTATTGGGTTGGAAAAGTTTTGCCATTAATCGTGGCCGTCAAAGAACTTAGGAGTTATGTTAGAAGAAGGACGCGAGAGACGTCACAACGTTTTGGTACATGTTAGTCCACAAAAGGTCTTTAGTTAGCTACACGTGTAAACTTTCCAGTTAATGATTATTTCAATTGGATTAGAGAATTTATCCCGATTCATATAAAATAAGCCTACATCATTATGAAGTCATTACTAGTTTGCAAAGTATCTTATTATCAACTTGGGTCTCATGGAATCTGCGCCACACTCGAAGCTTCTCATCAGCACTCTCTGCAATTGAAATTGTGATTCACCAGATCAAACATCAATCTGTTTCTTCAGCCATCGAGGGTTGGAAACGATGTGTTTACGAATCGAGAAAAGTACTACAATAAATGGCGCGTTATTAGTTAAGGTATCCGACTACGTTTGGAACCGGAATTTTGCAAAAGGGTATAAATGGATAATATTTATGATATTTAGTGTCACTTAGATTTGAAAAATGTATATAAAGCTGTTTTAAGAATAGTATTACAATAAAAAATTATTTAAGTACAATATTTCGGCTGAAAATTAAATTAGAATACACTTTTTTCAAAATGTTCTCCTTTTGTGAAAAATGCTTCTATTATAATAATATTTTGCCTTTATATAGTTCAGACCTTTGTACAGAGGCTCAACTAGAATTTTTAAAATTTATATCTTAGAAGTCGGTTTATCCGAGTTTTACGACAACAGAGGGGAGAAATTTTAACAACAAAAAAAACCGCCGATAATTATTTCAAATAATTGTAACTCTGAAAATAATGTGAATTTTTCAAAAAATCATGGTTGAGCCTCTGTACAGAGGTCTGAGCTATATACAGGCAAAATATTATTATGATAGAAGCATTTTTCACGAAAGGAGAACATTCTGAAAAAAGTTTATTCTAAGTTAATTTTTAGCCTAAATATATTGTATTTAAATAACTTTTCTTTTGTCAAAATGTCCTTAAAACAATTTTCTCCATGTATTCTAATCTAAGTGACACTAAATATCATGAAAATTATCCATTTATGGGCCTTTTTAAAATCACGGTTCCGAACGTAGTCGGATACCTTAAAGCACTCTCGAATCTGTCTTTTACTTAACAAAAACTAAAACTGTAGAGAAACAAAATAAATTCAATAATTTTCATAATATACTTTTTTTGCTTTCAAATAAATTATTTTTTTTGTTTGTAAACACTTGATTATAAAACATTATCCACAGTGAACGCGATACAGAAATTTACAAAACACACACACATTTATATTAGTTTACTTTTACAGTTGATTCAGTTATTCAACATATTTAGAAGTTAAATTAACTTAAGAGTTAATTAAGTTAACTCACTATAATTAATTCATAATTTATATAGTTTTTGTTTAACTTTGATACTCTAGATGAAACAGTAATTAAACTTGTAAAACTTTCGAATACTAATTTTCTGATTTAACTAATTTAACAGATTTTTTCTTGTTTCACTCTCCGAATTTACGTCGCTATGTATTTTAGATGAAATAAATTTGGAAATTTCTTAAACAGAGTTATTTTGTTAAAGAAATTGACGCTAGATTCTCAAAGATATACTTGAATTTCAGTTAAAGATATGTTAGTAATATGAAGAAGTGTGACACTAAATAATATATTTTAATATGCAAAATATATTACAAAATCTTGTTTAAATGTCAATAGACTTCGAATTCAATATTAGAAATACAACCCTTTTTTCTCAAAGCTATTTTAATATGTTCCCACAGTCTGAATAAAAAATATCGTCTGGTAGTACAAATAAATATTACGAGAATGTAAAGAATAAAAACACAATAATATATAAAATAAAAAACGAATGGAAATATTATTTAAAATATTTATAGCATTAAATTATTAAAAACATATGTTTTAAAGTTAAGTTGATAATTATTAATATTTTATATAACCCTGAGCCACTACAAATGACAACAACGTTTAAGTTAATTTATTAGTATTGTTTTGAGAACTTTTTTTTTTGTAAATGACCTTTATTCTAAGGTCATTCTCTCTTTTAATATGGTAGTCTTTATTTTCGAAGTAATTTTTGTGTATGGAGAAATGAATTTTATTTCTGATTCAGTTGTTATGGGATAGAGCTGGAAATATTTACTTTTTTTTGTATCTTTTAGAGAGGCAGAGATTTCTGATACTAGGGCAATGTTTTTACGCAACACACTACATTTATCTTTCATTTTATTTTTACCATAATTTTTTTGTACAGCTTCCGTACTGGAATGATGGAATTAATTATTTTTTAAATGTTTGTAAAAATAATTATTTTTAAAAATTAAGTACATGTGTATTTTTGTGGGGTTTGGGAAATAATTTATTCGCTTCTGATATATTTCTTATTTCGGAATTATTTTTAAGAAAATAACAAACAAATAAATTTATTGATCTGTCTTAAGACCATATAAGGAATTATCAAAAAAGGTTAAAATATTAATCGTTTCACACACAAAACTCTGTAAAGTAAAATTTTAATAATGAAAAAAATCTTGAATAAATTTTAATTAAAATCTTGTCTGGTATTTCCTCAGTTTCGAATTTTTTATTTACTTGAAATTAGTAATAGATAAAAATTCAAAGGCATGACATTATGTATTTCAGTAAGATTCATTTAAGGTTTTATAAAAACTATAAGATCTCATGAATTTAAAGTTAAAAATTCTAGAGAGAAAAGAATAATTAGAAACGTCCTATCTTTACATAATCATCACAAAATAGAATATCAGACTTTAAACAAAATATTTGAAGAAAATAAATAAAAAGTCACAAATATTGAACTTTTTGATCATTAAAAAATAGAATATCTCTGGTCCTTTCTACGTAAAATTATTATATACAACAACGATATAAAAAGAATTTAGAATAAACATTTTAGAAATTCTCAAATCTTCTGCAAACTTTTACTACATTCAAATAATAGTTGTGAATCGTGTTTTAATGACGTAAAATTCAATAATGATACGTCATGAACACTCTTAAAAAGTTTTGAAAAGAATTTCTTTACAGAAATATTGAGAATTATTTTCTTTTCCAACAAAATTGTAGGATAACTTATAGCGGAGAAGAAATGACGATAGTTATGCGATACCATGGTGCTTTCTTTTTTAAGATTTTTTTGAAGCACGATCTAGCTGTAAGTAGGTTTTTTCCCCTTATTTACTTATATCTTTATTTCTTTTTGCTTATTAATAATTAGTGAAAGCTTATTCTTTTGACCTAATTTCCTTCATTTTAGTAGTTTAATGTCATTTTCACTAGAAATTCAATTGATAATTTTGGAAATGTAATATTTAATCCTTTAATTTTATACTTATAAAATTATAATTCAGAAAATTTACTATTACAAGTTATGATAATTCAGCAGAACAACACCGATATAGTTTCGATGTTCCTAAATTGCCAAAAATTACATATTGCTAAATTTCTACGAATCTTCCTAATTTTGTTCCTTAACTTTAACTAGATAAAACTATAGTACTACATAAATCTTTCAGGTAATATGATGAATTATCTCGTAATCGTATACGCACATTTATTTAAAAATAGCATAAACAGACATATTTAAGCAATTAATCATATTTAAAGAAGAAAGCTATGAATTTTAAATTGTTTTAGTTTAGGTACTATTTTATTAAGTTGTGTAAGTCATACAGTTATAGCTCGTTATTTTTAATAGAACTTGCAAAGAAAAAGTTAATATGTTCTCAAAGGGACACATACTGCTTTGCCTTTGACAATAATTGATGGAATCAAATGAAAAAAATAAAGTAAAAATATCGTTCACTTTTGGAGGAAAAAAAGGGGAAACGTTTTCAAATAGTAAAAACTATCCGTTGAAAATTTTATTTCTTTTGCAATAATTCTACAATGAAATTGTTTTTCCCCTGAAAACAAAATCAAAATGATATTTTTTTCAAAGATTGTGAGCACTTCGAAAGAAAGTTATGTTGTCAAAACAAAAATAAGGATTTATCTTAAAGATCATTATAAGACCTAGTTATTTTTCTTTTGTATTAAATCAGAGACGTTTGGAGTTAAAAAAAAACTTGACTATTTGTCGATTTATTAGTATAAGTATTAATGTAAATATAAAATTTTACACAAATACAGTAAACGAGTGAAATTGAAAATAAATTATTATTTTAATTTTGGTTTCCTCTATTACGATTATTTTTATTTCTTCTCTAATATTGAATTGTTAAAATAATCTCAAAAAATAAGATATGTGGAGCTCTATGGGCTATTTAGCAATAATGTATTATTTTCAAGAATTCAGAGGTGAATATTGTTAGTTTTTGTAAGGGTTCTAACTTTGAATTGCCTTTTTGATGTCTTACACACCTGATCTAAAAAGAATTTTCCCGACATTTAATCCGGGCATTAATGTTCTATATATTTTAATATGCAAAATATATTACAAAATCTTGTTTAAATGTCAATAGACTTCGAATTCAATATTAGAAATACAACCCTTTTTTCTCAAAGCTATTTTAATATGTTCCCACAGTCTGAATAAAAAATATCGTCTGGTAGTACAAATAAATATTACGAGAATGTAAAGAATAAAAACACAATAATATATAAAATAAAAACGAAATGGAAATATTATTTAAAATATTTATAGCATTAAATTATTAAAACATATGTTTTAAAAGTTGTTGATAATTATTAATATTTTATATAACCTCGAGCCACTACAAATGACAACAAACGTTTAAGTTAATTTATTAGTATTGTTTTGAGAACTTTTTGTAAACGACCTTTATTCCTCAAGGTCATTCTCTCTTTTAATATGGTAGTTCCTATTTTCGAAGTAATTTTTTGTATGGAGAAATGAATTTTACTTCTGATTCAGTTGTTATGGGATAGAGCTGGAAATATTTACTTTTTTTTGTATCTTTTAGAGAGGCAGAGATTTCTGATACTAGGCAATGTTTTTACAAACACACTACATTTTTATCTTTTCATTTTATTTTTACCATAATTTTTTTGTACAGCTTCCAATTGAAATGATGGAATTAATTATTTTTTAAATGTTTGTAAAAATAATTATTTTTAAAAATTAAGTACATGTGTAGTTTTGTGGAGATTGAAATATATTTATTCGCTTCTGATATATTTCTTATTTCGGAATTATTTTTAAGACAATAACAAACAAATAAATTTATTGCATCTGTCTTAAGACCATATAAGGAATTATTAAAAAAGGTTAAAATATTGATCGTTTCACACACAAAACTCTTTAAAGTCAAATTTTAATAATAATAAAAAATCTTGAGTAAATTTTAATCAAAATCTTGTCTGGTATTTCCTCTGTTTCGAATTTTTTTATTTGCTTGAAATTAGTAATAGATAAAAAATTCAAAGGCATGACACTATGTATTTTAGTAAGATTCATTTAAGGTTTTATAAAAACTATAAGATGTCATGAATTTAAGGTAAAAAAAATCTAGAGAGAAAATAATTAGAAACGTCTTATCTTTACATAATCATCATAAAATAGAATATTTGACTTTAATTGAAGAAAATAAATAAAAAGTCACAAATATTGAACTTTTTGATCATTAAAAAATAGAATATCTGGTTCTTTCTACGTAAAATTATTATATACAACAACGATATAAAGAATTTAGAATAAACATTTTAGAAATTTTCAAACTTTCTGCAAACTTTTACTACATTCAAATAATAGTTGTGAATTCTGTTTTAATGACGTAAAATTCGATAGTGATATACCATGAACACTCTTAAAAAGTTACGAAAAGAATTTCTTTACAGAAATTTTGAGAATTATTTTCTTTTCCAACAAAATTATAGGATAACTTATAGCGGAGAAGAAATGACGATAGTTATGCGATATCATATATATATATATATATATATATATGGTACCTTTCTTTTTAAGATTTTTTGAAGGACGATCTAGCTGGAAGTAGGTTTTTCCGGTTTACTTATATCTTTATTTCTTTTTGCTTATTAATAATTAGTGAAAACTTCTATTCTTTTGACCTAAATTCCTTCATTTTCGTAGTTTAATGTCATTTTCTACTAGAAATTCAATTGATAATTTTGAAATGTAATATTTAATCCTTTAATTTTATACTTATAAAATTATAATTCAGAAAATTTACCATACATAAGTTATGATAATTTTCCAGCAGAACAACACCGATATATAGTTTCGATGTTCCTAAATTGCCAAAAATTACATATTGCTAAATTTCTACGAATCTTCCTAATTTTGTTCCTTAATCCTTTAACTAGATAAAACTATAGTACTACATAAATCTTTCAGGTAATATGCGATGAATTATCTCGTAATCGTATCACGCATTATTTATTTAAAAATAGCATAAACAGACATATTTAAGCAATTAATCATATTTAAAAGAAGAAAGCTATGAATTTTAAATTGTTTTAGCTTTAGGTACTATTTTATTAAGTTGTGTGTAAGTCACACAGTTATAGCTCTCGTTATTTTTAATAGAACTTGCAAAGAAAAGTTAATATGTTCTCAAAGGGACACACATACTGCTTTGCTCGACAATAATTTGATGGAATCAAATGAAAAATAAAGTAAAAATATCGTTCACTTTTGAGGAAAAAAAGGGGAAACGTTTTCAAATAGTAAACTATCCGTTGAAAATTTTATTTCTTTGCAATAATTCTACAATGAAATTGTTTTTCCTGAAAACAAAAACTGCAAATGATATTTTTTTCAAAGATTGTGAGCACTTCGAAAGAAAGTTATGTTGTCAAAACAAAAATAAGGATTTATCTTAAAGATCATTATAAGACCTAGTTTACTTTTCTTTTGTATTAAATCAGAGACGTTTGGAGCAAAAAAAACTTGACTATTTGTCAGATTTATTAGTATAAGTATTAATGTGTAAATATAAAAATTTTACACAAATACAGTAAACGAGTGAAATTGAAAATAAATTATTATTTTTAATTTTGGTTTCCTCTTATTATGTGATTATTTTATTTCTCTAATATTAAATTGTTAAAAATAATCCTCAAAAAATAAGATATGTGGAGCCTCTAGGCTATTATTTGGGTTGGGTCAATGTATTATTTTCAAGAATTCAGAGGTGAATATTGTTAGTTTTTGTAAGGGTTCTAACTTTGAATTGCCTTTTGATGTCTTACACACCTGATCTAAAAAGAATTTTCCCGACATTTAATCCTGACATTAATAGTTCTGAGCCATAGAAAAGGAACTGCATCACCTCCTCCTTATTTCTCTCCAGGGGAAAAAATCTTTTGCTGTTCTAGGATTTTCTATTTCTAGGTTTCTAAGATTAGAACGTTTTTACAATGATATACAGGGTGTTGCCAAATTCGACCAACAAATTCAGAGGGGTGATAGAAGGAAGCATGGGGACGACAAATCAACATAGAACATGGGGTTGAAAACTACGTTTAGTCTGAGAAATTCGCAAAAACAGCTTTGAAGGATGTGATGTCCATTGGAATGAAAAGAGGCAATAAAATGTCAGAAATATATTTAATAGACTTAAAGAATGTTTACCATACGAATGGTCCTGTCGACGTCATAAATGAAACGCCTATCACATGAATTGTTCGATATTCCAGCCACTTAGGTCATATCACAGCCGACACTAACGGACGAAGGATTGTTGGACGCCTTCAAACGATTTGTAGTGTGTTGGCGATGTCAGCTGAAGGGACGATGATCCGGGACACGAGATCATCCATTACAGATACCGGGGTCTCATACAAAAGCGATTTCAAGTGTCCCCAGAGGAAGAAATCAAGGGGATTCAGGTCCGGGGAGCGTGGAGGCAAAACAACAGGTCCACCGTGATCAATCCACCTCCCTAGATATATATAGCAGGGGGTTACGCGCTGGAATTGAAAAATATGCTGGTGCACCATCATGCATGAGGCAGACTTTCTGGTGCGCAGTGGTCTGTACTCCCTGTAGCAACTCCGCGAGGACGTGATGTAGGAAAACGAAGTATTTTACCCTATTGAGCATTCGTTTAGTATATGCATGTGGTGCCGGCTGCTATTTCCAATCCACACCACTAACTCTTATGCGCATGGCCACGAACGTTCTCAGTGTTTTGGGGAGCCCACCAGTTGCTGGTAGGACAACGACGATGCTGAACGAGAGACGACGCCATGTTGAAATGACGAGAAGCGAAGACGATAACTCTTCGTGATTGTTATAAGACGTTGAAGGACATAAAAGACGTGAATCATTTAGTGAGGAACTTAACTGTATGTAAATAGTATGTAAATTGTTACGAGCAATTAAATTATGAATAACCCGCGGTCACCCTCAAGGTGCCTGTTTTTGCTACCTCAGTACTGCGGGTGTAGAGAAATTAATTCTAAACTTTTAAACACGTGTGTATTTAATTATGAAAATAAAATTAAGTTATTATGATACATATTTATAAAGTACAAGATGTTTTTGTATTATTTTGTATTTATTTAAACTAAACATACAAAATTTTCATTTTAAAACACATAATTTTATATTTTTTCATAAACCAGTATAAATCGTATATGCCAGTAATAAATATACTTTATAATTAATGAGATAATGATTGTAGAAAGTAGAAAATAATATTTTAATCATTTTCCCAAACTTTCAGAGACTGTATACAAATGCTCAACTTCAAGTGGAGTTCTCAGCCCTCCAGATAGTAATCCTTTTGAAGGTCATTACAATCCAATCGTTCCTTAAAGAGATTACAGCATCACGCCTGAAGGTTCAATGACCTAAAATGTGCAGCTACAGAAAAATCGTGTTCTGCACATTCTTTAGAAATTCCAGAGGATTTTTTCTTGTTGCTGGGTGTACAGAATCACCCTGCGCGAGTGATCGCGGGTTAATCAAAGACGATGTGTGCCATCACTAGCCAGCCCGTCTCTACATGCATATCCCGGCTTTCCTTTGACCACTCCACTAGTCTCACTCATCGTCCTTCCAATGGCTGATATAATCACGATTTTCAGTGGCTAAACATGGTTTGAGACTCCATATTTTATATTTATTTACCGTCCCCATGCTGCTTGAACAGCCCTGAATTTTTCGATCGAATTCGGCAACACCCTGTATAATCTCCTATTCTATTGAGTGTCATTTGAAACGTTTTCGTTAACGTTATTTATAGTTTCTAGTTGAGATTGTTAGCACCTGCGCGTTCACCGTTTATATCCTTTGTCGTGTGTTGTGAGCTGAAAGTTTTAGCAAGATTTTGAGACAAGCTTTCATTGGATGCATTTTTAACAAGTAGCGTTATAAGGCTATTTTTGGTAGTTTGCAGGTTCGATTTGTAAATATTCTTTACTCAATAAACTCATAATCAAATTACTCAACTTAAATTAACAACAACACAAAACTTAAATAATCTATAAATTATCAATCGTTAGATTGGATCAGAGCTGGTTATAGCGCCAGCCACTCGCTTCGAAGAGGTTCATACATCTAGTAGGTGTAAATACTTGAAGCAAAAAACAAGGGGTGTAGGGTTACAACAATATTTCTGGAAGGAATAAACATCGCCGAGGGTCGATGAACTGGGGTTTTAACAAGTAGTGTAAGGCTGGGATTTTTTGGTATATAGTGTATGAATTCCTGGTCTTTAATAACGTAGGGTTTTTTTTGTTAGTGTTCTTTACGGAGTGGATTTGAATTGCTTATATAGAGGATCCTAGCTATGCTTCGAAAACAAAGCTATAAAAAGGACTAGATGAAAGAATTGAACCTTTCATAGCTCTGATAAATTATTAATTCCTATATGTAAAGAAAATATAAATATATACAATAACAGATAAACGGAATGAATAGTTAAGGGACAGAACGGATAAAAAAAATATAGATCTTTGGAATTGTAAGACAATTTTTACCGTAATGAGTATTTTGAAAAGAAAGGAAATGTGAAGAGGAAATAGCCCACTGCAGATATCGAAATTTATCTTGATCATTTTCTTTTTGAAAGACATGTACACAATATATATATATAGCGGTTGTTCTAATATTTATCATTTATATTAATGCTTTTAAAAGGAATACACATGCACAAAGAAATTTTCCGATTGATGTTCGGAACTGTGAGAGTAAAAAAGCGCATAAAATGGATAGTATTTATATGATATTTAGTGTCACTTGTACAAAAACTTATATAAAATGTTTTAAAGAAAATTATTACAATAAAAAATTATTTAAGTACACTATTTTGACAAAAATGAATATAGAATGACCCATTTTCGAAATATTCTCCTTTTATGAAAAATGATTCTATTATAATAATATTTTGCCTGCATATAGCTCAGATCTCTGTACAGAGGCTCAACTAGAATTTTTAAAATATACAATTATGAAATATACAAGTGCAATTATCCTTATTTTGCTACAATAGAGGGGAAAAATGTTAAGAAAAAAACGCAGATAATTATTTCATTTGTTAGTAACTCTAAAAATAATATGAATTTTTCAAAAATCCTAGTTCAGACTCTCTGAAGAAGTCTTTACTTTATATAAGCGCGCGCGCGCGCGAAATATTATTATTATAGAAGCATTTTTTATAAAAGGAGAACGTTTTGAAAAAAGATTATTCTAAGTTAATTTTGTGCCAAAATGTTGTATTTAAATAATTTTTTTTGTCATAGTGTCCTTAAAATTATTTCATACATGTATTTTAATCTAAGTGACACTAGATATCATGAAAATTATACATTTATGCGCTTTTTTAATATCACGGTTCCGAACGTAGTCGGATACCTTAAAAGCAATTTAGTGTTTGTGGTTCCTAATACAAACTATTAATAAGCCTTTTTTATTATATAAATAAAAAAAAAAATACAAATAAATTAGCTTTCCTTTTCCTCAATTGAACTATTTGTTATTTTTTAAATAAGCTTATTGCTCTCAGAAGTGATTGAAGTATTGGAATGAAGTCTTTGCTTTCTCGTCTGTACATCGACTTTTAAAATGTTTAATCAGAAGTGATGTGAGAACTGACTTAGTAAAGATTCGGATATATTATTGTGCTGGAAAATAGCATTGTGTATGCTCTAAAGGAAAATAGAGCTACCAGCCACATAGTATTATTTTCACATTGTTTGGTCGTCATAGTGTTACCAGTATGGATAAGCAGTGACGGTTATTGTAGGTGATGACACTCCAAACTATGATATCACTTTTGCTCCCTCGATGTGAAATTTCACAATTGTGGTTTAATAGGTGCTATTAACAATGTCGACTATAGTCTCGAATACGGTGATAATTCTTCCCATCACTGAAGGGAGACTAATAGGAGAATATCGTCGGCCTAATTATCAGACTGCGTAACTCCATCGGTGTAACTGATTTGATATAGGAGTGCAACGCGCCAAGCGCCTTTTGGCGCGATTCTTAATACTTTTGTTTTGTCTACGCCATGCCTCAGTGCGCTCCGCTTTTAATTTATTCCTCGATCAGTGTAATCACTACTTTTTTATTTCATATTAAAACTAGATTTCGAAGGTAGAGTTTGTGGCAAGAATTTAACATAAAATAAATGCTACAGAAAGTAATATTAATGTATTACACGTCCAGATATAAATTATTTACACTATTTTAAGCGTTCATTACAATAAAAATTTGTAAATACTGTGTTACTTTTTGCTGAGCAGAGATCCCATGAGAAAAAAACAAAACAAAAACTAACACTAATATACTTTTATCCCCATAGTAGCCACACATTATCACACGATAAAATATCAAAGTAAACCAAGTTTTTATGCCTTTTTTAAACTAAAAAACAATTGGGCCTACCCCCTATTAAAAATTGCATCCCGATGGGAAATTTTTTAATAAAGCCCTACGATATGTTTTTTTGTCAACCTGAATTGAGATCTAGCTCGAAAATTTAAATTTTAAAAAGTGTTGGTGTTGTGTGTTGGGTCAATAGCAATAATCTAAATAGGCGATTCGTCGTTTGCCTATCGTGGATAATCCCCCGGGTTGATTTGGAGACCCGGAAATTTTGGGTAAAAATTTTTAAGAAATGAACCGGGTTTTGAATATTTGTGGGAAAAAGGGAGAGTCTGCATATTATTAGTTCTATTTGGTCTTCCTTAAAAACCTTGAACATGAGGTCATATTTGTAACAGTAAGAACACGGGGGCCGCTGGGCCTGCCAACGAGTCACCTGCGTAGTTTACCCCGTATCAAAGGGGCCCCGATCCCCAAATCAAAAAAGTAAAAAGGGGAATATTTTATTAACGAAGATCACATTTCAAAAAAGGGGCCCCAATGAATTTTTATAAGGCCCACTCAGGACCAGTTACGCCAGTGCTCGTTGGACTCGTACAGGTGAAGGTAAGTGTGTCAAACTGCGACACTATGGACACATTAACGTGACCTTCTGCTTCAAATCATCTAACTCTTCATGAACTCATCTGTCTGTCAAAATTGAATTTGTTGAAAGAGACCTGATATTTCAGTTACAAAACTCTTATTGTTTGACAGCAAATAGTTTTTCTAAACTAGTTGCTTTCCACAACAAAGCGTTGTAACTATTGTGAAATTTATAGGCTTTTTTTCTTTATGTCATACTTACCGACTATAATAAAATTGAAGATTCTAGATCTGGACCACTTACATTAATTTTTAAGCCTTTCCTATTTGTTTCTGGGATTTGCAACTTTTCTTGGCTACTCCTCTTTGATGCTGTAATTTCACGGCTGCGAAACTCCATTCATGCTTATACGTACAACCCTACATCAATATCCTAAAACAGTGTCAGCTTAGAAAACATATGATTTTATATTTTGGAAGCAAGAACTTTTTCTTTTTTTAATAAATCTCTTGTTATAAGTTCTAATATTCAAAATTTCAATTCCTGATTTGTTGGATATATTTACTTCTATATAAAATATAATTCTTCTTCTTTATGATATATATCTATATTTACTACTACCACCGAAAATAAACGATGATTTGAAAAAAAAAACTGCTTTCAGATTAAAACTTGAGCCTTTGAAACGGATTAATCATTAGAAATAGAAGTCGAAATAAGCAAGAATCTTACGCATAGCTGTCATGGAATAAGAAGTATGTATGAGTTAAGCTGACAGCAATTTCATAGCTCAGAGTAAGCTGACATTAGATTCTGGACGAGACTTCCGAACAGCTTTGAAACAAAATGCGCCTCTTCTTCAAACAAAACAATCCTTTATGATCCCCATCAATCATATGACGTCTTAAAAAGAGGTTTTGAATGTTTTATTTAGATATCTTTTCCTTCCTTTCTGAAAACAAATATGTGAAAATGGTGAAGTGATATACTAGCATAAATATAAGATTAACTCTGAACTTGAATGTTGAGATAAAGGTTTCATGGCAAAAAAAAAAATAATAAAAATTTGGATATTTAGTTAAAAATGCACAATTTTTTTAATGTTACAACATTTATTTTAAAAAAAAAAACTCTGTGGTATCAGTTTTTAGGATAAATACATGTAAAAGACGTTTACACTTAAACTAATTTTATGAAAGCAGTTTTTAACTGCTGTTCTTGAAGGTACATATATAATCACTTACTTTTTTACAAAATGAATAATCTCTAATTGTTTTGGATGTTATCAAATATCACACAAAATCATCAATAACACCTTTTATTTTAATAAGAATTGATTTTATTTTTATCTTTTTTTATAAATTTTCAAGAATATGATATATTTTTCAACACTTACTTTTAGGAACTTTTACGCTAGAAAAATTATAACGTACCATTTGAGAAATAAAATGCTTAGATTGCATATTTTGTGAATATTAAGTTGTTAAGAAATGAGTGCGAATAAAATAACTTACACACACAAACAATCAATTAAATGATTGATTAGAAAAATAATTTACTATCTATCTATTTAGAAGTAAATGAACTAAAAATTTATAAATTATTCTTTAAACTTAAAAAAGGGATATAATATTGACTAAAAATACTAAGAAATACACAAAAAAATACATTTAAATTTGCTTCTGCTTCATACTTAAAATTAAATGTATGCGTTGTAAATTTTCTCAAAATATTTATTTTTTGATGTGTAATTTAAATATTTTCGTTCCTAATGTCGGTATTCTTTCTCTTAGTGAATTTTAGTATTATGAATAATCTTCACATTATCATAAGCTGCGAATAAACTAAATGTTGAATTTATAAACTGGAATAATAACTGGATTATAAGCTGGAATCATTGGAGCGTTTTATTCATGGATAGACTTTTTTTTTAATGTTTACATACTTCATAAAAGTACTTCTAGAGATTTAGTCAATTGCAAAAATAAACAGAAAAAAAAGTTTAATGCAAAATGTTATTAAGATAAAATTTTGAAGAGGGATTTTAAATGTTTTAATAAAATCTAAAATTATAAATTTCGTAAATCGAAAGATTTGATTTAGTTTTTTTTGTTTTGATTTAACATGGAAATTCACTACGTTGTGTTTTCGGTGCAAGACTACCAAATTGACGAAACAGCAAAAATTTTCAAAGAAACACACATTGTCTTATACAAAATTTTTTAAATAGTAAAATTGTTGGACTTAAAAGTAAGACAAGAAGAAAATTAAATTACGAAGGAAAAGTTATTGTGATAAACACATGACAGTATCATAAAAGCAAAATTCTTCTATAACTTTCAAAGGAAGATTATGTTTTGGTACCAAATGTTATTTTCAGTACATATTTTTCTTTTGACGAATGTATATCTTTACATGTCCACTTAAGTTGTATTTTCTTAACAAGCTTTTTTTTAGATAGTTGTAAATTACTTTTAAGTAAAATTTAAACTATATCTGCTTATAAATTTATAGAGTATTTCATCAACTTTCCACCAAAGAAAAATATTTTCATCTACCTTGTCTGTGAAGTTTAAGAAAAACGTTCATTTTTTTTTTTAAATGAGCTGCAGTTTTGTTAGATAAGCCATTTGCAAACATGGTAAATCCCCAAAAATGGAAGCCATTTGATTGGTTGAACCATCTAGAGACGGCTTCTTCTACCAAATTGTGACGGTTAAATTTTATTCAACGGACTAAATTCATGATGGTCACATGATAACGGCAATCACGTGTTTTCCATTGATTAAAAATTGACATACTAAGTTGTTCCACTTGTAAAGTTTAGATAACATTTAAAATTTGATGATTGCGTAAAGATTTCACGTGCTAAAATTCTTCAAACAGTTTTAAAAATTAAAAAAAAATACTTACATTATAAGAATACTTTTAAATTAAGTGCATTTTGTTTAACTATGTGCATTATTATATCGCTGACAAATAAGTTCTTTCTTAAAGAAAGTTCCCCTGCAAAAAGCAAAAGTTGGCAACAGTGAAGCACATGAACTAATTGGCTGGAAACGCGCAATTATATTTATGATATAATTATGACGTCGCATGAATTTATGAACTTATTGGTCGAAAACACGTGGCTCAGTTATCATGTGACTATGACTTCACATGAATTTAGTCCATTCAAACTCTCGTTGGATGCTAAATATTACCGTGATTTCATTTTGACGAGAGCACCAGAATCGAATTGGTACTTAAGGGATCTTTTACATGCCACATAATCATATGACTTGCGTGCCTACGATTTTCGCATTCAGAAAATCTTTCGATCCCAGTTAGGATCGAACCATAAATCTTAGATTTACGAGGTGGGCACTCTATCTTGCAGCCTCCGAGCCGACTTGGAGAAACAAGTAAGTATAGTTTAAAATGAACAATTCCAATTCTTTATCCAAAAATGTCTCAATGTTAAAGCCAGAAAAAATGTAAGCTATTTCATGCTATTAATGTTTCAGTTTCAATTTAAATATTCTAATCAAGCCCTCTATATAAAAAAAGGATTCAGTTAACAGTCTGTATAAAAATACATAAAAGAAAACTTTTCAAGCCATAGTGAAAAATCATTGTATTTAAAAAGGAGGTAATTAACTTTTTAGTCACATAACTAAGGTCATTAAGTTAAAACAAAAGCATGCATTGGGAAAAATTAGAGAATATTGTTACAAAAGGATATAAATATAATGAATACAGGGGACCTGTATTATTTATATTCGCAATCAAGAACGGAAAATGTAACAACTAACAGAAGTTTCATGCTATATTATACCTCTGGCTGTTGCATATTTCAGAAAAATAATGTACATTTATCAAACTTCCCAATTTTCGAAAGATATTACAAGTTCAAATATTATAGATTTCAGGGCTGGTGTATAAGGTTAGAAAATATTATAAATAAAGGCCCATATCAGTAATAATTATTGTGATATATAAGTATTTTCATATATGTTGCTTTAAAATACTTTAACTACTTTGTTAGTAAAACATTCTACTATTCTACAAAATACAACATTCATACATACAACATTCTACTAACATACAACATTCTACTAAAAGGATCCGTGGAATAATAATAAATTTAAAGCTACTGCGCTTTGTAAATAATTTCTGCAAAGTTCCAGGACATTAAAATAAAAATAGAACTCCAGAAGTATGAATACTTTGTTATTTCGTATGAAAACATGTGCAGCTCTAAAATCTGTAAGAGCATTCATATATATATATAGTTCCTAATTAATTTCATTCCTATAAAATAGATCTCTTTAAACTTGAGTATTATTTTTATCTCAAGAAAAAGCATCTGTGATGGTTGTCTTTCAAATTTTAGGATAAAAATATATCGATCTAAAAAAA